>OZ007573.1:3916908-4415615 GCA_963931925.1 Onchidella celtica
TATGCAATGGGGTCTGTAGGTTTAATTGAGCTTGCGACTTATGTCAAGTTTTCCTAGCACCCCACACAAATATAATGTGTTGTATGTAAACACAATACACCATATTGAAGAAAAGTTATTGGTACAAAACCTACATCTCCATCATTTTGAAAAAATCTCAACCTCATGGGTAACTTTCAAACAGTGTAGTTATAATACACATTGGCAATGGATTATAATATAATAATGTTCATTTAATTAAAATTTTGGCAGTTTATCCATGTTTTATTCCAGATGCTGCATTGATTGAGGATACGGCTGTGGTCAAAACAGTTAACCAGAATGTCACAACTCATGATATAAGCATTCATGGTAAGATTAATAATACATTGTCGGTACAGTATTACTTTATCCCATCTGCAGTGCTGGCTCAGAGTCCAACGATTCCATATCTTTCTATTTCACTTAGTAGATTAAACCGTTTGACTCAAAGACCGTGGTGGAGACGGCATAAAGTAGTCCTGGGTCGACTACCCATATTTTTGTATTTATGTGATGACTTTTAATCTAGTAATAAAAACTTTTTCCAAGCAGATAAAAGTATTGTGGATTTATAGTGTAGACTTTTTTTTATTTATTTTTTAAAAAAGGAATGTCATGTAATTCTAAAGTTTGTAGGAATGTGGAGTAACAGTAACAATTTTACCAAAAATGTCCAAATTTATTGGAGAAAGGCCAAATTTGCTGAACATGTCAAAACAAAAATTGTACAGTGAAGTGTGGAAAATCTTCACATAATAAAAGAAGATTATTGTTTGCATATGGTACATAATATTTAATTAATTTTTTTTTTTTTTTTTGCAGGATGCCTTGCACTTGCAGCAAGTCAAACTGAGTTTGTGAATTCTGACACTGAAAGTTATGATGAAACAGTTGACACCACAGGAGAAAACCCAGATATAGGTAACCAACATGTATATTTTGTGTGATTAAAGCAGAAGTAGCGTCAAAAACACAGCTCTTGTGAAAAAAAAAGTTTGCCCGAGAGCCCGCGAAGGCCTAGATGATCTGCTGTCTGACTGACGTCATAGTTACTGGTCTACACACATCGTAATATATAAGATATAGGTTTTTGGCTTTGATAAACCTTTGTTATAGGCTTAAGGCCTTCATGTGGTCAAAGAATTAAATGGCAATCAAAACTGCGCTATTTTCGTACACCAAATGGTAGAAGTTAAACATTTAAATTCTCGCGCAATTACAAAGTCAATTATTCACAATAAAGGGAATTTAAAAACACCATTAGCTAATTTATACTAAAAACAAGAAGTTATTTTAGTTATGATGCAACAATCACATTTATTTTTGACGCTACTTGTCCTTTAATTCATAATTACATGTGTATAAAAATACAAAAAAGAAGTGTTTTCCGAGTTGAATACAAACACACAATAATGAAGCAAGAAAATGAATATGAGAATTAATTGACACATTGCATGTTCAAAATTACCCATTATTGATAAATAGTGTGTTCAAGTAATGAAATGCTAATTTGAGTAATTTGTTTACATTGCAGGGTCTGTTGCAGTCTCCGAAACAGAAGTTGCCAATTTCTTACATGACACAGAAATGTGTGAAATAATTGATGATGCCACAGAGGTCAGCACAGGACGAGGTAATAATGCTGTACATTTTAAAACCTAATGTTTTTTTTATTTATGCATGGATCCAAAGATCAAATTCAAGTCTAGATCATGCCATATCTACATTTTCTGACTTGGCTATCTGGCTCTTATTTCCATCTTTACGTAAAATGTTGAGGGCATGAGTTTTTCCATCTGTAATTATGTTGATAGAAAGCAAACAAGTGATGGCCAACAGTTCAGTTTTCATTATTTTGATATCAAGCTAACAAAAGCCAGGGTTGGTATTAAGCACTGATTAAAATTTTGCATGTGAGAGGTAAGTGCTAGAATGGGAAAGATGGTTAAATATATTAAGTACATGAATTATCTTATTTTACAGTAAATTTATGACTTGTTTCATCTTGAATAATGGTCATTACAACATTCAAGTATAAGTAATCTGTTTTATTTATTTTGATTGCAGGACTGTGTACCCATGATGATGAAGGTCAGCTTTTGGAAGACGATGTTGAATTGCCTCCACTTAAAATGCAAAAACAGCAGTATGAGGAAACAACCAACACAAGTGATGAAGAAAAGAAAAGAAAACGTGACAATTTGACCACAAATTATGACATATTTTTACTACCTTATATGTGTATTGAACGATTACAGCATGATGACTATGAACTGAATAGATATACCGGACTTGACAGTTTTTCGAAGTTCCAAACTGTATTTTGGTCATTGGGAGAAAATGTGCATGATTTAACATATGCTCTTACTAAGAGTAAAAGTTGCCCTCTGTCCCCAATAAACTGTTTCTTACTCCTGTGCATAAAGTTACGTTGCAACTTTCCAGTGGAGGAACTGGCGAGAGGATTTTCTATTTCTGATTTTTCTGTTTTAAACATATTCTACACTTGGGTACGTTTTTGCTCACTGCAGTGGGGTGAAATAAACTTTTGGCCATCAAAACCATTGGTTCAATATTATTTCCCAACTGATTTCAAAAAGAAATATGGCTCAACAAGAGTTGTAATAGATTGCACAGAAATTCCTATTAAAAAACCAGCAAAACCAACAGCACAACGTGCATGTTTTTCAACATACAAACACAGGCACACAGCGAAAGTCCTGGTTGGAAGTACACCAAGTGGACTTGTTTCAATAGTATCTCCTGCATAGGCTGGATCGGTTAGCGATCGACAGATAGTTGAGCGCTCTGATCTTTTCAAGCTGTGCGACAAACAAGACTCCATAATGGCTGACAAAGGCTTTAATATTCAAGATTATGTGTGCATCCAAGGATATCTACATAAACATTCCTTCGTTTTTCAAAAAGAAAAACAGAATGGACAACAAAACGGTTCAAAAAGACAGGAAAATTGCTAGCAAAAGAGTTCACATTGAAAGAACTATAGGAATGGCCAAAATTTATTCAATTTCGACATCACCGCTAAATGCTTCTGAGACTATCTTGGCATCAGACATTGTAAAAGTATGTTTTTATTTGTATAACTTCAGGAAAAAAATTGTTTCAAATTGGGCTTGATTTAATTACAAGTATTGTTTAAAACCAGTATAAATGCAGTCTGTCAAAGGCTACAGTCAACTTTCACAATCTGTGTCTAAAGCAGTGAGTATTTATTGTCATTGAATAATTGATGGTTCTTTATTTCTCAATGAATGAACTAAACATGCATTAGACACAAATGGTTAAAGTTCAAGGCAATCCGGTTGCACTTCAACTCTTGTTTCAAATGTAAAATGTCATGTGATAAAATAGCATGAACAAAGTGCAAAATAAGTTAAGATTAATAATTCACACTTTAAAGATATAAAGGCACAATTACTTTTGATCAGTTAAAAATGTACCTTCTGTTGATTGGTACAACATGCAGCCAACCAACCAAGTCAAGTTCTCTTAAACAAGTTGTCTCTGAAACATACTATATGTACACTATAAAGAGCCCCCCATAGTAAAACAGCTTGAAAAAGAAACTGAAAAAATATGAAAATCTTGTGCCAGATCAACAAATAAAATTATTAAAGGAAAAAAAAAAACTGTTTTAAATTTTTAACAGATAATGTAAGAAACGATTGTCACTGGTTTAAATTCTTTACAGCTGAATTTTTCAAACATTAGTGGTTTAAAATGATCATGAAAAAATGTGCACAGAGAGGAAATCATACGATCAATGAAAGCATCATCACGGTGAATTTTGAAGTATTGAATGTCACAAGAAGTGTATGACAAAAAAACAAGACTGAAAACCAGTAGTGAAAAGTTGTCCTTGGACCTGATAAAAATAATCGTGGTTTTCCTTTAACCACAGAGCACCATCTTTGAGAGTTAAATACGGCACATTTTTGGGGTTAATCATTTTGTCTTTGACAGAGAAAGGACATTTAACTTCCACCAAACTTTTTTGTGATAGAACAATCCTATCTGGCGAACTTGCTAGAAAAGGAAAAGTTTCTGACACAAAAAGTCCACATTTCTTAGTGGTAAAACCAGTTACTTTTTCAAACTGCTTTACTGCGATGGGCTCATATAGTTTTCCATGTCGTATAGCTGGAATGCGCGACAGGTCGGTTGGCTCCAACAGTTTTTCTGCAACAGTAGCAGGCTCTTTTGCTTTGCAAGCCGGTCCAAATGATGATGCAGTTATCCGAAAATGTCTCTCGTTATACCATCTTTGAGATTCGGACTGAGTTTTTGTTTCCTTCTCAATATCCTGAAATGATAAGATAAACAAATGGTTACTTTTACTTAATATTGCAATGTCATGAACATTTGTTTGAACAATCACATGCATTGCTTAGGAAGCCTTTAGTTTATATTCCATTAAAAAAAAAATTAAGCATCAACATAGGAGTTGTTCATTGATACCCTTCCACTGTTCTTTGGTTTTTTTTTGTTTTTTTTATATTTATTGTGATTTTTATAAATGTTTTCTCCATGATGTTCTTAATAGGATGTACTTGAAACTAATCAATGACTGCTTACAGTCAGTGTTCACTGTTTTTTACATACTTACATATTTTCAACGACCAAAATAATTTTTTTTGTTATATTAATTCAATTTGTGAGTGTGTAAAAATAAATATAAATTCAATGAAATTTTAGAAAAAGAAAGGCGAGAAAGAAAATGAGTGATTTGTGTGTGAATGAGTAGTGTTTATTAACATGGAGAGGTGTGGTGTGGCTGAGATCAAACAATCATACCTTGATTATCTCCTTTGTGACATGAGTTAGGTTGTGCACCTTTAGGAACTTCTCTTCATAGCTGGCACAGCTGTGGGTGTGGTCCTGGGCAACGGCTCTGATGTTTGATGGGGGATAAAGCTCAAACACAGGAACTGAGGTTAGTGAGCAGAGATCCGAACCATACATTTCGGAAGTAGTGTGGATACTCTTTTTTAGCAATTTTGGTCGGATTCCTTGGGTCCTCGAGAAGTGCAGCTCCTTTGCTCTTGAGACCCAAGTCTAAGTCTTTGCATTTGATGGGACTTGTGCGGTGTATGGCTTTTGGGGCGTGGAAGTTCTGCAGCTTTTGGGTGCATGTAGTAAAAACTACAAGTGGTCTGCCTTCACAGTGGTGCACAAGTGCGGTTAACACAACCCCTACATGTTTACACGAGGCCTGTGGGCCCATCCCAGCAGGACATTCACACTGTGCTTCATGGACAGTGCCGTCCAATACCACACTGATGTCGACCTTGTAAGTGCAAGCTGTCTTCATCTCAGCTTTCAGTGATCCATGAACAAAGACAAAATCACTGTCAGGGGGCTTGCAGGAACGAAGATAGACCAAGTAGCCTTCTGAGTAGAGATCCAAGTGTCGTGTCTTTTTGACATGTTGAGAAAGAAAATAACTTTCTACATAGCCAGCCAGAACTGTAGGCACAGATGTTCCACCATGAATGTCTCTGTAGTCATCATATGGGGGTGTAGACATGTGAAAAACTTCTATTCCGTTCATATGCGACTAGTCTGAAAAGGGGAAAGAAAAAAAATTAGACTATGTAAAACATATAAAAAACATATATATACTACCTTTTTTTCAGATTCGTTGTGTAATTTTACTACATTTTTTTTGGGTCTATTTTACAACATTCTTGTACAATGTAGCATAACAATAACATAATATTATGTTTGTTTGTTGGACATTTTGATTTTGAAAACATGAAAATAAAATGTAAATTTCAAAACTTTTGCATTTGTTTCTATTCAGGGTAATCAACTGATGTTTTGTCTCTATACAATTTTTGAATCTGGCAACAAACGTTTAGATAGATTTGTGCATTGACAATGACAGTCTGTTATGATCCCCATACAAATATTAAATACTCTAAAGCCTTTTTTTTTTTTTTTTACCTACAAGCATTTGTGAATCAGGATAATAATATACATACGAGCATTAAAAATGCATAGTTCAAATCAATTCGATAGTTGTATTTGTTTTGTTGACTTGGTGACTAACCTATCACAAAGCGTTCATTATAAGATTATAGGGCGGCAAATTAAAATTATGAAAGACCTGGTTTTGATCATATTCAGAACTACCAAAAAAAGCACCCAATTTTTGGCGCTTTTTCGGAATTTACCACCCCCAAAAAAGTAGTCGACATATTAATTATATATCGGTATAATCCAAGTTTAGCGTCCAATATTTATCGTAATCCATACCTAAAGTGCTAAAGAAGGATAAAAGACATTAGGAATCACCCTATTACGATAAATCTTACCACCCACATGATATATTACTTTTATTAGGAAGAAGGGGTTGGTAAATTCCGAAAAAACGTCCAATTTTTATTGTTGAGAACAGACCAAGACACCCACTTAACACTAAGCTATCTAAATAATTTCTTAAACAAGGAAATCTGAAATAGCAATAAAATAACAATCTGTTGACAACAGCTCAAGATCTCCAGTCAGTGTCAAAAGACTTGACTTGAGCTCAAAATATTGTCATCATTACTGCCCACACCGGTAACTGCTTTTTTTGCACCATAATATTCGTCAACTACCACATTCAAGATTTAAGATTACAGTGTTAGTGTTGCTAAGTACAAAAATTCCCTCTGTAGAGTTGTCTTTGGTATAAAAGGCCCATGACAAGATCTCTTTGCAACCGTGATGGACGTTTCAGATTTATCGATAATAGGTTATATGACTAGGGTCTCGAAAAAATTTTTTTCAAGTCACAAGACGGATTCTAAAAATGTTGCATTTGATTTTAATATAACGAATACATAACCTGTCAACAATTTCCTTTTTTCTTCCGGACACTTTTGCACCTCTTTTCCTGCATTCCGCACGAAGTTCGGGCAGGGTTAAATTTCCAAAGTGTTCTTCCATTGTTTTACATAGAGGACCGGAAGTAAACAAAGTTAAAAGTTAATCCCCAATAAAATTCTCGTCTCTAAGGGTTAGCTCCCTTCGTTGAACGGAAAATATCGCCCATTATATTTTCTTCCATTTAGTTTTGCTTAATATAAATGTTTGGTGGTTGCCTGGGCGATAGGCCAATACACACGACCTTGTTGGTACTCATACTGAGTCACTCAAGTTCTTGTTGTTGTTGTTTTGTTCATCAAACAAAAAATAAAAACAAGTAAAATTATTGTCTCATTTCAAACAGCCATGTAAGTCCCCCCCCCCCCCCCACACGCACATACACAATCAAATCGTTAATTTTTTTTTTTTTAAATTAGGAAGAGGAGCAATGTGCACCAGCTCAGAAAAGTCAATTGTTTTTCAGGTGTCCAATTACTTTGTAAGGTGAATTCAGAGGTGTTTTTTGTTGTTTTTTTTTTTTTCCAGCTACCATGATGAAGATTGGTCGATGTGCAACAATTCTGTAGGTGCAATGGACATTTTACCACTGGTTTCTTGTCTGAACAGTTGTCCCGGTTGTTGTTCTTGCTGTTTTCTGTTTTTGGATCAAGTAAAATTATGACAATGTGTTCAGCACATGACGTAGATCTATTGTCAGAAAAAAAAACAATAACTTTTCAGCGGACCTTGTGGTGTAATAACAAAGCGGAAAAAAGTTGTCTTCACTGTTCAGCTGTAGTGTAGGCTTACTAAAAATACATCTGCCCGCTGATAGCAGCCTTTTTTTCTTTGGTTGGTGTATTGCAATTTTGAATTTCTTAAAAACAGGGAAAAAAATAATGTTCTCACATTAAATTATTCCAGCAATACATGAATGGTACTCAAATAACACCACGGTGTAGCTTTTCTTTCTTTGTTTACATCGTTTTAATGCTCCTGCACTTGATTACAATTCAGTGACTGAGTGAGACTTGAAACTTCAGCTCGTTCGCCGGGCATTCAGAACACTTCAAAATCGAGCGGAGGAAGATTGAAGTTGTGGAGAAGTTGTAAACGTTGTGTTTCATTGAGTTAACGTAAAGTGTCGTTATCATTTGGACCAGATAAATTTGAGGAGATCGTTTTTCTCCTAAGACGTCAATGAAGGCTTCCAAGTTGACACACAGCGACAAGAACTGACCTGTTTGATCGCAAAGTCTCAACAAATAACACGATCTACACTACAATCCAATCAGATTTGCATCCAGTACCATCTACAAGTGACGTTTAAGGTAAGTTTAAAAGTCAGCAAGTTGCCTCTGATTTTATTGACGTACACGATCTATTTAAATCTGTAAATACGCCAGAACTGAATCAGATTTCTTTCGGAATCATTTTTTTACTTCCTGAACCTGTTCCTTCTTTGCTCAAAATAAGATTGATGTCTAGGCTACATCTAGGGGAGCAAGATTACTGGAGATTCATTCAGAGAAAAAAATCTCCGAACAAGTGTTTGGGACCTTGATTTCCTTACAATCTTTTTATTTTTGACCATATTAAAATTTGATAAAGTATTTTGCAGAAATCAGTGATGGAAGTTGACAGAATTTTTAAGTTCCTTGATTTTGTATTGCAGGTGATAAAACAGCAGTCAAGCAGCCTGAACACCAGAGTGCAAGATTCCGCTTGTGGCGCATGGTAAACTCAGCAATTTCAGCGTGACAACTGAAGTAATAAGACTTCATGCAGCTCATGTCTATTGGTCTATTTGAAGAGATCGTTATTCTTCCAAGATGTCATTGAAAGTTTCCAAGTTGACACACAGCGACAAGAACTGGTCTATTTGATTGCATAAAGTCTTATCACTGGACACGATCTACACTACAATCCTGTCAGATTTGCATTTAGCAGCATCTACAAGTGGCGTTTAAGGTGAGTTTAAAAGTAAAGTTTCCTAATTTTATAGACGTAAAAAATCTATTTAAATCTATGAATACAGCAGAACTGAATCAGATTTTTTTCGGAATCATTTTTTTTACTTTCTGAACCTGTTTCTTCTCCGCTCAAAATAAAAGTGAAGTCTAGACTAGAGCTACAAGAGGGAGATTAGGCTACTGGAAATCTTTAACTTAGAGAAAGAAATCTCCGAACAAGTGCTTAGGACCTTGATTTTCTTATACTCTCGTTATTTTTCACCTTTTTGATAAAGTATTTTCCAGAAATGAATGCATGGAAGTTGATCGATTTTAAGTTACTTTGTTTTGTATTGCAGGTGAAAATAAAAAAGCGGCCAGGTAGTCTGGAACACAGGAGTGCAGAAGTCGGCTTGTGGCGCATGGAAAACTCTGCAATTTCAGAGTGACAAGTAAAGTTAGAAGTCTTCATGCAGCTCATGTCTATTGGGCGCCACATGTATGTGTGTGTGTGCTGTGACAGGTAGGTCAACACAGTGTTGTCTCAGCTTGTACATTTCTGTTTGTTTCACTATATGGACTGAATTTAGTGCATCATTTTCTTTGCTTGAGTTTTGAGCTTGGAAAAAGACACGTCGATAGATCAACAGGTCTTTGTGCTAGGAAATAAGCAAACTCTTCATGCAGCTCATGTCTATTGGGCGCCATATTTGAGACAACGGATAAATTAAGATGTGCTGTTATCTGGATCTAAATCTGTTCACCAAACTACAAGACAAGTGACCTGAACACTGTTTTGTTTTCAGAGATACGAGTCAAAAATGCAAGTTAGTAAATCTCTTGATATACTGACATGTTTGATATACTATGGCCATGACCTGAATCTTAAATTGTTCTAAATAAATGTTTGTTCTGTTTTCTTTTTTAATCTCTGCTTCCATCGCTCACAGTGAATTGAAAACTCATGGGACAGTGATGCTACGTACAATATAGAAGAAACAATGTTTTTCCTTTTTCCCTGGGGGGACAGTTTGTTTGTTTTTGCACAGAAACGTTTTCTTTGTGTTTCAGGGTGGTAGACGGTGCGTCAGAAGCTGCTTCCTATCTCACATGAAGATTTGATTGAATGTTTCAGCTGGCATGTTAACCTGCAAATACATATTTTTTTAAGTTCATCTGTGACCCACATGGACCTGATCTTCGTCCAGAAGATGGGACCAAATGACAGCAACACACACAGTTACCTCCTGTAAGTACAGACTTTTGTGATTCTTTCCAAAGAGTATTTTGGCAAATAACTGGACCTGAATTGATTCAGATTGTTCAACATATTCAAAATTTGTGAAATTTTCGGTATGGAATCAAATTACATCGGAATTAAAGAATTTTGAGCACGACACCCGAGGCAGTGAACATAGCAGAAGACGTATTTCATCAATCATGGCCAGTTTGTGTCATTACTGGCCATAATCATCATTTTCCCGGCATCACAGGATTCAAGACGACGATTTCAGCATAATTTGTATTGTATATAGAGTTTCATAAGAATTTGATCAGCCTTCACTTGATCTTTTTCATTTTTTTTTAATTGTGGTAAATGTAAATATTTGAAAGCTGAACATTTTGGAAAAAGTGCTATATGCCCCGACGGGATGGGAAATACTATCATTTTGGTATCGTAAAGTGAAACAAAGCCATCTAGAGATGTCACTTTAAGATCATTTAGAGATGTCACCGGAGCCTTGTCCAAAAAGTGGACCATGGGAGTGGTTCAATGTCTAGCACACTACAGGGACCCTCTGGTCACAAACTCTTGTCTTGATTATATGAAGGACTCAATAGAAAGGGGCCAATTAAGAGTTGAGTTCTTTTACCCATGTTTTGTTTAGCCCCCCTTTTTTTTTCAAGGAGGAAGGGACAAACATGACTCGAGTTCAGATAGGTAACAAAATATCCAACTAGTCTTGAGTATTTGTTGTGTCAGGTCAATGGAGGACTCCACCTGTTACTGCAGAAACAGGTGGAGCTCTCTACTTGCTACTATTGATGGCAGTAAATAGTACAGCCTGGACTGCTGGCCGAGCTGGGCGGCTGCCATCATACCCAGCACCTGTAGGGCAGAGATCAACATTTTCAGGACAAAGATCCCTTGGGAGGTCCTTTGCCCGTTCGCGCCAGTCAAGAAAACGCACTAAAGAGGGGACTTTTGAGCGGACTTATCAAAAGGTTGGGTTTAGTATTTGTATGGGACAAAGAAAGAAGAAAGAAAGAACGAAAGCGCGGGTTAGGGGAGGTCTTCATCATATTTATGTTTGTTAAATTTTTGGTAAGTGGCGCGGACGGAGGAAAGACCTTCCAATCCCTTAACAAAGACCAACAGATTTTTTACAAACTTACCCCACCCCCACCTCCTCTTTTATTTTAATATTTGCTTTTTTTTTCCGCTAGCCTTATTCCATGATTATTTTCGCTGCATCTTTCTCCCCCCCCCCCCCCCCCCGCGGTCTCTGCCCTACAGGTTATAATAACCTTCCTTGACTAGTTTTACAAGGTTTAGGGGATAGATTAGGATTAGAAGTAAGAGTTGGTGGTTTGGCCAGATTTATGAGTCCGCAGAAGTTACTTTTGTCAACATTTATTCTAAGCTTGTATGATGAGTGAGTAGTATAATAATAATAATAAAAATAGTAATGATAATAAATCGATAATAATGTTAATAGATAATAATGATAAAAGCAATAGATGATTATAATAATTATGCAAAATGATTATTATAATCATGCTAAATTATAATAGTAATAATAAAAGTTAACATAATATAATAATATAGTAATAATAACGATAATAATAATAATACGATAAGATAACGATATTAATAATACGAATAACGGTTATATTAATTTAATAATGATGATAATAATAATAATGGCAAACGATTATAATAGTTAAGCTTAGCATAATAGTAATTATGCTATTTGATGATGATTACAAATAAAATAGTAATGTTAGTAATAACGATAATATAGTTATGCTTAGCATAATAGTAATTATGCTATTTGATAATGATTAAAAACAAAATAGTAATACTAGTAGTAACGATATATAATAACAGTAGTAATAGTAATAATGAATATATCACTAATAATATTAACAAATGATTATAATGATTATATTAGCATAATAGTAGTTATGCTAAATGATAACGTTAAAAAAATAGTAATACTAGTAATAACGATAATATGAATTCAATAATAATTAGAGCAACAACAGAACAACCAGCAGCAATCGCCAACAACAATAATAATGACAACAGGAAATGCACCAACAACTAACACAGCAAACAAGAACAAATACGATCAAACAACAACAAAACAATAATAATAATAACAAATCATTATAATAATTCTGATTAGCATAATAGTAATTATGCTAATTCATGATAGAAAAATAGTAATATAAGTACGATAATATAATAATAATAATAGTAATAAATGTGTCCATAATAATACTAATGACTACAACAATAATCGACAACAACAGCAATAATAATAACAGTAATAACTACAAGAACAGCAAACAAGAACCAATAACAATAAAACGATTCCAGTAATACTAATAAATGATTACGTAATAATCCTTAGCATGACAGTAATTATGCTAATTGATATAAGAAAATAGTAATTTTAGTAATAACGATAATATATGACTAACTATATCAATGATAAAAATAAAAAAAATCAAATTATTTTAGTAATTATGCTTAGCGTAATAGTAATTATGCTATTTGATAATGATTTTTAAAAAATAGTAGTGCTAATAATAACGATAATATAATAATGGTAATAATAGTGAATATATCAATAATAATAATAATAAACAGATGATTATAACAATTATGTTTAGCATAATAGTAATTATGCTATCTGACAACTATTAAAGGAAGCTGTAATAACGATAATATAATTGTAATAATGATGAATATATAACAATGATAATAATAATAGATTATGATAATCGAGCTTAGCATAATAGTAATTATGCTAACTGATAATGATAGTAATAAATGTATCATCATTAATAATAAGAAACAGAACAATGGCAACAATGATAACAACGGTAACAGCAAACAACAACCGAGAACAATAATAACAATAACAAGTACAAACAAAACAACAGCAACAAACAAGCAATAACAACAACAGCAAACTAGAACAAACAGCAGCAAACTAGAACAAACAGCAGCAAACTAGAACAAACGACAGCAAACTAGAACAAACGACAGCAAACTAGAACAAACGACAGCAAACTAGAACAAACGACAGCAAACTAGAACAAACGGCAGCAAACTAGAACAAACAGCAGCAAACTAGAACAAACAGCAAACTCGAACAAACGACAGCAAACTAGAACAAACAGCAGTAAACTAGAACAAACGGCAGCAAACTTGAACAAACAGCAGCAAACTAGAACAAACAGCAGCAAACTAGAACAAACAGCAGCAAACTAGAACAAACAGCCACAAACTAGAACAAACGAAAGCAAACTAGAACAAACAGCAGCAAACTAGAACAAACAACAGTAAACTAGAACAAACGACAGCAAACTAGAACAAACAGCAGCAGACTAGAACAAACAGCAGCAAACTAGAACAAACAACAGCAAACAGTGATAATAATAGTATTTCTTACAATAATAATAGTAAATGATTATAATAATGCTTAGCATGATAGTAATTGTGCTAAATAATAATAATAAAATATTGTCGATAATGTAATAATAATAATTATACCAATAATAATATTAATAATAAATGATTATGCTAATAACAATGATAAAAAAAATAGTAATATTGGTAATGACGATAATGCAATAACAGGAATCATAATCATCATCATCACAATAATAATACATCATAATAACAATAATGATATTAAAGACAGTAATAATAATTGATTAATATTATGCTAAATGACAATAACAGTACATTAAATAATAGTTACAATGTTGAAAATTATATATTATAGTAATATCAAATTATAAACGATAGCAATACTTAAACTAATGATAATAATAGTTATAATAATACGATGATAACGATGTCATTAATAATAATAATACCATAATAGATCATAATAACTATGTTATATGATGATATGATACATTGTAATAATATAACGATCATATAATAATAATAATGATAGCCGTAAATGATAACCATGATATTAATCTATAGATCAGTGTAATATATTTAACAATGATGTATTATGAAACAAAGGACGCCTTAGATCGGGGTCAATACTGGATGATATTCAGGGCAAGTGAAGTTGGGTTGCTTTTGTACAAAGACAATTAACTACCTGAGGATGTTGATAGCTTTTCCATATCAGGTGGTTGACAGCGCAGTCATTCAACAGTTTTTATAAAATTAATTGTTCAGATTTCATGGGCTGGTAATTTTCAAACAGTATTTGTCATGCAGGCGGTAGTCGGAAGAAATTCATCATTGCCATATATTTGAAACAATCAGTTTATCTTGATTTGGTGACTCGGACTGAACTTGCCCCTTCAAAATGTTTGTAGTATCTGACAGAGAAATACAGGATCACCAGAGTGGTTTGGTTCTCTGTAGTGACTCATTGTCCAGTGGCTGCAGATCCTTGTTAGTGATTGTGGTCAAGTTTGTTGTTGTTATGTGGCTGTGTTGTTCCTGTTATGTCCTGTTAAATGGGATTCTTATAAATTCTGTGCGCAGTTTAATATGTTTGTATCTAACATTTTAAACTGCACAGAGCCTTTATATCTCTGTGTGTGGCCTAGGATGACAGGGCAGCGCTGGTCAGAATATGAGGAGCTATGAAGGAAAGGAAAGTGTCGATGGTGGTTCCCCGAGCTTTTGTCTCATCGGTGGAGCCCAGACCCGGACTTTCAAGGAGAACCAAACTGTAATGTTCTCCGACCTCCTAGTCAAGGAGTTGGTAGTGTACCTCTAACTCTATGTCTGGGCAGGTGGGGAACTTACCCAGCAGTGGCAAGCGTAGATTTGTATGGCAATCAATTTTTGCATTTTGAAGGGGAATTAAAGAGTATTGGGTCAGAGAATTGGTGCAATATAGCCATTAAAAGCCAGTCAGAGAAATGGAGTTTTAGCAGACATGAATTTGCCTGTTTAATCTACCCTGGAGCTGTTCTTGCTTTGATAATTGGCGATATCACAGATGAAAGTTTGGTACTTCTGAATAGTGACAGAATTTGTCTGGGCTGCAGAGATTATGAAGTGTTGTCACTACACTAAAATGATAAAATCCGGCTTTCTTTGATGTATCAAGAATGAGTGCTCTTGAGTATCAGAACAGTGTTGGTTTCATGGTTCACTTTTTCAGCATTTGACAGGCATGAACACTTTCAGTGTCTTAGTAGTCTCTGTAATTTCACGGCTATTTGAGGGAGGGATTGCGCAGCTCTTCATGTGCAGGTACTGTAAATGGAAGCACCACAGATTAGATGTGCTGTCTTGGTAAAGTTGTAGAATACACGTCTTATGAAGTGCACGGGTGCTCACCTGTTGCAATGATGAAGTTGGCTCTATTTTTTAACAGCGCCTTGTACCCAAGACTATAAGTTGTTGCATTTCTAGCCTGCTTTCCTGCATGTGGTGACTTGTCAGGGTTAGGATGAATGATGCATAAATACCGGGAAATGCGCCACTTCTGGCCGGTGAAGTTTTCCATCACCTTATTTCTCAGGCAAAGAAAGTAATACAGCGGTTTTCCATGTTTTAATTTCTTAGACAAAAAAATCGATATCAATTCCCATGTTTCTAAGGCAAGAAATTGAAATCATAAAAAGTATTGCCTTCAGTGTATTTTGGTAAGAAAGCGGGCAGAAATTTTCCACCAGCATATATTTCTGAGGCAAGGAAATTGATAGCATCGGATTTCCATCAATGTATTATCGTGGCAAGGAAACTGAGTCACTATTCCATCAACCAGAGGCAAAGAAACTGATCTAGAAGTACACTGTAGATTAAATTTGTTACTTTGGTCCCAGCTTTGGTATCCGTGGACATTTCATGTAAATTTGTCTGCAATGAAAATTTCTGGAATTGTATGCATAGACACTTCTTCTTCTTCTTCAAGTGCCGGATCTGGAACAGATATCGACGATCCTGGTTTGCCAGTCATTCCTCCGCTCGGATGCTCTCAAAAAGCCCATATTGTCCTAGTTTTTCCCTGTCGCCCATCTGTTCAAACTCTCTAGATAATGTTATTATTTGTCTACCTCTGCTTTTTTTGCCTTCTATTTTTTCCAGTTAGGGCAAGGTGTTTAAGACCTTTGTGTCGATTCAGGTGTCCCGTGAACTGCAATTGTCTTCTCCTAATTGTTTTTATTAGAGATCGCTCCATGTTGGCCTCTTTCATCACCATTTCATTCGATTTCCTTTCTTTCCATGAAATATTCAGGAGTCTCCTTAAAAACCACATTTCCGTTGCCTCCAGCTTGTTTTCCATGTCTTTAGTTAATGTCCAGCATTCACATCCGTACAGGAGGGTTGACCACGCATAGCTCTTCAAAACCCTCGTTTTTGTTGACATTGAGATGTTTCTGTTCTTTCGGATATATCTCATTAAAGTTATCTTTATCCATTGCTATTCTTCTTTTTATTAGACACTTACTGGTGATTTTAAGATTTAAGCTATGAAAATTATGATGCAACAGTAGACTTTGCCACATTTCATGGAGTTAGACGATGGTTTCCTCGTGAATTCATGACATCAATATTATACACATATCATATTCTTTGAAAGCAGAGGAAAATTCAGTATTGGTCACAATCAGAAGATTTTGAGTTCTGGTGAAGGGCTTCGTTTCTGTGCAGAGTTACCACTGAATCAAACAGATCTTGTGTCAACTGAGAGACAGTTCTAAATGGGAAATTGGATCAGCACAGTGTCCACTGAAGCCCTTTACCTGTTGCACTGCACTACGCAACTAACTTGCATGCCAGCCCCCTCCAACATGAATAATCCTATGCATGGTTTGTCCTTTATCACGGAGACTGAACTCCAAGTCTTGTGATTGGCCCCAGTACTGGAACAATACAAAAAATTCTAACTTCAAACATAAGATTTTAAAGCCCTAAAACTGTTGTTTGAAAAAAAAAATCGACACCGTAATAATTAACAAAGCGGACTCTCAGAATAGTTTTAATTTGTGACAAATTGTGCTGAAGCGAAAATCCATCTTCTGTTTTGATCCCAGATTACAATAGGCCTTGAGTTGGTGATGAAATGTGGCAAAGGTGAATTTACTGGTGTATTTATATTTTTTTTTCTCATTGATGCTTGAAAAGAAACGAGGTAGATTAAATACTGGAGGTTTCAGGCAGGTGACCAAATAGCGGGACAAATCATCATCCCTCTTAATTCCGGCACCCGAGGCTAACTGTTATCAGGAACATGCTGTGTGGTTCGGGGATTTGAGCACAGACGAGTAACAAAAGACATCAATTAATGATGTTTTCCTTCTGAGGGCAAAACAGTTTATGGAAAGATTACATAATACAGAATAGTTCTCTGCAGTCTTGAGTCAAGTCTGAACATTTTACGGAGAAACTGTTTGATCCAGACATTTGAGTCTTACGGCTAGACTTGGGAAAGCTGTTGAAGAATAGGATAAATCAGTATCCAGGATGTTAGCTGCTTTCTATAAAAGCTTTTCACCTTTCATCTTTCATCTAGGCGTTGTCCAACCACTGCAGCATGTAGCCCTCCGGCAAAGCTTTCCTTTCTCTTCTGTCTGTTGTTTCCCTCATCCATATTGTTCCTCCTCTCTTTGTAATCTCTTCCTTCCATCTTCTTCCTGGCCGTCCTCTTGTTCTTTTCCTGTCCTTGGCTGACATTCAGTGCAGCGTCTTGACCACCTATTCCCCACGTGTCCGGCCCAATTCCACTTTTGTTGTAGCATGAATTCCACTACTTCTTTCAGTTTTGTTTGTTTGCATATGTCAGGGTGGGGGATTCTATCTTGCAGTATGTTAAGCATTTTTCTTTCCATTGCCCTCTGGGTAGTTCTTAGTTTATTCGTGAGCTTTTTTGTGATTGGCCATGTTTGACAACCATTATGTAATCGTTGGAAGATGCATTGATTGAATATTTGCTTCTTGAGGGACACTGGCAGTTTAGGATCCAAGAATATCTTTGTTTTTTCCAAAGCAACTCTTATTCTAGTGTTTAATTCAGGTTTTTTTTATTTGTTGTTGTGTTCCATATACACTATCTGGCCTAAGTATTTATATTTTATGACATTTTCGATGACTTTGTTTTCAATTATAACCTTTTCTTGTTTTGCAGTTTGTCACGTATTTAGTTTTGTCCTTGTGCATCTTCAGGCCGACCTTCTTGCTCTGTTTGTTTAGTATGTTGAGATTGGTTTCCATTTGGTGTACTTCATCTGTGCAGAGTACGATATCCTCTGGAAATCTCAAGTCTGGCAGATCTTCACCATCAATATTTATGCCATTTTCTAGATGTAACTGTTTAAATATTTCTTCGATTGTTGCTGTAAATAATTTTGGAGATATGGGGTTTCCCTATCTCACTCCTCTTTCTATGGCAAACGTTTCAGATACAGTACATGGTTAATGTGCATTCTGGCATAGGCTTCTTTATATATTTTTTGTAATATTTTTATATAGACTTCCTTAATATTTATCTTTCTGAGGGCTTCAAAGATTGCATAGTTTTCAATGGAATCGAAGGCTTTTTCGAAGTCGATATAGCCCATACACAGTATAAATGAAAATTCTCTTTTTTACCTTTGTCGGTTATTTGGTTAAGAGCCTGTAGGTGGTCTGTTATTAAGTATTTCTGAAGCCAGCTTGTTCTCTCAGTTGGTTTTTGTCTAGTACTTTCTCTATTCTGTTTTGTAAAACTTTTATGAAGAGTTTATATATGTGTGTGGTAGAATGCTTATTGGTCTATATCACTTCGGTCCCCTTTTTTTATGTAGAATTATGATCTTTGCTTCCTGCCAGCATTCAGGTATTCTCTGTGTGGTTAGAATCTCATGAAATGCTTTGGTTATATATTTTACTATGTGGTGTCCTTCCATTTGTATTATGTCGCTTGTTATATAATCATCTCCAGGTCCTTTCCTTTTGTTCATTTTTCTTAAGGTCATTTCTATCTCGTCTTCTGTGAAAGATAATACTTGATCAGTGTCAGGGCTGGTTGTCAAGGTTGTTTCGGGTGTATACATTGTTTTCTGATAGAGTGTTTTATAGAAATCTGTTTAAAAGCTATTTAATTAAATGTTTCAAAACCATTGAGTTTAAAATTATTTAATGGGTCATATCAGTATGTGATGAAAAGTTGTCTGAGTTAAGGGTTAGGGCCAAAAGATCAAGGGTGTAATATGCTTGAGATACAACTAATGTTAAAGCGCTTAACTTGAAGCAATTTAATATTATGATTAATCAAATTTAATGTGCTAAATAGTTAATACTATTATAAGATTGTGCGATAGTTAATTAAATATAATACGATACGACTAATATAATGTGATTAATATAATGCGATACAATTAGCACCAACAGAATTAACGTAATGCGATGTGTCTTGAATATAATGGTGATGCACAGAATAAATTCCCCTGTCTTCCCCCAACTCTCCTGCCCCTTTCCCCTCCCTCCCCTTTTCTCCCTCATCTTCTCTCCCCTTACCCTCCCCACCCCTTCCCCTCCCCACCCCTTCCCCTCCCCACCCTTTCCCTTCCCCACCCCCACAGAATAAACAACTCTGTCCTCCCCCACCTCTCCCCCTCTTTCCCCGCCCCCAACGTCTTCCCATTCTCTTCCTCTCTCTCTCCCCTTTCCCAACCCCTCTCCTATCCCCTCTCCTCCCATTCCCTCCCTCTCTTCAACCCCCCCCCCCTTTCTGTGTGGAGGTATTATATCCAGACAACTCACATTTATATTCAATGATAATGATGATGATTTATGAATTATGATTATCATACTATGCAATGACGATGATGATGATGAATTATGATATAATGCAATACAGTTAGTTAATATAACACGATCAGTACAATGCGATACAATTATACAATTAATATAATAGTATGCGTTGCAGTTAACATGTTTGATATAATAATAGTAATAATGATTCAGTAGTAATAGTAGTAACGATAATAGTAATAATAGTAATAATAATAACACATTCGATAATGATGGACCTATTATAATTATGCTACATGACAATAATAATGAATAATAGTACATATAGTTATAATGACCATACTGATGATATAGTAATATTAAAACGATAATAATAATGATAATAATGCAATACCGATAATGATGTTCATATTAATGTTATCATAATAATGCAATAAAATAATGTAATGTGATATAATTAAAATCTATATGATTAATAGTGCGCAATTAATATAATATATGATTAATAGTGCGATACAATTGATATAATATACGATTAAAATTGCGATGCAATTAATATAATATACGATTAATAGTGGAATGCAATTAATATAATATACGATTAATAGTGCGATGCAATTAATATAATATACGATTAAAAGTGTGATGCAATTAATATAATATACGATTAATAGTGCACAATTAATATAATATACGATTAAAAGTGCGATCCAATTAATATAATATACGATTAAAAGTGCGATGCAATTAATATAATATACGATTAATAGTGGGATGCAATTAATATAACATACAATTAAAAGTGTGATGCAATTAATATAATATACGATTAATAGTACGATGCAATTAATATAATATACGATTAATAGTGCACAATTAATATAATATACGATTAAAAGTGCGATGCAATTAATATAATATACGATTAATAGTGTGATGCAATTAATATAATATACGATTAATAGTGGGATGCAATTAATATAATATACGATTAAAAGTGTGATGCAATTAATATAATATACGATTAATAGTGCGATGCAATTAATATAATATACGACTAATAGTGAGATGCAATTAATATAATATACGATTAATAGTGCGATGCAATTAATATAATATACGATTAAAAGTGTGATGCAATTAATATAATATACGATTAATAGTGGGATGCAATTAATACAATATACGATTAATAGTGCACAATTAATATAATATACGATTAACAGTGCACAATTAATATAATATATAATTAAAAGTGCGATGCAATTAATATAATATACGATTAAAAGTGCGATGCAATTAATATAATATACGATTAAAAGTGGGATGCAATTAATATAATATACGATTAAAAGTGTGATGCAATTAATATATTATACGATTAATAGTGCGATGCAATTAATATAATATACAATTAATAGTGCGATGCAATTAATATAATATACGATTAATAGTGGGATGCAATTAATATAATATACGATTAAAAGTGCGATGCAATTAATATAATATACGATCAATAATGCGATGCAATTAACATAATATACGATTAATAGTGGGATGCAATTAATATAATATACGATTAATAGTGGGATGCAATTAATGATTAATAGTGCGATGCAATTAATGATTAATAGTGGGATGCAATTAATATAATATACGATTAAAAGTGCGATGCAATTAATATAATATACGATTAAAAGTGCGATGCAATTAATATAATATACGATTAATAGTGGGATGCAATTAATAATGATTAATAGTGGGATGCAATGAATATAATGTGTGATAATAGTGCGAAGAAATTAATTTAAATAAAATAATGGGATATATCATAGGTTTAGTTTAGTATATGTTTTAATTTATGTGATTTAATATAACGTGAAACGATCTGTTTGAATGCAGTAAATGACAGGATAAATCTTGCCATTGACTGTTTCAGAAATGGGCCAAACCACCAACTCGTTAAAATAAGGGACTAGAGGACAAAATCCCCACCCTATATTTTTTTCATGACTCTGGTCCTGCAAAAGGGTGCAAAAAGAAAACAATAGATCTATAGGGCTTCGAAATGAACAATTCAGTAGAAACAAAATATCGCTGGGGATTTCAGATGTCTGTCAGTTGTTTGATGCCTCTTATAGGTGTAGCATAAATAGTTAGGATCATCAATTAATTGCAAATTATCTTGCAACAGTAACTTTATTTCATTTAATCTCGAGATTTGAAAGGAACATTTTATATCGCATACTATACAGTTTTAACAGATTGTAATAGAGATTAGATTTGTAACAAGAAGTAAAAAAAAAAAAAGTAAATAAAATTATGGTTTATATGGATGGGGGAGAAAAGAACTCAACTTGACCAAAAAGAGGAGATATAGAGCCAGTTATTTGTTATTTTGGCAATTCATTTTCTCATAACTTTACCAAGAGTTGTGTCAGTTATATAGTAGCTGATACTTGCGGGTATGTACTACCTAGAGGTCAGAGGTCAAGAGTCGGCTCAGTTCAGATTTTGGAGTTTTTTGTTTGTGACATCTCTCAGTGATCAGTATTTTCACTTGAGTCATCGAAAAAAAAGGCGGGCCGAAAATATGGAATGTCCAAAAGCTTCAAGATAATTATGTTAAACATTTGTGGGTGTGTCTTTTTCTTTGGGGGGGGGGGGGGGGGAGGTGTAGGGTAGTCCAGGATATTTAATGTTATAATATTTCACCAGGCTGTTGGTATTTTTATTTTATGTATCATTATATCCCATCGGTTTCCAAAATGTTCTTTAATAATTTATGTATAGATAGTGTATTTGGTTAATATGCAATATGTTGTAAGTTGAATTTGGGATGGGTGGGGTGGAGGGGGGGGGGGGATGATCCAGAATGTTTAAATTGTTAAATATACGTAAGCATTGATTTTATGTTAGTTCATATCGAAATATGTAGCGTGTTGATAGTATGTTTGTTTAAAATATGTTTAAAAGTTTGTAAGCATAGATTAGGGGAAGAGGTTTGGGGGGGAGGGGGGGGGACAGTCCATGATATTTAACGTTAGTAATATGTAACCCATTGATGTATGTTTTTGTATATGTACTATTATACCCATTTCCCACAGGTTTTCAAAATGTTTTATTAATCATGCATGTATACATAGTGGTTTATTTCATTTATATTTATTTATGCTTTTTTTTTGGGGGGGGGGGGAGGGGAGGGTGTATCGTAAATTCAGGGAGGTGGGTGGGAGGGGGGGGATGTCATAACTTTAGGAAAAAGGGGGGGGGTGAAAGGGGGTGTCATAAATTCAGGGAAACAGGGTGGGGGGAGGGGATTCATAACTTCAGGGAAAAGGAGTGGGGGTAGGGGATTCATAACTTCAGGGAAAAGGAGTGAGGGTAGGGGATTCATAACTTCAGGGAAAAGGGGTGGCGGGGAGGGGGATGGGATGTCATAAGTTCAGGAAAAGGGGTGGTGGGGGGGGGGTGTCATAGGTTCAGGAAAAAGGGGTGGGGGGGGGGGGTTGATCCAGGTGATTTAAAGTGTTTAATATGTTAGATGTATGTGAGCATTAATTTATGTTAGTGTATTGAAATATATATGTATTGATTGTGTATTTGTTTAATTTTTGTTTGTGCATAAGGCAGAAGGAGGTTTGTAAGGTATTTGACATGCAGGCATTGATTATATATTTGTGCAACTGTCCATCTTCTGCAAATTGGGTAGGGGGTGGGGGTGGTGGGGGGGGGGGGGTTCCAGGATTCTTGATACTATTTTGTAATATATAATCATTGCTTGCGTGTACATAATATTATGTATGTTAATTGTTATCAGGGAGATATGTTAAAATTGTTTTAGTATGGGGAATGGGGTTCGGGGCTCATGATGCTTAATGTTAAAGATATGTAACCGTCACTTTTGGGGGGGGGGGGGGGGGGAGAGGGGGCGGGTATACCATGAGAACTTTATTTATTCATTTATTTGTGTGTGTGTGTTGGGGGAAAGGGGTGGGGGGTGGGTTGTGTGTGTGCCAAAATTTTTAATATAAAGGGGTGGAGGTTGGGAGGGGGTGGGGCTCCAAATTGTTTTAATATATTGAAATATGTAAGTGTTGATTAATGGTAGTCGTACATTGTTTGAACTGCTGTTAGTACTTTTGGGGGGAAATAGGAATTGGGGGGGGAGGGGGGGGGGTCAAAGTATGTTAGTGTGAGCATGCATATTTGTATTATGTATTTATTTGTGCTTTTTTTTTAATGTTCCGTCAGTGGAAATGGACTATTTTATTTGTCTGTGTGTGTCTGTGTAGGTGTGTGTGTGTGTGTGTGTGTCTGTGTCTGTGTGTGTGTGTGTGCGGGGGGCGGGTAAAAATGTTTATTTATTTGTATAACTTTTTTTTTTGCCATTATATTACATGTCATCATCATGGTGTGTATGTGGGGGGGGGGGGCGCATTTCTAAGCTATAGATATGCAAGCATTGATCAGGAAATTTAGTCAAAATTGGGCGAATAGAAATTTATTTTGGGCAACTTTCCATCTTCTGCAAATTGGGGAGGGGGGGAGGGGGGGAGGGGGGGGGGGTTCAAGCTGGGTGATAATATTATGTTTAATCATTGCTTGTGTATCTATTTTAGTGAAATATTGTTGTACATTATAATTATGACGTATAATTGTTTTATTATCATCTTTCCTTACAACTTTGTAGTTCTGTTACACTTAATTAATATCTTCCAATTCACAAATTTAACTCACTTGGGTTTTAGTTCATGACATTTTTGCAGTTTAGTTGACTTTGAGATTTGTATGGTAATTATGTAAAATGCTTTTGTCTTGATCAGTGTCACGTGGGAGGTTGGTGGGTGCCACTTCTAGGCTTCTCTTTCTGTCCTATCCTGCTTTATCTTTTCCTCTTTGTGGGCGTTTCTGGTAGTCTCCTTCTGTCCTACCATTCTGCCATATTCTATCTATCTTCTTGCTTCTTTCTAGAAGTCTGGCCATAATTGTGTCGGCGTTCTTTATCTACTCATGAACTTCTTATTTCATCGCAGGTGATAAGCACTAAGTAGGCATTTCTGGTAGGGTCCCCCTCTAATCTTTCATTCTACTGTATTCTGTCTATCATCCTGCGTCTTTCTTGCACAATATGTCCATATTTACGTGGACTTCCCTTTCTCCACACTCAAAACTTTCCTCTTGTCCTTTTCATCCACCTTAGCGTTTTGCTTGTATTGTGAAGTGAGAGAGAATAATATTATGTAAATGCATTTTTTTCTTTTGTTGAGAAAATACTCTGGTGTTGTGTTTTAGAAAAATTATCGTTTCTTAATGCAAGTTACAAGTTACATATAATTCATGTGAAAATGTTACCGTAAGGTGTACTTACTCAGATAATTTCAGTATTAAACTTCCGTTTTCCAACTTTATAACACTTTCGTGTCTCCTGTGTATCAGAAGTCTATATCACAAAGTGATGTATTTATTTGAGATCTTCCTCTTACCAACGTTGATACTAGTTTGGCGATGTACATGTAGAGAATTCTAGATCTTAAGATGTGTAGATGATCTATGGTAGTCCTATTTTCTATACAATCATGTTATGTTACTTTTTGTTCATATATGAAAGTTTATATTTGCCTGGTTTGCTTCATTTAGTGTAAAATTGTAGAAAATCCAGACATATTCCCATTGATTGATTGAAAGATAATTATATCTGTTAGAAATGAATTTGGCAAGGTAGTTTTCTAGTCATGCCCTCCATGTATGCAGATTAAAAAGCCTTTGAGACAGAAACTTAACAGTAACAACTGAAAAGATTCTCATTGTCACTAAAAATTCACAACATTATTAAATGGATTGTTTACATGTATTTATTCCTGGTACAGTATAATAATAATAATAATAATAATGATAATATTGATAATAATAATAATAATACACAGCATTATAGCGCTTCATCCCGCTAACAACTAGGCTCTAAGCGCTTTACAACATGTATCAACAATTATAAACATGATCAGGACAGCTCTACATGAGTCCCTTTTCCAGGGTAATGCAAGGAAAAACAGTGGCTGCCAGTAAATGAATTTATTTTGCAGTTTACAGTGTGCACTTCCGTTCAGATGGTCATTCTTGTCAGGGTTTAAACACTTCTCTGCAGATGTCACGTATGGTTCTTTGTGATAGAGAATGTTTTTTTAATCAGGTTTCACAATTCTATTGGTCTAGTTCCTGAACTGCTTTTATTGAGTTATGTTAAGGTTTTAAGGTTTCTGTTTTGGCACCATTTTTAAGTTTTAGTACAGTTTTGTGCTGGTTTTATCTATAGGGATGAGTTGGGTTTTTTTTTTAACAGATTTCTTTGTTTTAACGCTCGGGAGATGATCAGTTTTTATTGGAAGGGATATGTTTCTTACTGATTGTAGTATAGTTTGTATAGAAGAGGTTTGATACGCTTTGTTTTAGCAGGCAGGAAATGTTTAATTTTAACTGAAGCACCATGATCCCTATTGATTGTGTATATAGTTTGTCCTCTTTGAAGAGGTTTGATCGGCAAGTTCAGTCGGATATGGAACTGGGTGGTCGCCCTTACTAAGTTTTTATCTTGGTTCAGATACTCAACTGGAATTTTTTTTTTTTTTTGGTTCAGCTCCAAAGTTTGAATTTTTGTGTTTGGAGGTTTACTGACTGGTTTTGAGGTTGCAGTTGGTGTTGAGAGGTTTTCTTAAATATGTACATTTCTCTCTTTGGCCTGAACTTGGAGGTACACACTGTACACACTGTAGCCCTAAAGAATTGATGGGAGAGAAGGGATTGCTGCAGCATGCGCAACTTTCTATAGGGGCTGTAAAAATGAGTTACCCTAAAAGTTCAGAGACATGTAATTCCTCATGGAGTTTAAGCAGCAGAATGTCGAAAGTTCACACAAGTGGTTCGTAATTTACTGTTTATGTCATGTTTACTATTATGACATGGATTAATGTTTCTTTCCACTCAAAAAGAGCAAGAGTGGCCTTGGAAAGAACCGGCATGAAAAGATTAAAGTCTGCTTACTGTGCTGCCACTATTGTCAAATAAAACGATACGCTTATAGGCTTATTCATGAGCAAAATATATAATGCCAGTATTTACAGGGTAAATGAAAATTGAATTTTGATGGGTAGTGTTAACAATTTTGCAAGTTTTCTAAATTTCATTTTGACTTTCTTTCCAAATTCCATTTCAAATTTTTTTATTTTTTGGGTCAATTAAAAAAAATGTAACAGATGTAACCTATATACTGTACCAGTTGAACTTAATTGAAAGAACGGCATGTTAAATTATTCCATGTAACCCTCAGGCCTGTTAGAGAGGGCAGCGTTTGATGACGCCAAAGATGCCAGTGGATAATGATTTTGAAGTGACACACCAGACAACAAAAATATTAATGCACAAGGCAATTGTTAATTTATAAAATCAAAGATCAAGATTTGAACTCAGGTCTCATTGCTGTAAATTCCATACATTATGGAGGAACGTTAATGTTTGGCTTGCCAGGTTCTTTAATTTTATTTTCCAAAAATGATCGTAGTGAAAACTGGTCTGGATTTTGACCTGCTGTATATCAGCAGAGTTATGAAGTAAATGCTCATTTTTTTCTTTTTTAACGTTCAACTTTATTGTAGTGAAAATGAGAAATAGGAACTTTCATGAACATGCATGACCAAGCATAGAGTATGACAGAAGGTCCTTCCCCGAGAAGTCACAGTTGTGATTCTGGACAAAGTGTTTCCCATCCTAACTTGTGAAATGACACAGCAAATAAGTTGTTCAAAGTATGTTATAATATGACAAAATATGTTTATAATTCGTGATGGGAACATAACATGGTGACAGTATCGTAGGAAGATTTCCAGTTTAAATGACACCCTTGAAATATAACGCTGGGCACAATTTTGACCTTCTGTCACAGTTTCATATTATAAACAAATGGATAGTTATGAGTTTTTTCTGTTGTAAGATTTGATTACAATGTAAGATTTTTTGTGTTATTAATGTATTAGGCACTAAATTATTGCTAAATAGTTGACATTGACCAGATGTTTTTTTCATTGCTACTGTAGCAAAAAAATGTGAAGTAGATGAGGGCAGTTGGGAGTTACTTCTCTGTTGTGGTGTCTGTGAGGACATGCATATCGTTTGTGACAGGACAGTAAAACTGCTCATATGCTCGACAGAATACAAAAGTTCTCTGTGGGGGCACAAGAGGCATTGATTTATTCATCACACAACACACCTGCTCTCGACTAGGGGGAAGAGAGGCAGTGGTTAGTACGATGAAGGGCATTGTTTCTTGAGGTCGCTTCTGACATTGATCTCTGTGACCTTCTACGGTGGTTAGTGTTTCACAGATCGTGGATGTGAACACGTTTCTCACTGCTTGTCCATCCTCCCACGATCTTGTGGGTGGGCCAGTATAACTGTCCCTCACAGTTCCACACTGATTGGCGCACCATGTGCTTTCCTTCGGTATTCTATACCAGATACTTTATGCCCCTTCACATAACCACATTTTGTATTGTTTGAATTTGTTAGTGTTGAATAAAAAATATTGAGTTTAACTCTGTATTCTGTTTGTTTTATTTGTATTTAAAACGTCGGTAATTGCGGAAGCACTCCATAATTTTGCTGCAGACCAGGGTGGAGAAAGATGGTCATAAAAATTTGAGCAAAGGACAAAAATTCTTAGCCTAAAGAAAACTTACGAAGGCAAGCTTAGCTCGCTTGGGTTGATAACATTCCCCACAAGATGACGACGTACCCGTCTGTATCAAGAAAACAAATTGGCGCCCATTTTTATTTGGACACATTGGAGTCTTGGCCTTTGTGTCAAGCTTTACTGTGGCATTTTTTTTTCTCTACGATAAGAATCACTTTATTATCCCATCAGGGAAATTCTCTTCCACAAAACATGTCACACACGCGCATCAATACATAAACATCACAACTCACTATAAGTTAACTTCCCAATATAGTCACACACAAACAAGGTACCTACCGCGTTTTTAAAAGAGGAAAAAAAATATGAGATGAATTTGATATTGCATGACCCAATTGAAAGAAAACAAATTATTGCCACGATAAAATGGAAATTAAATGAATTTAAACAAGAAAATCTGTAAAAATCTAAAGCACAATAGCTTAGAAAGAGATATTAAACTGAATTAGAACCGAGTCAGTTGAAACTGGGAGGAGAGAATGGTTCACAAACATGAAAGACGACAAATCAATTAATAGGGGATAATTATTCGGCCAACGTACATTCTTGAACAGGTTGTGTTCCTCATTCTTTTTATGCCAATGGTTGACCACTTCGACGTGGACAGACACCGTGCTTTTCCATCAGAAAGATAAGGTAAAGAACTTCGGGTATAAAGAAATTCGGGTATTGGCAGAAAGATGATTGACAGTTGCCATTCTCCTAAGTCATTTTTTTCTTTTTTACTGGCTTTTGTAGTTACAGATCTAGAATTGCTTTTAGTGACGAATTCACTGTTTCCAATAAGTTGTCGTGTATTGACACCCATGAATTAGGCTCCTTGAATAAGAGACCAGGTCTTTAGGCCCACTCTTGGCTCTAGACTAGATCTTGATCTAGATTCTACATGTAGTTCAATAGGGTCAGTCTGAGATACGATGTATGATTCAGATACGGTTGTGTTCAAAAACATTTGCTTACATACTTTCTTCCGCTCATCTTCACATTTCAGATGGAACACGTATGTGTGCAGTATGATGGCTCTTGCGTTTTCTTCTCTTGCCAATCTTTTCAACCAGCCCTTTAACGTAGGCTTTTTTCCTTTCCCATGTCAATGACCAAACATAAGAGAAACACTCTCTGTGTTCGTCATCTGTGTTGTCTTTGCATGATGTACCTTTGCTTTGGCATTTGCAGCAATCTAGCATTCTCGTTAATTGTAGAACGTTGTTTTCCATTACATTCATACTCTTGTCCAGACTGCCTTAATTTCTTTCTCCCACTCTCAGGGTTTCTTTCTTTTTCTCACATTTGACGAGATGACCTCTGTGTCCAGATGCATGTGATATCAAAGATTGTTGTTGCACGATGTGGCTCACTTTCCTTGTCATCTTGAGAAATTATGGTTTCTTCCAAGCATCCCAAATGTTTGTCCACTTGTAAATCAAATGTGTCGCCCAAACAAACTCACTTTACAATTCCATCTACTCTTTTATCTGATAAATGATCACAGGAATTTTGTTTTCCTCCTGATACAGGATCAGTCAAATTCTTTGGCAATTGTTTCTTGTTAACAGGGGCGAGGTTTCCTCATAATCAAATAATCAGTGATTACCCTTCGAATATTAATTCTAGAATTACTGTGCTTTCCAGATCGAGCCCAACTCCAAGTCCATTTAGCCAGTTCAGCATTCTATTCTACGTTGCTATTTTGGGTTTGTTGTTATAGTCCAACACCCCTCACCGAAAAGCATGTTTGTAGGGACTTACACCATATGAACTGGTCCAAAATCAGTGATTAACAAAGACGAAGAAGACTTGACTACACCCAGAAGCGAGCTTGAGCATTGCCTGTTTTCTTCAAAGCGGCGCCGCAGACAGCAAAATAGTGGGGGGAAAAAATAGGTTTATAATCAAGGTTTGACCCGATTTTACGTACTTATGCAGGTTTTCCACTATGCGGTCGTTTTCATACCAATCGAAAGGTAAAGAGTAGAGTGAAAGAGTTTGTGTGGATCTTTTTTTTTTTTTTTTTTGAGGTAATCTAAGAATAATTTACTCTATGCACAGCAAGAGCTATCAAAGAATAATAATTATTATAGTCTAGATCTAGATATAACTGTAATCAAAATCAGTCGAACGTATTAAGAACATCAATTCACTTGATAGGTCGCTCGAACCTAAACCGCAATGGCAGATACCCACTTCTCCGAAATCGCTACACATTGTTGTGTCACAGAGATGCCATTTAAGCACTTTCTACCATTTAATGTTAATGGGTCTTTTCCGAGAAACTTTATGAGATGGTAGAATAACAAAATCTCTGGCTATGAATATGACCATTAAACGTGCTGTTCAAATTATATTTTAAAAAATGGGTGAAAAATATGCGTTTATAAGTCTGTTAGTATGAATGAATAGTTTTTCAGATTAGTTTGGCTTGTAAATTGCTGCATTCCTGTCCTCTTGACAAGAATAGTCCGCCCTTCAGATTTTTGCAGTGCCTAGCAACCGTTTCATTGTCTTAGTCGCTGCATTTATAATTATGTAAATATGATGTAGCAATACGTCCTATTATGAGGATCTTACTAGCTTAAATTCTGATTACCCTCTGCAGAGGACCACGCTTCGCTCCTGCTTGTTAATCTTTTGTGCCAGTGCAAGAGCAACCATACGTCTGCGGTCTGCCCCTGCTGAACCCATCCATATTTCCTGAATGGCTGAGAGGCAATGAACATTTGAAAAAATCTGTCTTCCTTATAAACCTGGACCCATCCTTTACCTTTGTTGTCTCTTGATTGTCATGGTGTACAAGTAAAGCTGGTAACACACCTACAAGCAGGCATGACAAGTTTACGTGATACAAGCAGAATGGTACTGGTGGCATTTAGGTGTATGGCGTTACTTGAAGCTTGAGCAAGGAAAATGGCTCCATTCGGTTTGGCATGAAGGAGACCAAGTTCTGTTCGGTGTTTGCTCATCATGCCAGCATGCGCCACCGTGTTTCCCCATCCCCTCACTTGCCCACGGTCTTGATCTTGTAAATGTGTGTATATAAAAAAAATGGTATATGAAGTCTTATAAACAATTTTAACTGGAACACTTTAAAGTTGAAAACGAAGGGAAGGTACTTTGGTTTAATCATACCTTTTATTTAAAGGGATATAAACCCGACGATTAAGTAGACAGCTTTTGGTTTAACACATGATTTCGGCTTATTTTGCTCTCAGAGTGTTCCATTGTTAACATTCATTATTTTTTCCATAACAGACATTTTTCAAATTGCACACGTCTTAATCCAATGCAATGATAGGTTTGTATATGTAGCCTAATGTTCTGTCCGTCTATATCTCTGTCTGTCTATATGTAGGTTTATCATCTGCCTGTATACTGGTGACATGATTTAATTGCATGCGAATTGCAAAAAAAAAAAACAATGCATTGTGGCGTCGGTGCCGTGATGGTATGCTTTTGGCCTACTGATGGGAAGATTGTGGGTTCAAAACCTGATTGCACAAGGCTCGACGTTGAGCTGTTGGGGACGGCTCATACACATTTCTCCTCACCGCACGTAGACTGTCTTAGCGCCGTGTCTTGTTTTTCAATCAAATAGCTCAATACTCCTAGAAGCCCTAAGTAAATGTCTTCAGTCATGCGAAGGAAATTATAAAAGTCTGTTGGATAAATACTCTCAACTCTTCTAACAAATTTGTGTGATTATATTTAGATCTTTTCAGTAACCAATTTTTGGCCCACAATGATCACTTCTTTCTGCGTCTTTTCATCACAAAATGGACAGAAAGAGCGCACAAAACGATTAACTCGTCTCTCCTGGAAGCCATTTCTGAAGCAATTTGTGCAAGTAAAACTGACATACACTTGTGTAGTGTGTGTGTGCCAAGCATGAACGGGGCCTTGAGGAGTGGTTGCATAAGTAAATTTGATTCCATCCGCTAGATCAAATCCACTTGTAGGTGTATGGCCAGCTTAAGAGGCTTTTATTAAGGGTGTTATGGAGATTAGAACAGGAAGAGAAACCTATTGGCAATTTTATTGCTCTGAATTATCATTAATTTTATCAAATTTAATCATGCTCGAACAACGATTTGACGTACAATTATGATAATTTTTATATCACCATGAGGATGACATTTCAGATTAGAATGGTGGTGTATTGCATCGGGTGTTCTTATCGGTTAAATTACGCAAAGGTCCGAGCACCGCAAGCTGACACGTGTCAAAACTGTTCAAGCGACGCGGGCAGTCCGGGGGGGGGGGGGGGATAAATCCGGTCAAGGCCCTGTGGGCGTTTAAATAGTTTTGACACGAGTGTAGAGTTGAATTTTTTTTATTCTTGCGTTTATTTCAAAATTTTCCTATGTTAACATTAATTTTTGGTGTGGGCGTGAAATAGCTTATGGTCAACTGAATTCTAGAAAAGTCACAAAACACAATTTTGTGACTTAAACGTTTTTGTCCCATGGCCGACGATATACGTGTATTGTAATAATGGGAAAACTGCTGAGTGTTTTATCGATCTCTTTTGTGAGATTGTTGTTCAAAACACATTCCCCATTACATGAAATCTACCAATAATTACGTGTATTACCTTTAAGTGCAATTGATAGCAATATAGTTATGGATACACGATTTACCACTTTTAAGAATTTCAATCTATATTAAACGCAGTGTTCAGGTTTGTTTTAATTAAGTTTATTTATCTGTTCGGTTAAATCTGCAACGATATGCTCTGCCGCACGTTACATACATGTTTAAATATAAAGCTATTTTTCAACAAAAGTGGTCAGGAATAAAGACTGTTTTACAGTCTATCATTTATCATTATTTGTGTGCGGTTTCTTAAGTTGTTTTGGATATTTGTTACAGCAGCTGTTGTTTTTGTTGTAGGTGGACGTGGTGAGGATGGTGGAAACAGTGGTGGTGATGGCGGTAAACAGTGGTGGTGGCTGTGGTGGTAAATGGTGATGGTCACGGTGACCGTGGAGATAAAAACATGTACCAGAATTTCCCACATATTTTTTACTTGAGATTTTTTTCTAAGCCTTCTGAGTATGTGGGAAGGCAAGAGTAATGGTGGAATTGTGATAAAATGCAAATGCAAATGTAATCTGACAGACAGACAGAAAGGCACAGTACAGAAAGGCACAGTGAGGTATTATACTAAGCCCAGTCAGACACTGGCAGCAGAATGTACACCAAAGAAATATGGTAGAAGCTGACTGTGTCTGACCGGACTTAATATGATAGGGTCCTGTCAGATTTGCTAAGAACAAATACAGGAAATTATGGTGTGCACTTCTTCAAGTTCTTGTCTGCCAGCATCTGACTGTCTGACTGGGCTTAGTAGTAAGATACCTCTCACAGACAGACAGGAAGACAGACAGGGATAGGCAGACTGACAGACTGACTCACAGATAGACAGGCAAGGATAGGCAGTCACATATTTAATAATTTAATCACTGTCTTTCAGCATTCAAGGGTAAAAATGAACATCGAAGCAATCTGAATCCTTTTTAATGAGATTTAATAACTTGTGGCTCTGAAAGCAGGATAATTTCAGTGGTCATTTATTTCCTGTATGTAAACAACACACTTTCAGCTTTCAGCTCTGACTGACCAAAGTGTACAGACGCGATATAAACACGACATAACCATTTTCAACTTCAGTTCAGTCACTTTTATAATGCTTTAATTTTACTCCTACTTACATTTACGCTCAATTTTTTTTTCGAGGGGTACAAATATAACAAGCATCTCATTTTACTTTTTTTAGACATCAGACTTCATTCGACATCAATTCTTTGTGAACTCTTAAAGGAGACAAAAATAAGGTTGGTTTTTTTTTAAATTGAAAAGGAGGTCAACCGTTTTACCATTGACTTAGCACTCAGTGTCGGACAAAGGTGACAAAATGAAGCATTGGGTGGGTCTATAAAAACAATCAGCGCTTTCGCGCCGAAACATGCCTCTTGTCTGATTTTGGCACACCCTGAAAATACAACGGCTGATGTTCATTTGCGTATAATTTTCATCCTGATCTAGTGAAGTTTCCGCCAGTTTCTCGGTCAACAAACTTATTCAGTATAAACACAAGGCATAATACATTAGACAAAGTAAAGGAAAATTAATTAATCAAGGTGGGACTCAATATTTTGAGAAGTTGACTTAGATATCAGTGTTGAGAAATCAGTATCCACTTGAGCCGAATATTTGGCTTTTCATAGCGAAACGAAAACTCCTGGGCCGAATGTTCGGCTTATCATAGTGAATGAGTTTCGAGTTCCTAAAAACTAAAGCTACCAGCTCTTTCATGGCTCCCCTCCACAATCTATATTGTCAGAAATGAGCATCTCTCCCACCCCCCCCCCCCCCAAGCCCAACCAAACAATGATTGAGCGACAATCCTTCATGTATAGATAAATAAACATTTTTTTAACTTTACCTGTCTCGTGAAAAAACTAAATACAGCTGAGATGATACATAAAATGCGTTCTAATTCAGTGCAACTTGCCAGCACAGATTTCTTTAATGTGCCTGAAATCAACTCTGAAGTCTGGGCTTCAAACTTGAGCTGTGCACGTCACATCAGAGTTCTGTCACAGTTGTGACCCAGCCATGTTTCATCTGAACAGTAGCGGCACAACGTTATTCCCTGTAACAAACCAAAGGAAGAAAAAAAAATTCAGCAGATCTAAAATCTTAACATTTTGTAAACTCGACCGTGGGATCAAGACAAACACTTTAGTTTGGCAACATTTTCACTCACAAAGGATCAATTCTGGTATCTCAAAAGACACACAGCTCTGATCTTCCCAAAATTATTTATAGAGAAGCTTTCACGCTCGTCGTCTGAATAGTTTAAATGAAGTTTACATTGCTTTAAAATACAAAACTGTGAAAGAATGTTGTACAGTGCTTTTTTTTTGCTGGTGTTTGTTCGAAATACCTACACAAATGAAAGTTGTTACCATACGAGAAATTTAGTTTGTGTTATTAGCAATCAAAATCCATTGTTGTCAAGTTGAATCAAACTTGACACAAAATAATTCAAGCCCACGTCATAATGTCGACAGTCCAACTTCAAGCTTTGTTCTTGTGTGCATGTATGTGTGTTTTCTGTATTAATATTTAGTTAGTTAAAAAGGTTATGAACATGTATTCTATTCATCTCAAGTTATAATTTAAAGCAATGTTGTGAAATTACATGTCTTGTGACATTAAAACACGTTATCAGTATCTCATTCAAGATATTTTGACCTGCCAACACACAATTTTTTTTTTTTTTAAATCCCGCTCCTTTTCGATGGCGCTGCGGTGTTGGTTATTACTTTTATGTTACATGACAGATGTTACCTGACAGTCCATAGACTATAGTGTGTTAAAATAACTAACTTTGCCTTTCTTCACTACCTTGTTCTTGACTTCTCACTCGAGAGACTGGGCAGACAGAGACTGGGAGCAGGAATGGGAGAAGGGGAAGACTGATGTTAAATCTACATGTGCAGAAGACTAATTAATGGTTAATGTTAGTATTCTGTGCTATATCCCCTGCCCATACGGGTCACGGGGTGGAGCAAACCCACAAGCCCGCACCAGAGTGGTGCCATTGCTATCAAATATTTTCTTGTCACCATCTTTTAACCCTAGCCAAAAAGAACCGAATACTGCAAGAGGGCCTTTACTACGGTGACATTGTTACTGTTCTACCCTACACCTATTCAGATTGATCAACTGAATTAGTTGTGTGTACTAGGAGTGGTGATAGTCTTTAGCTGCCTTGTACTGATTTGCGTTTCCATTGGCCCTCCCGTGTTATAAATGGTTCTCTGTCCGGGACCGATTCCGACGGTCAGACCTCTTTCAATGGACTGCCCAAGGAAAGACACCCCCTCCGCCTCCCGAAACAGGTATCCTGGGGCACTCCCTAGACCAAATACTCTTCCCTCTGCATGCCAGGGGACAACTCCAATGGCGGTGGTCTGCTCCGGAGGTGAGAGACGTGGCAGCTGACCTTACGACAGAGGGCCCATCCTGAGAATCCATCTTTTTGTTTGTTGCGTTTTGTCTGCGTATTATAGCTGCTATGTCCTATTATCGATTGTGATAGAGCCTTCAATTCTATTGAACATTTCACAATTTTTGAAGCCCTCCGAAAAATCAAGGTCAGTGACTTTTACATCAAGCTATTGCCAAATATTAGATCAAGAAGCCTCTGCCAGAATCCACAGCAATAACCATAATTATGTCCAAAAAGTTTGCCACTGAAACACGTGTGAGACAGGGAGATCCCAAATCAGCAAAATTTACATCAGCAGTTCAAGAAACATTTATAGAGTGCAACCTAGGAAATGGCATAAACAAGGATTGGTAAATATCTGAAAGATCTGAGATTTGCAGATGATTGAATAGCACTTTGCACAGACAGCGTAGAGCAGATGGAAACCAACCTGAACATAATAAACAGAGCAAGAAGGTTGGCCTGAAAAATCACAAAGACAAAACTAAAATACAAGACAAAACTACGAGACAGATGAGAATGTAGTAATTGAAAACAAAACCACAGGGCTGGACATGTGGAAAGGATGAAAGACAATAGGTGGACAAAACACTCACTGGATGGCAACTAAGGACAGGAAGAAGAACAAGAGGGCAACCAGGAAGAAGATGGTAAGATGACATGAAAGAGAGAGGAGGAACATCATGAATGAGGGAAACAGACAGAGAAGAATAGAAATCATTATCTATGGGCTCCGTCCTTCAGTGAATGAACGACGCTTAGGTGAAAGGTGAAATTGTCCCATTTGTTGTGCCGAGAATGAAAGACAATAGATGGACAAAACGCTGCACTGAATGTCAACAAAGGACAGGAAGAAGAACAAGATGACAACCAGGAAGAAGATAATAAGATGACATAAAACAGAGAGGAGGAATATCATGGATGAGGAAAATATCAAACAGAGAAGAATGGAAATCACGGTCAAAGGGCAACAACTGCAGTAGTTGAACAAAGTCTAGGTGAAAGCTGAAAGGCTGAATTGTCCCATTTGTTGTGGCAAGGATGAAAGAAAATGGGTGGGAAGAATGCTGCTCTGAATGACAACCAATGACAGATCGCCAAAATTATTTACAGCAGCAGTTCAAGAAATATTTAAAGAGTCCATTCCAGGAAATGACACAAAAAAGGATTGGTGAATATCTGAAAGACTTGAAATTTGCACATGACTGAATAGCAGTTTGCACAGATAGCGCAGAGCACATGGAAACCAACCTGAACATAATAAACAGAGCAAGACGGTTGGCCTGAAAATTCACAAACACAAAACAAAGATGCATGACAAACTACGAGACAGATGAAAAGGTAATCATTGAAAACAAAACCATTGTGTTAGACGTGGAAAGAATGAAAGACAATAGGCGGACAAAACGCTGCGCTGAATGGCAACAAAGGACAGGAAGAAGAACATGAGGAAAAGCAGGAAGACGATAGTAAGATGACATAAAACAGAGGAAGGACATCATGGTTGAGGAAACCATCAGACAGAGAAGAATAGAAATCATTATCAATGGGCTTACATCCTGCAGTGGATGAATGACGTCTAGGTAAAAGGTGAAATTGTCCTATTTGTTGCGACCAGGATGAAAGACGATAGTTGGACAAAACGCTGCGCTGAATGTCAACAAAGGACAGAAAGAAGAAGAACAAGAGGACAACCAGGAAGAAGACTTCAAGATGACATAAGACAGAGAGGAGGACATCATGGATGAGGAAAACATCAAACAGAGAAGAATGAAAATCATTATCAAAGGGCTACACCTTGCAGTGGATGAATGACGTCTAGGTGGAAGGTGAAAGGTGAAACTGTCCTTTTTGTTGTGGCAAGGATGAAAGACAATAGGTGGACTAAACGCCACACTGAATGGCAACCAAGGACAGATCAACAAAATTATTTACATCAGCAGTAAAAGAAATATTTCAAGAGTCAAACTTAGGAAATGACATAAACAAGAATTGGTGAACATCTGAAAGACCTGAGATTTGCCGATGATTGAATAGCACTTTGCATAGAGAGCGTAGAGCGGATAGAAACCAACCTGGGCATAAAAAAAAACAGTAAAAAGGTTGGCCTGAAAGTTCACAAAGACAAAACAAACATGACAAACTACCAAACAGAGGAATGGGTAATCATTGAAAACAAAACCATAGGGCTGGATATTTGGAAAGGATGAAAGACAATGGTTGGACAAAACGCTGCACTGAATGGTAAGAAAGGACAGGGAGAAGAATAACAGGACAACTAGGAAGAAGATGGCAAGACGACATAAGACAGAGAGGAGAAACATCATGGATGAGAAAACCAGACAGAGAAGAATAGAAATCATTATCGAAGGGCCACATCCTGCAGTGGATGAATGACGTCTAGGTGAAAGGTGAAAAGTGAAATTGTCCTATTAGTTGTGGCAAGGATGTGACACAACAGATGGGCAAAACGCTGTACTGAATGGCAACCAAGCACAGATCGCTAAAATTATTTACATCTGCAGTTCAAGAAATATTTAAAGAGTGAAATCTAGGAAATGCCATAAACAAGGATTGGTGAATATCTGAAAGACCTGAGATTTGCAGGTGGTTGAATAGCGCTTTCCACAGACAGCGTAGAGCAGATGGAAACCAACCTGGACATAGAAAAAAAAAAACAGAGCAAGAAGGTTGGCCTGAAAATTCGCAAAGACAAAACTTAATACAAGACAAAACTACGAGACAGATGAAAAGGTAATGATTGAAAACAAAACAATAGGGCTGGATATGTGGAAAGGATGGAAAACTATAGGTGGACAAAACGCTGCAATGAATGGCAACAAAGGACAGGAAGAAGAACAAGAGGACCACCAGGAGAAGATGGTAAGAAGGTATAAAACAGAGAGGAGGGCCATCATAGATGAGGAAAACAGGCAGAGAAGAATAGAAATCATTATCAAAGGGCTGTATCCTGCAGTGGATGAACGACGTCTAAATGAAAGGTGAAAAGTGAAATTGTCCCATTTGTTGTGGCAAGGATGAAAGACGATAGATGGACAAAACGCTGCACTGAATGGCAACCAATGACAGGAAAAAGAACAAGAGGACGACTAAGATGAAGATGGCAAGACGACATAGAACAGAGAGGAGGAACATCATGGATGAGGAAATCATCAAACAGAGGAAAACAGAAATCATTATTAAAGGGCTGCATCTTGCAGTGGATGAACAACCTCTAGGTGAAAGCTAAAATTTGAAATTGTCCTATTTGTTGTGGCAAGGATGAAAGACAATAGCTGGGAAAAACGCTGCACTGAACAGCAACCGAGGACAGATCGCCAATATCATTTACATCGGCAGTAAAAGAAATATTTAAAGAATGAAACCCAGGAAATGACACAAAAAAGGATTGGTAAATATCTGAAAGACCTGAGATTTGCAGATGATTGAATAGCAGTTTGCACAGACAGCGTAGAGCAGATGGAAACCAACCTGAACATAATAAACAGAGCAAGAACGTTGGCCTGAAAATTCACAACGACAAAACTAAATACATGACAAACTACGAAACAAATGAAAAGGTAATCATTGAAACAAAACCACAGGACTGGACATGTGGAAAGGATGAAAGACAATAGATGGACAAAACGCTGCACTGAATGGCAACCAATGACAGGAAGAAGAACCAGATGACAACCAGGAAGAAGATGGTAAGATGACATAAAACAGAGAGGAGGAACATCATGGATGAGGAAATCATCAGCCAGAGAAAAATAGAAATCATTGTAAATCGAAATGCTACATCCCGCAATGTATGAACGACGTCTAGGTGAAAGGTGAAATTGTCCTTTTTGTTGTGGCAAGGATGAAAGACAATAGGTGGACTAAATACTGCACTGAATGGCAACCAAGGACAGGAAGAAGAGCAAGAGGACGACCAGGAAGAAGATGGCAAGACGACATAAAACAGAGAATGGACGTCGTGGATGAGGAAAACATCGGACAGAGAAGAATAGAAATCATTATCGGAGGGCTACATTCTGCAGTGAATGGTCAATACCTAGGTGAAAGGTGAAATTGTCCTATTTGTTGTTTCAAAGTTAGTGGTTATTGTTATCTGCAATGTCACGATACCTAACCTCTTGCAGTGTGTATTTAATTCGCGATGCGCCAGGATCTAAACAGGTCCTTATCCGCAGTGGTTAGTCATGAGAAATGGTGTCCCTCAGTTCTGTCTCATGCTGCATTGTAGAGTTCCTGTGGAATACAAGTTCTTTTGTATATTACTGCCATAGATTTCTTAAAGCCAATTTGCTATAAAATAGAACCATGATGTTGCCGAGATTGTCAGCTTTGCTACCAGAATAAGATGATTTAGAGTTAAAAGGTCGGCCAACTTCAAGCTGTCATCACAGGGCATGTCAAGAAGGCAAGAGCAAGTGGTTAGCTGGATTCCTTTACCGGTAATGCTACTAATCAGGTTTTCTACCTCTGCCCAGACTTGCTTAACCATCTCGCACTCGTAGAAAATATATTCCTTGAAAACGACCATCTGACAACTTTTACATTGATGTGTTTCTGAGGTCATTTTTTGAAGAAATATATTTGTTGGATATAATAATATATTGTACAGAATTGTCGAACTGAATTAGATGTTTCTCCAAGCTGTCTTGTCTAAATGACAGCAGCACCCCACTTATAACGAGTAGAGTAGAAGGAATTTCTTCCCCATTGGACCCTCCTTGGACAAACGGATTTTGGTTTCAGGGATACAAACACTTACCTCGTACGTTTAACCTCTTGGACAACAGAGTTGCCCTGCTCTCACCTGATCTTGGATATATTCTCCATAGCCCTATCCGCCGCGCTCAGATGATGGAAAGAGGCCTGCTACTTTCTCAGCTACAAAACATTTCTTGTAAGGTGTGAAGGCTGAGTTTTCCTCTTCGGGCAGGTCTCTCACCAATAAGAAGTGCGGTCTTCGGCAGCACAGAGTTGGATGCGCTATATTGTGTCGAATTGGTATAAAAGGCGCACAACTTCTCTCAAACCGGCCAAGGAGTGGTGTTCCATGGCACAAGAATGGATGCTTTTATATATTGTGCTACATACAAACAAAAAAAATCCAAGCACAACTTTTCTCAAACCGGCCAAGGAGTGGTCTTCCCTGGCACAAGAATGGATGGTTTCATATATATTGTGCATACCATACAACAGGGGGAATCATCCTTCATCACGGCACTAGAAATGGTTCCTGCAGGATCTGATAAATCAAAAGGAAGCGCATATTCGTACATGTTGTACGGATACGGACAGTTCAGATCCTTACAACGCACACAATTCGATGACGTAGAACACACACCGGAATACTATATTACTGATCTTGTTAATTTGCATAGTTTTTAAAAATATGAATCGGCTTAGTAGCAAAACAATCCGTCTTCTGCTCGGAGATTGCGTGATCTGCGCTAATAATTTATTATACTTGAGTGTACGTCGATTGCCAATGGCTACCCCAACCCCTTTTCACCTGATTAGCCAATCTGACTACCGCCCATTGATACAAACTGACTAGACCTTCACGCCCCCAGGCCCATCTGACAATCCCATTTGTTGTCACTTTAAATTCGTGAACACCATACCATGTTTTGTTTCAGCAAACCTTCACAAGTCGCGATTTTTGGTAAACATGTTGTACGGATATGTACTGTCCATATCCATACAACATGCTGTGCGGATATACACTTTCAAATAAAAAAGACTTACTTTTTACTTTTTCCTTCCGCTTGTAGCGGTGGGCGTCGCGGGGAGACACAGTCGTCTGCCGGCAGCAAGGCGAGTGGCATGGGGGAGGGACTTCGTGATTTCTGAGGGTGTCTGCCACTGAGTCGCTACAGCGTCGCCTTGCTCTTCCTCTGGCTCTCCAGACTGATAAAAAATAATAAACAAAATGAAGTAAAATAATACAGTAGAATAGAGTAGAGTGGAATAGAGCAGAGTGGAATACGATAGAAATTAATACATTAGAGCGGAGTGCAGTACAATAGAGTAGATTAAAGCAGAATACAGTACAATAGAGTAGAATTGAGTAGAATAGAATAGAAAAGAAAGAAAGAAAAAAAATGGAATAAAAATAAAATAAAACAAGAATTAAATCCCATCCCGCCTTCCATTCCCATGATTCATTGTGTTCAACATGGATATTGATTATGAATTTACATAAATATGGTATAGACAAGTTAACTTTCTATTCTGCAGTCCAGGATTAATATACTGTATCTGGAAATGACCTCAGTTAATACTTTTCTTATGTTGTGTCTAATTTTGTAAAGTTTTTTGTTGTTTTTTTATCATTTACAACTGCGGGAAATGTCCATCAGCAAATCTGAAATATGATAAAAAGAAACATGTGCATAACTAAATTTTAAGCGTACGTGTAGAATCTGATTGTGCCGTATACATAATCTCCAATGCAATATAACAAAATGTGTAAAATTTAAATGTTTTAACTTCCATTTGCTGTGTTAACTCATTCCCTACAGTAACTTTTGTAGGTGTAGACGGGAACTCTCAACACTATCCAGTTTGAAATTTAGACATAGTTCAAAGATGTTTTTTCTTTCACCCAGTGTACACTCAAGACATAGTACATTAGACATTAAGGTAAAGGAAAATCAATGGACAAGGATGGGATTTAGTATTTCGAGAAGTTGTCTTAGATATTAGTGTTCGAAAATCAGTGTCCACTCGAACCGAATATTCGGCTTCTTCGTAGCGAAGAGAAAATCCACGAGCCGAATATTCGGTTAACTGTAGCGAATGTTCATGCATAGAGTGGCAAGATAAGACCTAAAATGTATGGAGTTTTCATCCCGTTCAATTCGCATGCAATATCGATTATAAACATGTTTTGAGTTCTGGTCATGATTACTTCAAATGCCTCTTCCCCTGTTTTCTAAATCTCGCGGCCATCAATTACTTTCTACTTAAATTATTCGGCGATACGTGATGTTCACTCTTCTCTATATTGGCAATTGTATTTACAAATTAATCTGTCCAGTATAATATTATATAATAATGTAATTCAACTGGTCCTTTCTGCAGGTATCTGTAAAAGGAGGTAAAAATTATCACATTGAACTCACTTGGCAGACCCCAGTACAAATAATGAAAACGTTGACCATAATTATCATTATAGAAATGGCAATAAATGAAGCACGAGTCGCTGCACTGAACATGATGCAGGCTGGTAACTGACTGTCCGAAAGACTGGCTACGAGTGGAATAGGATTTTCACGAAGGCGAGAGAGTGTTTTTACACGGACTATACATGATGTCAACATGAGCAATGTCCACTAAATGAGCACTTCGTTGTGAGCAACAATTTCTTGTGCCGGTGTGACGAATTATTTGGTCCCCCGTAGTGGACGTTCCCCCGGAACAAGTACTAAAATTAATAGTAAAAGGTCACCCGGAACAAATACTTCATAGTAAAAGTTCCCCCTTGCATTTCGCGAAAATGTTCAGGAAATGATGATGTCATAAAAACCTACAGCATGTCAATGAGCCTAGTGAAAATTGAGGAAACAATAAATTTCCAATAAAAAAAAAAAACTACACCGATTTGAGACTTCTATTAAAAACTGTGCACTCTTACATCCATTCTGATGTACCATATAAAATTTGAAGTCCGAGTGTTGAGTGGTTCAGGAGCCTTTTGCAACGAAAAATCTCAATTCCACAAATATATATAGTATAGGTATAGATTATACCCTTCTATTAATAACAATTGAGAATATGTCAGTATCACTTGAATCCCAACACACCTCAATGATTTTGTTTTGCTTCTGTTGTTGGCCTCCCTTAAAAACAACAACAACGATAAAAAAAACACCTTTGTCACCCTCTAGTCTGAAAACGGTTAATAAAGACCAAAACACGGACAGTGGCGGCGTAGGGTAGGTTGCCAGCGCACGGAGCACCGCAACTACTGCGCCCCTCTGGCCCGTGAACTGTTAACTTTTGCCAGCCGGTTGTTTTCCCCGTCATGTTGAAAAACTATATAGAATGTTCGAACATTGGGAGATTTTCTATTTAGCGCTAAGGGTGGGGGGGGGGGGTACTGTTATTTACTTTTTGGGTTGTTGTTTTGTTTTTGTGCCTGTGGAATTTTGTGCCCGGGGCAACTGTCCCTGTGGCCCCACACACACGCTACGCCACTGAAAACAGGTGCATCTGTGCGCGTGTGTAGGCCTCTGTGTGTGTGTGTGATATGTAATCACTGGGTTGGGATATCTGATCACTTTCCAAGATGGCCAAGTCACGTAAGTTGACAATTTTTATACCTCGTTCGTTTGTCCCTTTAATTTCTATCTTTCTAGTATCCCAACATTAGCATGACAATTCTCATGATAAAATAGATGTTAGAGTTATATGAATGTGATATTGGAAACTCGCTAAGAAGAAATACATACGGACAATGCCAGCTTCAGGCACAGGTTAAACAAGCCACAAGTTAAGCCTTTACAGGCCGCAAGGGTCTCACGAAATTTCAGAGCAGGATCACCGAATCCGATTGCCCTCAGAAAATACAGTCTAGTCTTTTATTGGGACAACCTGAGAAAGGATTTCAAAAATGATTTAACTAGAAGGAAATGTTTGACTAACCCTATCCGTAATCCCAAACCTATTATTAAGCGTGGCGCCAGCCCTATTAGTCCTGTCCGTACACCTGCACCTACCTTTCAACTTGAGATAGCTGGGTTCGGTAATCCTCCCAATTTCAGAATTTTTTATTTTTTTTGCTTTTAAAATGTTATAAATTCGTTTATATTTGCTTGAAGTGACATCTAAATAATATTCTAAAAATATTAATTTAAAAACAATTAATTTTATTCTGGGCTTTAAAGACCTTGCTATTAAATCATTAAAGGGCATATTTGTTTTCAATTTTGTTTGGCTGTCCGAAATTCTTATTTTGGTATGTACCCTTGTGGGTCCTTCTGATGCACGTTTTTAACAGAGGGCCTCCATGTATTGTGTACCGGTAGAAAAAAGAAATAATGTATAAGCTAGCTACCCTGCGTCACAAATATAATGTACAAAAACGCAACAACTTATTTAACTGATCTTTTGACTCCCTGTGTACCATCACATATTAGATCATTTGTTGACACTAAAAAGTTTCAAATTCCTAAGGTGTCCCTTCAGACGGTAGTGGAAAATCTTTTTCTTTTCAAGGGCCTCAGATTTGGAATTGTCTGCCTCTGTTATTGAGAGAAACTGAAAATTTTATGACTTTTAAACATCAGCTGAAGAGTCATCTTTTTACACTTTGAATGTCCATTTTTTGTTTTCTCTTTAGGATAACTGTGTATTGTGTTTGTGATTAATATATAATATAAATGTTGTAAAGCGCTTACAGCCTGGTTGTTAACGGGATGAAGCGCTGTATAAATGCTGTGTTTAATACTATTATTATTATTATTATTATTATAGCTTCTGGCCTCACAAAGTCTACATGAGACACTATTTAGGCCTATGATATAATAGTTTTTATTAAATAAATGAAAAGTACAGCGTGGGCTATTTTGTAGCTTTTCTCTATGTCAGGGGTGGCCAAACTAGCTTAATGTAAGAGCCGCATACGGTAAACTTCAGATGTTCGAGCGCCACATGATCTGAACAAAATATACAAATGCGTTTTTTATTGTTATATACAGATTTTCTCACAAAAACGTGAGATCTAGGCCTATATATAAAAACCAGCCAAATTGCCGTCGGTGTCCGGGATAAAATCTTTTAGTTGGTTTCAATTCTGGATTAGATCATAACTGATCTGCTTTACTTTGTCAGTTCCTATGGGTTTATTTTGTTGTTGTTTTTATCCGTTTGCAAATAAGTAAGTCCAACTGCATTCCCTTTGGGGACATTCCACGATAACTGACGGGGCGTTCAAAGAATACTTTTTAAGAAAGCTAAGGCCACTAAATAAATAACCAACTATTTATTTCGTAATGGACTGACCGAAATGATAAAAATGTGTTTTAAATAATAATAAAAAATTAAGATGAGTCCATTCAATTGCATTCACTTTAGTTGGTAACTGATGGGCCAGAAAAATGACCATGTTTTTTTACACAGCAAAATGAAACTGCAAAATTTGTGAAGCCAAACCAACAGAAATCGTGAACAATGTTTTTCAACATTAAAAAAGTACATTTGAGCATACAGAAAAAGCATGCATAATTAAGTTTTTACCTGTAAGCAGAATGGGGCAATTAGTTTTGAGTAACTGATGGGAAATCGTAGACATGTGCTCTTTTCCAAGACGGTCCCCGGGTCACATGATCATACAAGGAGGATAATGCTAACCAAAAATGTTAATTTAATGACTACTCTTTATAATACAACCATTAATTTTTTTTCTCAGGCATGCTTTGAAAATGGCTCTTAGGTAATATATTACGTGGAATGCCTCTTTGCGTGATGCTTACGCCCCCCTCAAAGAAAAGAAGGGATTGTGGGACGAAATTAGCGGCACAAAACTCAAAAAATACTTCCCCACTATTTCAAGTCTCCAAATATATTTAAAAAAAAGTCTTCTGCAGGCCGAAAGGAAGGCACTTGCGAAATTTCAGGCAAATCCGAGGCAAATGAGAGGTGCTAGGTCTTGTTAAAATCACGCCCTTTTTTTTTTGAAAATTGAATTAAATATTAAGAAATATATGTATGCAACAATGTTTACTCAATTATGCAGGTTTTTTAAGCAGTAATTTTGTATTAGTTTCAGAAAATCACAAAGTATTATATTGTTATAGCAACTGTTTCAAAATCGTATTAAATGGCAATGGCCTGCGGGAACATCTAAAAAAAAAACATGCGACTTTCAGTAACGAAATTGGACTCCCAAAAATACAACTAAAAGAGCTAAAATAAAATATTAATGGTATTTGTCAGTCTTACTAGTATGTACTAACTCTGGTGAAAGAAGAGCTCAGATAACATATTTCCACGTGCTGCATATTGAAGGTAAAAAAGCCGTGGTTTGGCCAGCCCTGCTAGAAGTGAACGAATGTAAATAGATTTCAGTTTTTTTTTTTTTTTTGGTTAAATTACTTTGTAGTTAATTTCTTAGCATTTCCATGAAGAGACCAATAACTCTAATGCTATATGTCAAATTTGTTGCCTCGAAACCTACGAGATATAAATACAAAACACTGAAATGTTTAAAAAGAAACGTCTGAAAACACACGTTTGTCATTGACGGAATGCAACCATGGCTGTTTCTGACTGTTGTCCCATGTTTAGTATGTCTTTTATAGTGTTGAAGTGAATGTGAATTGAAGAATGACTGTGCAGCGCTTAGAGCTTGCATCTGACGTTTTGAAGCGTTATATAAGATAAGATAAGATAATTCATTATCATGTTGCCATAAAAATTTGTTGCCACAGCATCAGTAACAGCACAACAGCAAATACAATAGACCTACAGGGCTTTAACGCTTACCGCACACACGCACATTGCTAACACAACATTACCAGCAAATAAAAACATGACTCACACAACACACACACTGCCAGAACAATCCATTAGGAAACCTAACAACAGCATACTGCATCAGGAAACACTGCTGCTTCGAATGACGGATGGGAAACAAGATCGTCTATAGCGTTTCTCTGATTGTTTTTAAATAGATTTCGTCCACTTCTTTGGGATGGGACTATTTGATTGAACAAGGGGTGGGAGCAATCATTTAGAATTGATTTCGGTTTCTGTTTGCACGAATACATAAATAACTCATCAAAGTTCACTTATTCACTGTTTTTGATAATAGAGTTGTTAATTTTGTTCTTGTTATGCGCCTTCGCATTTCCTCCCCAGGCTGTAATACAAAATAGAATGGCACGTCGGATAGTTGACTTATAAAACATCTAGATGAGTCCTTTATCTACACTACTAAATGTTATTGATTATTTATTTTCATGATTATACAACTGCTCCTATTCCCTTCGTTACATCAAGTTTTGATGACAGGGCCGTGGCTGTTCCCATAAGGTTTTGTTATTCTAACATGGACAAAAAATGTGTTTAGACTGAACAGTTCACAACCATGGGCACCATTTTGCTGTAGACTGTAACAGTTCTCAACTATAATATATGGGCACTGATATGTCGCCGTTTTTGAGCTTTTTGAGCCCACAATACGTTAGAAAATGCCATGTTTTACATAATAAGCACAGCAGCAGCAATAACAACAAACCGCTAATCTAACCTCAAACTATTCCAAATGCCAACAAACAAAGCGGCTCTGGTACCCAATCGATCAATCCAGCCAACAAATGCAGAGAATGGGGGAGGGGGCGATGAAAGAAAATTTGGAGCCTAAGGCATCGATTGCGTGAAGAAAGGTTGAGATCCATTGGTATGGACTGTAATTTCGTGCCACTATTAGTTTCCGACGGTCATCACAAAATGGACATTAAACAAGAATAGGGCCGGTGGCGCACTGTGTCCATATTGATTAAAAAAAAATAATAAAGGTCTCAAGACAGATCGAGAATATCAGACAACGCCTGAAAAGAAATCGGTCCAACCAACGTCAGTTTTGGGCACTGGCTAACGGGAATGATGACTCACTGGACCTTTCACTGGACACGATAAATGTCATAGATTTGTGTACGTCACATCACTTGAAATATTGATCAAATCAAAAAACAAGTGTATTTTCGTAATCAGGGCATCAAAATTTAGCAAAATTGCTCGCTAGGAACTCAATTTGGATGCTTTAATTAAAAAATAAAAACAAATAAAAAAATGAAAAAACTATAATTTCAATTCCTTCCACGTTATCATGTGACATAATTATTTCTTCCAAGAAAAAGACCATCGGCGTAAATAAATTTGTACTCCCACGGGCTTTTGCTGAAATGCTTTTATCTGTCCACTTTGCCATTTTAATACATTAGAAAAAGATGTGACATTTCGAAAGACTTACGTGAGTTGTTTTCAATTTGACACAACAGTTCAATGGAACTCGGCAGAACTGAACATTCTAATAAATAGCTACGCTCGGGTGGACAAAACTGGTGGAAATTGAAATCGGCGGAACTGATTAGTGCTGTCTATACGTGTAATAGGGCTTTTCAGTTTGCCTTGGTCTGTTGGGAATTAGTGCATCAGTTCTCCCCCCCCCCCCCCCCCCCCGTCAGCCGACTCAAGACAGTTCTGAGTCACCTACCTAAATTAGCGAGGCAGACTGGATACTGGATTCAGTCTCGGTCTCGGCGGTGTGCGAGGTCCTGCTTAACCCTATGGTTCTCATCTCAAATAAAATATTTTAAAAACCTGAAACGAAACAGGCTAGATCTATGGTTCGGTGCGCCAGTAGCTTAAAGTGAAATATTTCACAGCATTTTTTTTTTTTTTTTGATCATGTTTGATTTCCCACTTCAGCCAATTTCGTGGGAATTTTCTTCCGTGACTGACCTCTCTGTTCCTTTTTTGGAGTTTTAAATTTGGTGACATTTGTCGCAAAATTCTTTATCATGATCGATAAGCCACATGACTCCCATATTTTTTTCTCAGACTGTCCCAGCATTTCAGTACTTTAAAAATAAAAAAAATAAAAGTTTAATTCGAGTGGGGGGGGGGGGGTGCGGGGTAGGGATGGATGGACGAGGGGGGGGGGCATGGGGATGTAAGTGATGGGGGGGGGGGGTTATTTTCATGAAAGGAGTAGCACATAATGTGGCACTCAACTTTAGGCGGGCGGCTATTTCATGTCCTGAATGTGAATCGCTGAGCCGCCCGTGCACCATGGACAATATCATCTGAAGAGAAAGTTTATTGGGGACGTGGTGGTCTAGAGGCAAGGTGCTCGCCTCTTATGCCGAAGGTACCGGGTTCGATCCCGGGTCAATGTAGACATGTTGGAATTTTTTTTTTTCGGGGGGAAAAATCCTGTCCGTGAGACTATGGTAGGTAGGATCGAGCACCTAGTCTCCTAAGATAAGGACGTAAAACTCGGAGGGCCCGTGTGCACGTTGCGCACGTTAAAGATACCTTGGCAATTGGAAATCGGAAAGAGCAGGCTGAACAGGCCTCTGCCCGGGCAAAATTCTAAAAAAAAAAAATCTCTACCACAACAAAAAAAATAAAAAGAAGAGAAGTGAGGTAGGGAGGATCAATTGGGGAGTAAATAATTCTAATATCAGTCAGATCGGGAACTCCAAACTGGGAAAGAAATGCATTCTGTACACTGGGCGTTAAATCAAAGAGAAATTTTGTGACCCGTTGAAAAAAAAAAAAAGGATTTCGGGTTAGGAAACGTTTTTAGCTAGGGATTGGGATAGAGTTAGGGATAGCAATCAGATCCCGTCTTTGAGTATGTTGTTAGGGTGGTCGGGAGGTACCTTTTCTTTCTCTTGTCTAATATTTTGTCGACACCTGGTTACAGCTGTATGTTATCGGTTGATGGTTTAAGGGAAGAGTTTCCTTATGTCTGGAGCACCCAGTCAATCCCTATCGACCAGAAACCTGACCCTAACTCTGTCCTTATACCCGATCCTAAACTCCTAATTTGTATTGCCAGTCGCTGAAAAATGTATAAGTCATACCCCTTATATCTGTCAACTGTAGGTTTGTGTCCATTCATGCCAGTATGTCCTTCTGTAACTCTTATCCCTAATTCTAACCCCAGCCTTTTCAACTAGAAAACACGTACACACCAACACACATATACACACAAATATTTAGAGAGTCTATAAAGACTTGTAAGAGTTCAAAGTTGTCGGGGTTGAGTTTGACTTTGAGTTTCGGTTTAACGGCCATTTTGTGCCTTACACTGTCTTTTCGTTACCTGACTTTGAATTAGTTTCAACTTTCAGACTACAGTAAATAAGCTGAAATAAAGTGTTCCCTATTTGCTCCAAGGATTTTTTAAAAACTATCTTTAGTAATTCGACCTTTTGTTTTTTCAGGGTCTAAAAGAAAAAACCCAAAAAGAAGATGCAGCGCCCAGACACTCAAAAAGCAGCAGTGCAAAAGAAAAGAAAAGGGGGCGAGCGGCCTTTGTTGGCAACACCGTAAGTACCAATATATAAACATACAACCAGTGGCGGATTTTAGGCACAAGTTAAATATACGAATAAGTTACAATTTGGGACCCCACAATCTGCAGGACCCCTCAGAAATGTTCAGATTTTGGAAGAATTACCGAATCCGGTTACCTCCAGAAGGCACACTGAAATCTTTCAATGATACAAGAAGTTATTTGTTGTTTTGCTTCTGAAAAAAAATGTGAAGACTGGGATAGGATGCTAGTCAGCAACCTGACGGAAATCAGATGTGTGGGATTGAGGTCAAGCTTGAACCTAGGAATGACGTCGGTCCTACCTTGATCCGCTGGTTCAGTCATGGTACCGGCGTCGATTTGATGTCGGGAACTGCCCATACTGTAATCCTACCAATTCCTACTTAAATCTACGTCGGATGGGCGTAAGGATGCTGACTGGGATATTTTACCAGGCGTACCTCGAGTTCTTTGGGTTTTTTTTAAAGACCTTTTTCGTACTGTAATGCGTTAAAAATTTGGAGGTTATTTTTACATTTCTTTCTTTCAACAAAGCTTTTCAACAGAGTTTGAGTCTGAGTTTGGTGAAAACATGCCACTACGGTAACGGACACATTGTGGTAGGGAAAAGTAAGACCACAGATAGAAGAGAGCAGAGCGATAGAACAGAAGGAGTCCCTACACGAAGGTCTCATCCACCATCCGCGTTTCGCTTTGGTTTTTCAACTAAACAGGCTTGTAAGATCACATAGGGGACATGGTGCTCTAGAAGCAAGGTGCTCGCCTCTCAGGCTGAAGGTACCAGGTTCGAATCCCCGGTTGTGCAGGCATGTTGAAATTTTTTCGGGGGGAAAAAATTCCTGTCCCTGATCCTATGGTAGGTAGGATCGAGCACCTAGTCTTCTCGGAAAAAGGATGAAAAAACTCGGAGGGCCCGTGTGGACATTACACACGTTAAAGGTAACGTTGGAAGTTGGAAATCGATAAGAGCTGACAGAACAAGGCCGATGCCAGGACAAAATTCTAAAACCTAATCCTTACCACAACAAGAAACGTGAGGTGTAAATGCCAATGGCAGGGAACCTCCTCAAATGAAGACATAAAGGCGCAAAATAATGACATTTAAAGTTTCAAAATATCAAAGTGCTCTCATTTTCGGCATTTTAATGGCTTTATGTCCGTGCAGGAAGGCGAGGGGGGGGGGGTGAGCCAAGAGTACAAAAACCGTACAAGGGGGGGGGGGTATCGAAAATGGCCCCAAATTGTGCATACGTACATTCTGAATTGGCCCTGACCCAACCAACTTCCCTACGTCAATACGTCATAGATTTGGAAAAATTTCCTTATAGAGTTGGTAGGACTACCGGAGGAGAGGATTTTCTACATCAAACCAATTTCGGCGCGATGTCGTAACCAGCGGATCTACGTAGGAAATGCGTCCTTCCCATTTGCAAACTTGACATCAATTCTACGAGTTAAATTTCCATACACTCCATAAAACCCAAACTCAAACTCTACTCTCTGTCTTATCTTTATGTAAAGCTATTTGCCTACTCTGTTCTTTTGTCTAGTCTGTATCCATGTGATTTAACACGTCTCTTTGGTTTCTTTCAAACAGTTAAAAAGAAAAGAGAGGCAGAAGAAAAAAAACAGCGGGAGTTGGAAGAGGCCCTTCTGGCCGAAGCGGCCGAACCACCTCCGCGCCCCAAGGCCACAGCAAAAAGGGTAGGTTTGTGATGTCTTTGGTTATGCAGACCGCCAATAATATTGTCTTTGCTTCTTATTCCAAATGGTACATTGCCACTGAAATGTTTCTATCATGTCTTCTAAAGAATGTTGTTACACGAACGTACGTCCCCCAAGTTTTTTTGGGCCAGGGGTACATCTTTGAAAGCCTTTTGTGAGTCCAGAGCCAGAGAGCTCCTCCTGGACTACTCGTAACAACAGCCTTAATTCATTCTTCTTTCAGATTTTCTGTTTGTTTCCCTCCTGTTTTTGTTTTTTGTTTTTTTGGTCGAAAGGCTAGGGGGCAGGGGGCAGGGGGCAGGGATAGGGATTCGATAAGATTAGAGTTGAGTATAAGGTGAGGAGGGGGGGGGGGCTCAAAGCGTTTGGGGTGCGTACATTTTATAACAACAGTCTCTTCGAAATGTGTTTCTGTCCACTAGAGGTGTAGCCAAGTTCTAAAATTAGGGAGCGGATGGCGCATACAGAAGATACCAAGTAAGGGGCACTGAGGGTTCAAAAATCAATGAATAAAAGGCAGCAACTTTTGAAGAGTATGCCAAAGATGCTGCATGCTCTCCCCCCCCCCCCCTCCCCTCATTGTAAATATCAGTGCAAAATAACTCTTGTACTGACATTTCAATAAATGATTTCCGGACAGGAATTTCCCCCCCCCCCCCCTCGATTTGAACACGCTGTTCCATTTGATGTGGTTTGATCTTGCGCAGCTCATACGTTTCACCTGCTGTCCTTCCCTGGTGGTCATTTACTATATATTGTTTTTAATTTACTGAGTATTGTATTACGGTGCGCTTTTAATTGTTTGAGCTTGCATTTTGTTTCCGTTGGCACTATTTATGTACATGTTCAAAATGCTATAGTTGGGGGCTAATTTTGTTCATTTTTGTGTCAAGTAAATGGCCATCCCTAAAGTATGTACGTTCGTATGGGGGGAAGCGGGAAGGACGCTCCAAGGGTATGAAAAGGGTGTACAAGGGGGAGATGGGTTTCTGAGGAGCGTTCACTTTGCAGCCATGGTATTGAATTAAAAAGTTTGCATTTATTTACCTTTTTCCAAGCAAATTAAGCTTATTTACAAATTGTATACAAGACATGTTTCTAATGAAACTCAAAATGGTTCATGCAAATGGACGTTGAAAGAGTTTCACTCACGTCCACCTTATCATCGGAAGTTACATGGTAAACTATTGTAACACGACTTTGTTTTTTAAATACTGAGATACAGTTGGAAATCGTAAAGAGCAGGCGGAACAGGCTGCTGCCCGGGCAAAATTAAATTAATAGATTAAAATTTATCCCTATCACCACCCCCACCACCACCAACAAACATTTATTATTCATTATTAAGATGTATTAATATATATTCAAATGTTATTATAAAACTTTATAATCCAGTTGTGAGTGTGAACTGTTGTGAGTTGTTAACTGCGCCTAACAGGCTGCGTTATAACTTGCTCTGAAAGTGAGAGAGATAGGAGAGAAAGAATGAGAGAGAGAGAAAGATAAATCCAGAGAACAAGACTTTCTGTAAAGCGCCTAGAGCGAACCTGTTTGGATTAGGCGCTATATAAATGATCTCCATTATTATTTATTATTATTTATTCTTAATAATTGGTCGGTTTTAAAGACAAGCCGGCTATCTCCGGCCTGAAATCTCAAATTTCCAAAAATGCGGGGTAGCCTAATTTGTATCGCCAGCCGCTGAGAGAGGGTAGAAATGAATTAATGAATTAACTAACCACTGTACCGTATCACCTTTGTAGGTGTCTAACAAGTTGGTTACAAGCAGAAATAATTATGACCATGAAGTTCAGGTTATTTGTTGTTTATTTTCATTTAGTATCACGTGAAAGAAACGAAAGATTTCTTGAATTTTTAAAGTCAGACCATTATTATACTTTCCAAGATACGAGTTTTTAAACATTTATTTCCTGACATCAAAGAAAGAAAATAAGATGGCAAAATCAGCTTTTCAGTGTGTGGAAAACATCATCTGGACGTCTTAGATAGTCTTGTAACTCTAGAAACGATTTCACCCTCTAGGCACTATAATGTATCACGGATGATGCACAGATATTGATCACTCAGTTGCAGTTCCCATAAAAACTCATAGCGAGAAAAGCAAGTCATTTTTTTTATTGTTTTCCTACAATACACACAATAAATCATTAATGATCACGAAAAATCCCTTAATTATGACCCCACCCCCCCCCCCCAATAAAATGTCAGGACATCAGAATTTGCTCACAAGTAAAGATGGAGGGGGAGCCTAGAGGATTTACTGAAATTTTAAACAAGTTATATAATTACATCCTTGACATGCGCACAGAGGGTTTACGTCAACATCTTTTACAAATAAACTGAATCTTGTCATAAAGCCTTCCACAGATTTGGCAATTTGTAATTGTAGCACAAATAGAAATCTTCCAGAAATGTTTATTTCTGTTTGTTGATTCCCTTTCCCCGACTTTCATCTACAGCGATCAGCACCAACAGCACCGACAGCCCCAAAGGCAGCCACAGCAGCAGCCACAGCAGCAGCCACAGCCGCCACAACATCAAAGGTAAAGTCTGTGGGTGTGTTCTGTCTGCTTGTGTTTCTGTGTGTCCACTAACAAACATTCTTTCGAAATTGTCTTTTGTTTCATGAAAAGAATTTCTTCAGAGCTTTTTCTGTTTTCTGATTGGATAGATTGTATTACGTTCAGGTCAGCTTGTCCGCTTTACCCAATTTGTTTTGTCCTTTACATCATTAGTCCTTCTTGTGTATGTGTTGAATTGGCGGTTAGGTTAAATGGCCCATAATAGATTTGAGCTTGGATTTGAAATTGTGCGTCTGATATATTGATTGATTACTCTGTTTCTTCCCAAACCACAATCCATTCGTTATGCGTATGGCAATGTAAAATACGGTCACTTCTCCATATGGCTGTTGCTATACAAATGAATTAAAGATCAGAAAAAAAAACATGAGTTTCAATACTTCATTCCATTCCTGTACTGCAAATGAATTTAAAAGAAAAGAAAACACAGAGAGAGAGAGAGAGAGAGAGAGAGAGAGAGAGAGAGAGAGAGAGAGAGAGAGAGAGAGAGAGAGAGAGAGAGAGAGAGAGAGAGAGAGAGAGAGGAGACGGGAGAGAGACAGAGTGTGTGAGTAAGTACAGAGAGGGAGGCGTGGAGAATTTTGTTTTTGCAGTTCAAGTTTTATCATTTATTAGTTTCAGACTTTGTGGTAATAAGTGTTGTACATACAAAAATGAATGGACATGATAGGCCTTGGGCTCTGTCGTTTTGTTAAATGTTCCATCGTGTTTCTTATTGAATTTTTCTTCAACAATTGTATGTGAGTCATTATGAAGCATTGACTGCCTCAGCTTTTCTTAACTTCTAACATCACCTGACCCTTTTATGCAGGGAAACTGAATTTTTGAAGTGAAAAGAAAATGGCTGATTGTTACAAGCTCTGTTTTGTAGTTAAATATGTTGGTTTTAAAGTATATAATTATGACGTATCTTTCATCCTTATAAACAAAATAAATAACATGTTGGTTTTTTTTTCTTCCAATACAATTTTCAGCGGAAAAGAAAAAATGCCAATGCATCAGAGAGAGTAAGTTTATTTTTTATCTGTTTGTCTGTTTGTCCACACTCGTATGTGTGTATGTTTTTTATCTATACCCCATCTGTCTATCCACGCATGCTCCCAACCACCTACCCATGTCCATCTGTACGTATGCCTGCGTGCCTAGCTATGTTCCTGTCTGTTGGTTTCAATAGCTGTATTGATCATTGCATGTATTCGTCTTACTAACTGTCTTGTGCGCCTCTCTCTCTCTCTCTCTCTCTCTCTTTCTCTCTCTCTCTCTCTCTATCTCTCTCTCTCTCTCTCTCTCTCTCTCTCCGGTCGTGGCATTCTGACATTGCGGTCTCATACAATTTGAACACTTTGTAATTTTCAATTCTTCCTTGAAAGGGCGGATACTGACCAAATTGTGAAAGTATCGAACTGTATCTGCTTTGAGTTCACACACATATGCCCATGTAAATCGGCAAGCTAACTTACATGACAATGTTTCTACCAATTTTCCCATTTTTTCAGTAAATTATTTCAGAGCCTTTAAGCCAAACACATTATAGTAAAAATTGTGTGTGTTTTCCATTTCTCAGGAAGCAGAACCCATAGGCCTAGAAGAAGCCACGCGTTCCCCAAAGAAAAAAAGAAGAAGAGAGGTAAGAATTTGATATTCCTCATTGCATTTTGTGTTTGGTTTAATTGACGATCCGAGCACAACACCATGATTAAATTACAAAGAGATGAGTTTGAGAAAAAGGCCACAGACAAAAACAACAACAACAAAAAACAACCTAATAACAGGTTTGCACTTAACCGTTGTATTGGATTGCGAACAGCAAACTACATCCACACATAGCTCAACCTCATAGAATGCAATCGTTTCACAACTGCTGTTAATAGATGGGAGAATACAAAAACCACAGAAAAACTCTGGGGTCGCAGCAAGGCTTAAAGCAAAGTCAAAAACTGGCAAAATTGAAAAGTTGTGTGGAGAAAACCAATAATTATGACCATGAAGTTCAGGTGATTTGTAGTTTATTTTCATTTAGTATCACGTGAAAGAAACGAAAGATTTCTTGAATTTTTAAAGTCAGACCATTATTATACTTTCCAAGATACGAGTTTTTAAACATTTATTTCCTGACACCAAAGAAAGTAAATAAGATGGCAAAATCAGCTTTTTAGTGTGTGGAGAACATCATCTTCACGTCTGAGATAGTCTTGTAACTCTAAAAACGATTTCACCCTCTAGGCACTATAATGTATCACGAATGATGCATAGATATTGATCACTCAGTTGCAGTTCCCATAAAAACTCATAGCGAGAAAAGCAAGTCATTTTTTTTATTGTTTTCCTACAATACACACAATAAATCATTAATGATCACGAAAAATCCCTTAATTATGCCCCCCCAATAAAATGTCAGGACATCAGAATTTGCTCACAAGTAGAGATGGAGGGGGAGCCTAGAGGATTTACTGAAATTTTAAACAAGTTATGTAATTACATCCTTGACATGCGCACAGAGGGTTTACGTCAACATCTTTTACAAATAAACTGAATCTTGTCATAAAGCCTTCCACAGATTTGGCAATTTGTAATTGTAGCACAAATAGAAATCTTCCAGAAATGTTTATTTCTGTTTGTTGATTCCCTTTCCCCGACTTTCATCTACAGCGATCAGCACCAACAGCACCGACAGCCCCAAAGGCAGCCATAGCAGCAGCCACAGCAGCAGCCACAGCCGCCACAACATCAAAGGTAAAGTCTGTGGGTGTGTTCTGTCTGCTTGTCTGTCTGTGTGTCCACTTACAAACATTCTTTCGAATTGTCTTTTGTTTCATGAAAAGAATTTCTTCAGAGCTTTTTCTGTTTTCTGATTGGATAGATTGTATTACGTTCAGGTCAGCTTGTCCTCTTTACCCAATTTGTTTTGTCCTTTACACCAGTAGTCCTTCTTGTGTATATGTTGAATTGGCGGTTAGGCAAAAAGGGCCCATAATAGATTTGAGCTTGGATTTGAAATTGTGCGTCTGATATATTGATTGATTACTCTGTTTCTTCCCAAACCACAATCCATTCATTATGCGTATGGCAATGTAAAATACGGTCACTTCTCCATATGGCTGTTGCTATACAAATGAATTAAAGATCAGAAAAAAAAACATGAGTTTCAATACTTCATTCCATTCCTGTACTGCAAATGAATTTAAAAGAAAAGAAAACACAGAGAGAGAGAGAGAGAGAGAGAGAGAGAGAGAGAGAGAGAGAGAGAGAGAGAGAGAGACAGAGTGTGTGAGTAAGTACAGAGAGGGAGGCGTGGAGAATTTTGTTTTTGCAGTTCAAGTTTTATCATTTATTAGTTTCAGACTTTGTGGTAATAAGTGTTGTACATACAAAAATGAATGGACATGATAGGCCTTGGGCTCTGTCGTTTTGTTAAATGTTCCATCGTGTTTCTTATTGAATTTTTCTTCAACAATTGTATGTGAGTCATTATGAAGCATTGACTGCCTCAGCTTTTCTTAACTTCTAACATCACCTGACCCTTTTATGCAGGGAAACTGAATTTTTGAAGTGAAAAGAAAATGGCTGACTGTTACAAGCTCTGTTTTGTAGTTAAATATGTTGGTTTTAAAGTATATAATTATGACGTATCTTTCATCCTTATAAACAAAATAAATAACATGTTGGTTTTTTTTTCTTCCAATACAATTTTCAGCGGAAAAAAAAAAATGCCAATGCATCAGAGAGAGTAAGTTTATTTTTTATCTGTTTGTCTGTTTGTCCACACTTGTATGTGTGTATGTTTTTTATCTATACCCCATCTGTCTATCCACGCATGCTCCCAACCACCTACCCATGTACATCTGTACGTATGCCTGCGTGCCTAGCTATGTTCCTGTCTGTTGGTTTCAATAGCTGTATTGATCATTGCATGTATTCGTCTTACTAACTGTCTTGTGCGCCTCTCTCTCTCTCTCTCTCTCTCTTTATCTCTCTCTCTCTCTCTCTCTCTCCGGTCGTGGCATTCTGACATTGCGTTTAAGTCTGAGTTTGAGTTTACCGCACGTGGGCACGATATCGGCCTCTCAGCGCCTGACACAATGAATATCTTTCTTATGGCCGATATTTAGGACATGAGGCAGGGAAGATTCACAGAATATAATTCTTTCATGGATCAGAAGGCACGGCGCCATCGTCGGATATGCATGAAGTCTACATAATTATTCAGTTAAAATATGTTTTATTGATAGTTGGCCATTGCATGCCACTTTGAGTGAAAAAAAAAACGGTGTATGAGGCAGGCCGCGTCATCTATAGTTATTTATCTGTTTTTATGATTGTAGGAATCTTGACATTGTCTTATAAGGAAATATATTTTCGCAAATGGTACATTGCTCTCAATGGTCATTGAAAGAGCGCATGCGCAATCACCCAAGCACCATCCCTACGTCAATTCGACGTAAGATTTGTCAAGGATTTCCGTAAGATTTGCAGGATTTTTGCATATTCGGGCTCCCTGCATCAATCCAACAATGGCTCAATTTCGTAAAAACCATTCTGTAACCTCGGTAGGAACCATGTCATTCTTATGTGTAAACTTGATGTCAAATAAAATTATGTGCTTTGGAGTTCCATAGGGTTTGGGAGAGTTAAGTATTATTACATGAATGAGTCATAGCTCAATAGTAGGCATAATGTATGCCAAGCAAAATTGCATGGAGCCTTAACCCTTTGACTACTGACCCCCTGAAAGCTAAAAGTTTTCAAATGCAGTTTATATTGAGATCCGCTAATTTCAGTTATTTTAAATGGTAAATCTAAATCTAAACCAGGCTATTGATCTGTAATTAAATAGCTGATAACGAGATAAAACGTGTAATTGACGGAACAGCAACGAGTTAGCAACAACGCTGTTCCTAGTACTGAAAGGGTTCAATAAAGACCTCTTGACACAGGGCCGGATCAAGAGCTTTAGAGTCCTTAAGCGCCTAAACGATTCCGTGTCCCTAGAGACTGTATAATAATATGTCATTTAAAAAGCAAACAAAAATAAACAGTTAGGCGCAGGGTAATTTTTTTAAATACATTTAGAAAAACAAAATAAAACAAAGCGAGACCTACACCCCAGCAAATACTTTAATTTTTTCATATATTGTAGGGGATTGTTTTTTTGTGGACCCCGATACAGCTGCACCAGTTGTAGTTTTACACCATATTATCATGGTCCATGGTAAATCCGGTACTGAAAAATTTCAGTGATGCACCGGCCTCCCCCCTCCCCCCCCCCCCCACCCCCCAATATGCCTTAAGCACGTGCTTGTTTTGCTTAATGATTAATCTAGCCATGTCTGTACATGCCACAGATCTAGCTAAAATGCGGCAGAATATGTGTTGTTTGGGATAAATAAGAAATAAAAAAATAAAGACAGATTTTCTAGACCTCTCTCTGCTCACTTTGATGTGTGGGGAGGTGAAGGATATGTCATGGTTTATCCCAGTCATCATTTCCTTTTGTAATATATTCAAAGTCAGTGTTAATATGTTCATTTTTACATAGCTTTGTGAACATTTTCATATTATTATTCTTTCAAAAAAATCATATTTGTAGGCTACAGACAAGCAAATTACTGGTTCTAGGAACGCAGAGAAAGAATAAAAAAATTAGAAATAAATTTATGTAGATGAGATACTCACCTGAGATGAACTTAATTTCGTGCTCCTTCTCTGTCTCTCTCTCTCTCTCTCGGCCTCCCCTCTCTCTCTCTTTCTCTCTCTCTCTGACTCCCTCTCTCGCTCTTACTCTCTCCCTCTCTCTCTCTCTCTCTCTCTCTCTCCCGCTCTCTATTTCCAAGCTCTTCACTTAGTCGAGAAGCGGTCTCACACAATTTGAACACTTTGTAATTTTCAATTCTTCCTTGAAAGGGCGGATACTGACCAAATTGTGAAAGTATCGAACTGTATCTGCTTTGAGTTCACACACATATGCCCATGTAAATCGGCAAGCTAACTTACATGACAATGTTTCTACCAATTTTCCCATTTTTTCAGTAAATTATTTCAGAGCCTTTAAGCCAAACACATTATAGTAAAAATTGTGTGTGTTTTCCATTTCTCAGGAAGCAGAACCCATAGGCCTAGAAGAAGCCACGCGTTCCCCAAAGAAAAAAAGAAGAAGAGAGGTAAGAATTTGATATTCCTCATTGCATTTTGTGTTTGGTTTAATTGACGATCCGAGCACAACACCATGATTAAATTACAAAGAGGTGAGTTTGAGAAAAAGGCCACAGACAAAAACAACAACAACAAAAAACAACCTAATGACAGGTTTGCACTTAACCGTTGTATTGGATTGCGAACAGCAAACTACATCCACACATAGCTCAACCTCATAGAATGCAATCGTTTCACAACTGCTGTTAATAGATGGGAGAATACAAAAACCACAGAAAAACTCTGGGGTCGCAGAAAGGCTTAAAGCAAAGTCAAAAACTGGCAAAATTAAAAAGTTGTGTGGAGAAAAACTGTTTCTTCCCAAACCACAATCCATTCATTATGCGTATGGCAATGTAAAATACGGTCACTTCTCCATATGGCTGTTGCTATACAAATGAATTAAAGATCAGAAAAAAAAAACATGAGTTTCAATACTTCATTCCATTCCTGTACTGCAAATGAATTTAAAAGAAAAGAAAACACAGAGAGAGAGAGAGAGAGAGAGAGAGAGAGAGAGAGAGAGAGAGAGAGAGATAGAGAGAGGGAGACGGGAGAGAGACAGAGTGTGTGAGTAAGTACAGAGAGGGAGGCGTGGAGAATTTTGTTTTTGCAGTTCAAGTTTTATCATTTATTAGTTTCAGACTTTGTGGTAATAAGTGTTGTACATACAAAAATGAATGGACATGATAGGCCTTGGGCTCTGTCGTTTTGTTAAATGTTCCATCGTGTTTCTTATTGAATTTTTCTTCAACAATTGTATGTGAGTCATTATGAAGCATTGACTGCCTCAGCTTTTCTTAACTTCTAACATCACCTGACCCTTTTATGCAGGGAAACTGAATTTTTGAAGTGAAAAGAAAATGGCTGATTGTTACAAGCTCTGTTTTGTAGTTAAATATGTTGGTTTTAAAGTATATAATTATGACGTATCTTTCATCCTTATAAACAAAATAAATAACATGTTGGTTTTTTTTTCTTCCAATACAATTTTCAGCGGAAAAGAAAAAATGCCAATGCATCAGAGAGAGTAAGTTTATTTTTTATCTGTTTGTCTGTTTGTCCACACTCGTATGTGTGTATGTTTTTTATCTATACCTCATCTGTCTATCCACGCATGCTCCCAACCACCTACCCATGTCCATCTGTACGTATGCCTGCGTGCCTAGCTATGTTCCTGTCTGTTGGTTTCAATAGCTGTATTGATCATTGCATGTATTCGTCTTACTAACTGTCTTGTGCGCCTCTCTCTCTCTCTCTCTCTCTCTCTCTCTCTCTCTCTCTCTCTCTCTCTTTCTCTCTCTCTCTCTCTCTCTCTATCTCTCTCTCTCTCTCTCTCTCTCTCTCCGGTCGTGGCATTCTGACATTGCGTTTAAGTCTGAGTTTGAGTTTACCGCACTTGGGCACGATATCGGCCTCTCAGCACCTTACACAATGAATATCTTTCTTATGGCCGATATTTAGGACATGAGGCAGGGAAGGTTCACAGAATATAATTCTTTCATGGATCAGAAGGCACGGCGCCATCGTCGGATATGCATGAAGTCTACATAATTATTCAGTTAAAATATGTTTTATTGATAGTTGGCCATTGCATGCCACTTTGAGTGAAAAAAAAACGGTGTATGAGGCAGGCTACGTCATCTATAGTTATTTATCTGTTTTTCTGATTATAGGAATCTTGACATTGTCTTATAAGGAAATATATTTTCACAAATGGTACATTGCTCACAATGGTCATTGAAAGAGCGCATGCGCAATCACCCAAGCACCATCCCTACGTCAATTCGACGTAAGATTTGTCAAGGATTTCCGTAAGATTTGCAGGATTTTTGCATATTCGGGCTCCCTGCATCAATCCAACAATGGCTCAATTTCGTAAAAACCATTCTGTAACCTCGGTAGGAACCATGTCATTCTTATGTGTAAACTTGATGTCAAATAAAATTATGTGCTTTGGAGTTCCATAGGGTTTGGGAGAGTTAAGTATTATTACATGAATGAGTCATAGCTCAATAGTAGGCATAATGTATGCCAAGCAAAATTGCATGGAGCCTTAACCCTTTGGCTACTGACCCCCTGAAAGCTAAAAGTTTTCAAATGCAGTTTATATTGAAATCCGCTAATTTCAGTTATTTTAAATGCTAAATCTAAATCTAAACTAGGCTATTGATCTGTAATTAAAAGCTGATAACGCAGAAATAAAACGTGTAATTGACGGAACAGCAACGAGTTAGCAACAACGCTGTTCCTAGTACTGAAAGGGTTCAATAAAGACCTCTTGACACAGGGCCGGATCAAGAGCTTTAGAGTCCTTAAGCGCCTAAACGATTCTGTGTCCCTAGAGACTGTAGAATAATATGTCATTTAAAAAGCCAACAAAAATAAACAGTTAGGCGCAGGGTAATTTTTTAAATACATTTAGAAAAACAAAATAAAACAAAGCGAGACCTACACCCCAGCAAATACTTTAATTTTTTCATATATTGTAGGGGATTGTTTTTTTGTGGACCCCGATACAGCTGCACCAGTTGTAGTTTTACACCATATTATCATGTTCCATGGTAAATCCGGCAATGAAAAATTTCAGTGATGCACCGGCCTCCCCCCCTCCCCCCCCCCCCCCACCCAAGATGCCTTAAGCACGTGCTTGTTTTGCTTAATGGTTAATCTAGCCATGTCTGTACATGCCACAGATCTAGCTAGAATGCGGCAGAATATGTGTTGTTTGGGATAAATAAGAAATAAAAAAATAAAGACAGATTTTCTAGACCTCTCTCTGCTCACTTTGATGTGTGGGGAGGTGAAGGATATGTCATGGTTTATCCCAGTCATCATTTCCTTTTGTAATATATTCAAAGTCAGTGTTAATATGTTCATTTTTACATAGCTTTGTGAACATTTTCATATTATTATTCTTTCAAAAAAATCATATTTGTAGGCTACAGACAAGCAAATTACTGTTTCTAGGAACGCAGAGAAAGAATAAAAAAAATTAGAAATAAATTTATGTAGATGAGATATTCACCCGAGATAAACTTAATTTCGTGCTCCTTCTCTGTCTCTCTCTCTCTCTCTCTTTCTCTCTCTCTCTGCCTCCCTCTCTCGCTCTGACTCTCTCCCTCTCTCTCTCTCTCTCTCTCTCTCTCCCGCTCTCTATTTCCAAGCTCTTCACTTAGTCGGGAAGCGGTCTCACACAATTTGAACACTTTGTAATTTTCAATTCTTCCTTGAAAGGGCGGATACTGACCAAATTGTGAAAGTATCGAACTGTATCTGCTTTGAGTTCACACACATATGCCCATGTAAATCGGCAAGCTAACTTACATGACAATGTTTCTACCAATTTTCCCATTTTTTCAGTAAATTATTTCAGAGCCTTTAAGCCAAACACATTATAGTAAAAATTGTGTGTGTTTTCCATTTCTCAGGAAGCAGAACCCATAGGCCTAGAAGAAGCCACGCGTTCCCCAAAGAAAAAAAGAAGAAGAGAGGTAAGAATTTGATATTCCTCATTGCATTTTGTGTTTGGTTTAATTGACGATCCGAGCACAACACCATGATTAAATTACAAAGAGGTGAGTTTGAGAAAAAGGCCACAGACAAAAACAACAACAACAAAAAACAACCTAATGACAGGTTTGCACTTAACCGTTGTATTGGATTGCGAACAGCAAGCTACATCCACACATAGCTCAACCTCATAGAATGCAATCGTTTCACAACTGCTGTTAATAGATGGGAGAATACAAAAACCACAGAAAAACTCTGGGGTCGCAGCAAGGCTTAAAGCAAAGTCAAAAACTGGCAAAATTAAAAAGTTGTGTGGAGAAAAACCAATAATTATGACCATGAAGTTCAGGTGATTTGTAGTTTATTTTCATTTAGTATCACGTGAAAGAAACGAAAGATTTCTTGAATTTTTAAAGTCAGACCATTATTATACTTTCCAAGATACGAGTTTTTAAACATTTATTTCCTGACACCAAAGAAAGTAAATAAGATGGCAAAATCAGCTTTTCAGTGTGTGGAAAACATCATCTGGACGTCTGAGATAGTCTTGTAACTCTAGAAACGATTTCACCCTCTAGGCACTATAATGTATCACGAATGATGCATAGATATTGATCACTCAGTTGCAGTTCCCATAAAAACTCATAGCGAGAAAAGCAAGTCATTTTTTTTATTGTTTTCCTACAATACACACAATAAATCATTAATGATCACGAAAAATCCCTTAATTATGACCCCCCCCCCCTCCCCAATAAAATGTCAGGACATCAGAATTTGCTCACAAGTAGAGATGGAGGGGGAGCCTAGAGGATTTACTGAAATTTTAAACAAGTTATGTAATTACATCCCTGACATGCGCACAGAGGGTTTACGTCAACATCTTTTACAAATAAACTGAATCTTGTCATAAAGCCTTCCACAGATTTGGCAATTTGTAATTGTAGCACAAATAGAAATCTTCCAGAAATGTTTATTTCTGTTTGTTGATTCCCTTTCCCCGACTTTCATCTACAGCGATCAGCACCAACAGCACCGACAGCCCCAAAGGCAGCCACAGCAGCAGCCACAGCAGCAGCCACAGCCGCCACAACATCAAAGGTAAAGTCTGTGGGTGTGTTCTGTCTGCTTGTCTGTCTGTGTGTCCACTTACAAACATTCTTTCGAATTGTCTTTTGTTTCATGAAAAGAATTTCTTCAGAGCTTTTTCTGCTTTCTGATTGGATAGATTGTATTACGTTCAGGTCAGCTTGTCCTCTTTACCCAATTTGTTTTGTCCTTTACACCATTAGTCCTTCTTGTGTATATGTTGAATTGGCGGTTAGGCTAAAGGGCCCATAATAGATTTGAGCTTGGATTTGAAATTGTGCGTCTGATATATTGATTGATTAATCTTCGTTTCTTCCCAAACCACAATCCATTCATTATGTGTATGGCAATGTAAAATACGGTCACTTCTCCATATGGCTGTTGCTATACAAATGAATTAAAGATCAGAAAAAAAAACATGAGTTTCAATACTATTTTCCATTCCTGTACTGCAAATGAATTTAAAAGAAAAGAAAACACACAGAGAGAGAGAGAGAGAGAGAGAGAGAGAGAGAGAGAGAGATAGAGAGAGAGGGAGGGGGGAGAGAGACAGAGTGTGTGAGTAAGTACAGAGAGGGAGGCGTGGAGAATTTTTTTTTTTGCAGTTCAAGTTTTATCATTTATTAGTTTCAGACTTTGTGGTAATAAGTGTTGTACATACAAAAATGAATGGACATGATAGGCCTTGGGCTCTGTCGTTTTGTTAAATGTTCCATCGTGTTTCTTATTGAATTTTTCTTCAACAATTGTATGTGAGTCATTATGAAGCATTGACTGCCTCAGCTTTTCTTAACTTCTAACATCACCTTACCTTTTTATGCAGTGAAACTGAATTTTTGAAATGAAAAGAAAATGACTGATTGTCACAAACTCTGTTTTGTAGTTAAATATGTTGGTTTTAAAGTATATAATTATGGCGTATCTTTCATCCTTATGAACAAAATAATAACATGTTGGTTTTTTTTTCTTCCAATACAATTTTCAGCGGAAAAGAAAAAATGCCAATGCATCAGAGAGAGTAAGTTTATTTTTTATCTGTTTGTCTGTTTGTCCACACTTGTATGTGTGTATGTTTTTTATCTATACCCCATCTGTCTATCCACGCATGCTCCCAACCACCTACCCATGTCCATCTGTACGTATGCCTGCGTGCCTAACTATGTTCCTGTCTGTTGGTTTCAATAGCTGTATTGATCATTGCATGTATTCGTCTTACTAACTGTCTTGTGCGCCCCTCTCTCTCTTTCTCTGTCTGTCTGTCTGTCTGTCTCTCTCTCTCTCTTTCTCTCTCCGGTCGTGGCATTCTGACTTTGCGTTTAAGTCTGAGTTTGAGTTTACGGCACTTGGGCACGATATCGGCCTCTCAGCGAATGAGCATCTTTTTTATGGCCGATATTTAGGACATGAGGCAGGGAAGGTTGACAGAATATAATTCTTTCATGGATCAGAAGGCATGGCGCCGTCGTCGGATATGCGTGAAGTCTACATAATTATTCAATTAAAATATGTTTTATTGAGAGTTGGCCATTGCATGCCACCTTGAGTAAAACAAATGTAACAGGACGGGTACACCGAGCGGGTCTCTCTCTATCTATGGCTATCTAATCTGACACCAAATAATGTAACACAGGACGAGACGAGCGGGGCTCTCTACACAGTCAAACATACAAACAAAACTATCAGGCTTTGAGAGGACATCAATTTTATTAAAAGGAAAAGAAAAAAACAAATCAAATATTAAACACAATACAATAAACAGGACAATAAACAAGACAATAAACCACAATACAATAAACAATACATTACGAAGACAATAAACAGCACAATAAACCAGGACAATCGACAATACAATAAACAGTACATTAAACCCAACCGATAGGCGCGAATGTAGTGATACATAACAAGGTTCTACTTCTGGCACCAGGGATGGTCACTTAAATTGACCAATCCTGGACAATACAGACCACGCCAAGACTATGATTTAAAATTGGCGCAGTGAGTACATCAGTTGGCAATGTTACTCAACACCTGCATGACTCATCTCAGTGCGTGATAAACAATAAGGGGAGATTATCTATGGTTTCTGTGTGGTTACTTCCCCTTGACCACGTCTAGTGGTCCAGCTGATCAAAATAACGGGTTTATCTCCCTTTCACTACAATGAGCTATGTTCTCGGCCCTGTAATGGTTCACCCCATTACACAAAAAACGGTCTATGAGGCAGGTCCCGTCATCTATGGTTATTTATCTGTTTTTCTGATAATAGGAATCTTGATATTGTCTCATAAGGAAATTTATTTTCACAAGCGTCATTTAAAGAGTGCATGCGCACTCACCCAAGCAGAATCTCTACGTCAATTCAACGTAAGATTTGTCAAGGATTTCCGTAAGATTAGTAGCATTTCTGCACGTTTGGGCTCCCTGCATCAATCCCACCATGGCTCAATTTCGTAAAACCATTCTGTAACCTACAAAGGAACGACGTCACTCGTATGTGTAAACTTGATGTCACATAAAATTATGTGCTTTCGAGTTCCAGGGGGGGGGAGGGTTAAGCATTATTACATGGATGAGTCATAGCTCAATAGTAGGCATAATGTATGCCAAGCAAAATGGCATGGAGCCTTAAATAAAGACCTCTTGACACAGGGCCGGATCAAGAGCTTTAGAGTCCTTAAGCACCTAAAAGATTCTGTGTTCCTAGAGACTGTATAATATATGTCATTTAAAAAGCTAACAAAAATAAACAATTAGACGCAGGGTAATTTTTTTAATACATTTAGAAAAACAAAACAAAACAAAGCGAGACTTACACCCCAGCAAATACTTTAACTTTTTCATATTATTATTGTAGGGGGTTGTTTTTTTGTGCACCCAGATACAGCTGCACCAGTTGTAGTTTTAATATGTTCAAAGACAGTGTTAATATGTTCATTTTTACATAGCTTTGTGAACATTTTCATATTATTATTCTACAAAAAAATCATATTTGTAGGCTACAGACAAACAAATTACCCGTTCTAGCAACGGAGAGAAAGAATAAAAAAATTAGAAATAAATTTATGTAGATGAGATACTCACCCGTGATAAACTTGATTTCGTGCTCCTTCTCTGTCTCTCTCTCTCTCTCTGCCTCCACTCCTTCTCTCTCTCTCTCTCTCTCTCTCTCTCTCTCTCTCTCTCTCTCTCTCTCTCTCTCTCTCTCTCTCTCTCTCTCTCTCTCTCTCTTCTCTCTGCCTCCCTCTCATTCATTTGTGATTTTGAGTTTTTACTTTAAAATGAAATTATTCAGTGTTAAAGTTGAATAAATAATGATAATAATAATAGAATACATTCATTTAGTGCCTAGTCCGGGGGTGGGTGGGTGGGGGTGGGGAGAAACCCTTAAATGGCCCCGGTCTTTGCACACAAATAAAAAATATTCTCCTGATTTCACTCTAAATGGTAAGAGATCGGAGAACCACTATAGGCTGCTGAAAATGCTGGATATAATGAGATAAAAGGTGGCAGCGCTAAGAAATTCCTTTAAAACACCCTCTAAGTGACATCACAGATTAGTGCTCTTTTCAGCAAAAACGACTATAATGAATTAAAATTTGTATCCAGCCAAATATAAAAAATCCATCCATACTTAATAATTATACATCAAATTGAAAAGGAGCCAATTTATTGTTTTTACCACATTTTAAGCTTTGGAAAAACATTGCAACACTCTGTAGATCAAATCCTAATTAATAGCAGTTCCAGTAACAAGTTCATTGGCAAGATCCACACTGAACGGCTTGACACATTGAGAAATGTTAGTTAAGTTACGCGTATTGCTGAAGCGTATATGTCTAGATATGTTGTCTAGATAATTATGTTTTCGGATATCAAATTTTCGTACTTGTTACCCCTTAGTGAGGCTCGTTTTCACTGTGAGACTGGTCTAAATCCGCGCGCACTGTTTGTGTCACTAGCGTCACTGTGCACTTTAATAGTGTTTGTGACAAGGGTGGACTTTCTTAAGCACTTGCTCTTTCTTTCAAGAGATGTTGGATTTAGCATGTCCATTTCTGCCATCAGTTCATTTTCAGATTAGTTCCAGATTTTGACTTTAGAATTTTTGTTGCCCTTCTCCAGATGTGACATATTTAACGATATTCCCAATTCCAATGTTTCTTGTCACACGAGAAATAATTAATTATTTGTGCAATTTTGGCTGCCATTAGTTTCGGTAAATTTTTGGTTAAATTTGTTCATTCTAGAGATAGTTCTTTTACAATGAAGCCTATCTTAATATCTGTGTATTTCAACAGTAAAGTTCATGCATTTTTCTACACTTTTCCATTCACAGGAAAAGAGGGACCACCCGTATGGCAAAAACGTCCATTTGAGAGTGAGTCTTTTAACTACTACATTATCTTGTCAGTTTTTGAGAAATTCAGAAGCCATTCTTTATGTGAAAAGTATTCTATGTGAATATGACATGCTTCCATCTGTCACTTATATTCAGAGCTCATCTTTCTTTTTCTCTCTTTCCCTCTCTCTTCCTCTCTCTCTCTCTCTTCCTCTCTCTCTCTCTCTCACTCTTCCTCTCTCTCTCTCTCTCTTCCTGTCTCTCGCTCTCTCTCTTTCTCCCTGTCTTCCTCTCTCTCTTTCTCTCTTGCTCTCTTTCTCTCTCTTTCTCTCTCTTTCTCTCTTGCTCTTTTTCTCTCTCTCTGTCTAAAAGAACAATTATGCCACCCCCCCCCCCCCCGCGCACAAATACACATTCAACACTAGGATGGCATAGAACGAGAGAAATAATACATAATGAATCAGCAGTAGGCCTATGTCCTTGGTAGATTTATGACTTTGTACTTTGTGGTAGCAAAATATTTCACACTGTCCAGTGCCAGATATTCATTCTTTTTATACATTTTACTTATATTTCAGACGGTCAGGGTCAACATGCGGAGGCATTTTTTTAGGACCGAAGTATACATGGTAAGTCTATCTGTCTGTCTGTCTGTCTGTCCACCGACATACTTACCGTATACGCTTGTCTGACAGTATCTCTCTGTCTCTGTCCTTGTCTCTCTGCCCATACATGTATGTATCCTTCCAGCCATCTACCTGCCCAGCCTTGTCAGTCTGTGTATTTGTCTGTTAGTGCGTGTCTTTCTGTGGGTGAACTGATCACTAAATGTGTTTCTCAGTCTGTCTGTGCATCCGTCCATCCACTGGTGTCTTTCCGACTGTCGTTGTCTGTTCATCTATTCATCCTTCTCTTTTACCAACAATTCGTAGAAGATACCAACTGAGTGTTGGAGGATTTGTTATGAATTATCCTGAAGACCAGCTCCATTTTGTCCATATCTGAAATGAAAGGCATAGCTGAGCCAAGAATCAGTGTTCCCCATGACTAGCACAAGAGTCTATTTTGAGGCTAGATCCATACCCACGGTAAACTTGACCGGTTAACCAAAAGAGCTCCTGTATAAACGAACATTTGGTCAAAGATATAATTCATGAAACTTCCAGCATGTTGGAAAAAGGCTGCATTCAGTCAGTGTTAATAATATTTTAATTTCCCACTGCACAGCTGCACGCAAACCCTCATCTATTCAAACAATGTTTATATCTATTCATGTGAAATTCACTGAGGCGCAAAACGAAATTTCCTGTCATACTTTTAAATTGTAATTCTTTATTTCTTTTTTAATTCAAAGAAAAAACATCTATCTTTTCCCGGCTGAAAATGTGGGAACACTTTCTGCTGTTCAACTCAGTTGTGGCTCAAAATCAACAAGAGTATCAAAAATCAAGCGAACTTTTAAGACCTTTTAAAATATGTTCAATCACATGTTTACCTCTACCTGTACGTAATATGATATTTTGTAGAATTGAAGGTTCAGCGGTTAAAAAGCCGTTCATGATGACATTGGAGACTTTACCTCCTTTATAATATGATGTTTCTCATGTGTTTTCCACACAGCACGATGATGACCCAATGCTGAAAAAGAAAGGGCCGGTAAGAATCTTTCATTTGTCATCGCTTTGTGTGTTTTATTTGATGTTTAAAACTTTCAATATCAGGGCGCCCCGTGAATGGTAGCTTTGTCTACAATAAGTTATCCATTCTTTTACCAGACACGTCCAAAAACAGTAGGATCACTTATGGAATAATATTGCATTTCTTGATACCAGCAGAAGATTTAGCACATATCATCTGGATACGTTTTCCTTTGATTTTCAACCATGCTCGAAGCAGTATCATGCCTGTATTTAGAAATATTGCCCTTTATAGTTACACCCACATTTCAGGGCCTAACTTTATTACTGCACAACATTACATTTTTTTTGGGTCGAGAATGAGGGTAGTGTTGGTGTCGTTTTCAGTCCTGAGTTCAAATCTAAAGTCGGTTTTACTTTATCGCTTAAAGTTCACGAGATATTTATAATTTTCATACAAGTACCGATTCCATGATATAAATGAGTATCGATTATGAATACTTGGTATTGGTATCGATGCAAATTGATTTGTTACAGGATTCTACAACAGGTTGTTTTCTATCTATTTTGGGAACAAATCAAAATCAAACGTTTAAGGGCGATTTAATAAAGGATGGATTGCAAATTTTAGTGAGTGCTCATTGTGAATAGAGTAGTGTTGGAATGCATGGAAGGAAAGGCCAGACACTTGCCTAAACTCTGTCATGGATACAACTTTCTTATACTTAGCCCAAACTGTGAATAAGAACAAAGCTGTTTTATAGTTTTATCACAGATAGATTTTCTCTTTGTTTACAGATAGAGATATCCAAAAACATACGCAATGCTCTACTTGAAAATCTTAGACATGAGCTGCAGCCAGGAGTGAGTGTAAGTATTTACATCCTGTCTGTCTGTTCATATATCCATCTGTCCATGTGGTTTTTAATTGGATACCTATACATTCATTCGTTTGTTCTCTCTCTTCCACGTCTCTCTCTCCCACATCTCTCTCTCTCTCTCTGTGTTCTCTTTCTCTTCCCCCCTCTGCCCACCTCTCTCATACTTCACCCCCCCCCCCCTTGTCTCTCCCTCCCTCGTGATAAATTATCTGGCTGTTTTGTCCAGTAACAAGATTCCGAGGTTGCACATTGTAAAACCATGACCGAGACTCATTTCGAGGGGTGCCTGCACAAAGACCGTATCGCCACTTTTGTAAATTTTTACAGGAGACAATAAAATATCAAATGTCTGTTACGACCTTTAAATCCTTATGAATAATTAGATCAATTAATTCGGTAATGGAATTCACAAATGTCAAAATGTAGTACTTTCCACGGCGAAACAGAATATGCAAATGAATAAATAAATAAATAAGTAAATAAATATATATATATATAAATAAATAAAAAAACCAAAAACAAAAATAAAAAAATTTACGAGTTACGGTGTTTGCACACGCACCCCTCGATTTTATCTTAAGTAGAATTTTTTCACAATGATCAACAATGCACGTGTGGTGTATTATGTCTTATAATAATATAATAATAAAATAAACAATAATGATAATAACAATGGATGGGATTTTTTATACAGCGCTCCAGTCCACCATTGACCAGGTTCTGAGCACTTTACTACAGTTATTTTATACTAATACTAAATCACAAACACACACACACATGAAGGACATTCAGTGTATGAAACGATGACGTCTCAACTGATATCCATTCCATTATTTCTCCATGCGTGCAAGTTTCCCACACAGCAGTACCAGGGCCGGATCAAGCACTTAAAATATCTTGGTGCCCCCATATACTGTATAATTATGACAGACTGCTAACGCTGAAGCGTTCTCCATTGAATATTCGGCCGCGTTAGACGCAGGGCAATATTTTAATACATTACATTTTTTTTTTTAAAAGCCAGCCTAATACGCCAGCTAATTGCAAATACTTTAATTGTTTCATTTATTGTGGGGGCACCTTTTTGTGGACCCTGATGCAGCTGCACCATTTGCAGTTCTGCACCATATAATTATGGTCTATGGTCAATCCGGCAATGAAAAATTTCTGCGGTGCCCCAGCCCCCCCCCCCCTTCCCTTGATGCCCTATGCGCGTGCTAATTTTGTTTAATGGTTAAATCCAGCCCTGATTGCTACTGCAGCACTGTACGGTACATCATAATGTTTGTTTGTGTACAATCCTGAGAAGGATGATGAACTAATGGATGACATTATATAATTTCTTGTTTGTCCTCAGCATTCGGACCCTCATAACTTGGGTTTTCTGGCAGCTGGTGATAAATTTGTGGTAAGTTCATGACATTCTATTTGACTGTTATACTATACTGTTTCTAGGGCAATTCATTGTCAGCTATAGATTTGCCTACATTAACCCTTTCGGTGTCGCAGCCCTGGGATATAGTGGTAAATTATATTACCTGAAATTATGTTACACTCCTAAAACTCATAGAAAAAAAAAATTATAACGCCCTCGTTTGTATTACGCAGAAGTCGTGCTTGGACTAATTTATTTGTTAAATTATATTTGATCATGATTGGAACAGGTTTGACAAGGACAAGGCTATGTCAGATTAACATTTGTGGCTGTCGACGCGATGTTTCGGTGTCGAGGAAGAGAAATTATAGATTAATACATTGTTCTCGGCCATTTTTGATTTTGCCGCCATATTGGATTTTCTTTTCGTGGCCAATACTTTTGTCTCAGACATCATCCTAAGGAGAATGTGTGTGCCAAGTGTCATGTTCCTATCATTTTTTGAACGATTATTCCAGGGAGATCCTTTGGTTTCTCTAGACCCCCAGTCTGAAGTTGTTGGCCCCCTGTTCGTGATTGCTGTTTCCTGATTCTTTACATTTCTCTTCTTTCCTTGCCTTGTAGTTATTGAGTTCTTGTCTTTTCCGTCGTCATCTATAGCTGTCCTTTGTTCTTTCATTGTGGTGTAGAGGGAGGACAGAGCCAGTAATAATGGGTAGGGAAAGGGGAGACAAGTGCCTTATCACTATCCTTTTCAGGAGTTTGATCCCTCGATTTTGCCAAACGTACAGGTCACTCGTTGACTGGATTCCTTTGGAGCCCGGGTTGAAAGCGAGATTGTAGTGGCAGTTCTCTACCCCATTGTTTAATGTTGTTTTGATTGTTCCACTTACCAAACCCACTATTTAATTTTAAATCAATCCAACCGACCGGTATAGCAGCCTCGGCGCACATTATTAGGGAAATGCCGGCGACCGGTATGATTATGAAGGTCTGTGACACTGGAAGGGTTAAACTGTACGAAAAGCCGTCAAGATTTGACGCCAGGATTCAAGCATGTTAATGAAATATGAAGAATAGAACTTAATATGACATGGAGAGCTCTAAAACGTTATCACCCAGCACAAGAAAATATGGGCACCTTTGCTGCACATCGTGAATATAACTGTACATTTCCATTTCCATCTCTTGTCAAAATTAGCTACTTGGATAAGATTAACGAAATATTATAAAGACCATAGAACTGTGGGGTCGCAGCAAGGCTTAAAGCAAATTCAAAAATTGGCTAAAAGAAAAAAGTTTGTTGTTGGCCATTTTCGGTTTTCTCTTTTAGTTTGCGTTTCTGAATCGTTTGGTTATTATTTCTTACGCGAGGCTTTGCTACATACTTTTTGTTTTTGCCAGTTTTTGGCTTGGATAAGATTAAGCCTATTCCAACATCTTTGTGACCCAAACAGCGAGCCTTTTTTTTTTTATATTCACACATTATGATCTAATAGTGGATCCATACATCTTAAGATGTTTCCACATATTAGGCGATGTATTCAGACATTATGATCTAATAGTGGATCCATACATCTTAAGATGTTTCCACATATTCGGCGATGTATCCAGACATTATGATCTAATAGTGGATCCATACATCTAGAGATGTTTCCACATATTCGGCGATGTATTCAGACATTATGATCTAATAGTGGATCCATACATCTAAAGATGTTTCCACATATTCGGCGATGTATTCAGACATTATGATCCAATAGTGGATCCATACATCTTAAGATGTTTCCACATATTCGGCGATGTATTCAGACATTATGATCTAATAGTGGATCCATACATCTAAAGATGTTTCCACATATTAGGCGATGTATTCAGACATTATGATCTAATAGTGGATCCATACATCTTAAGATGTTTCCACATATTCGGCGATGTATTCAGACATTATGATCTAATAGTGGATCCATACATCTAAAGATGTTTCCACATATTAGGCGATGTATTCAGACATTATGATCTAATAGTGGATCCATACATCTAAAGATGTTTCCACATATTGGGCGATGTATTCAGACATTATGATCTGATAGTGGATCCATACATCTAAAGATGTTTCCACATATTAGGCGATGTATTCAGACATTATGATCTAATAGTGGATCCATACATCTAAAGATGTTTCCACATATTCGGCGATGTATTCACACATTATGATCTAATAGTGGATCCATACATCTAAAGATGTTTCCACATATTAGGCGATGTATTCAGACATTATGATCTAATAGTGGATCCATACATCTTAAGATGTTTCCACATATTAGGCGATGTATTCAGACATTATGATCTAATAGTGGATCCATACATCTAAAGATGTTTCCACATATTCGGCGATGTATTCACACATTATGATCTAATAGTGGATCCATACATCTTAAGATGTTTCCACATATTCGGCGATGTATTCACACATTATGATCTAATAGTGGATCCATACATCTTAAGATGTTTCCACATATTCGGCGATGTATCCAGACATTATGATCTAATAGTGGATCCATACATCTAAAGATGTTTCCACATATTCGGCGATGTATTCAGACATTATGATCTAATAGTGGATCCATACATCTTAAGATGTTTCCACATATTCGGCGATGTATTCACACATTATGATCTAATAGTGGATCCATACATCTTAAGATGTTTCCACATATTCGGCGATGTATTCACACATTATGATCTAATAGTGGATCCATACATCTTAAGATGTTTCCACATATTCGGCGATGTATTCAGACATTATGATCTAATAGTGGATCCATACATCTTAAGATGTTTCCACATATTCGGCGATGTATTCACACATTATGATCTAATAGTGGATCCATACATCTTAAGATGTTTCCACATATTCGGCGATGTATTCAGATATTATGATCTAATAGTGGATCCATACATCTTAAGATGTTTCCACATATTCGGCGATGTATTCAGACATTATGATCTAATAGTGGATCCACACATCTTAAGATGTTTCCACATATTCGGCGATGTATTCAGACAAAAGACAGTGTATCCACAGATTATGAAAGTATATCCCCATATCTGACAGTGTATCCATCCATATAATAGTGTATCCACACACCTGACAATGTATCCACATATCCCACAATGTATCGACTCATCCGACAGTGTATCCACACATCTGACAGTATTATATCCACACATCCAACAATGTATCCACACATATGACAGTGTATCCACACTAGTTCAAGTTCAAGTTCAACAAATCTTTATTATCCCATAAACAGGAACTTGTGCAACAAATTGTCAGGCATAAAAAGTAACATATTTAAGATAGAACAAATAAACATGCATGTGTATATTCTCTCTCTCTCTCTCTCTCTCTCTCTCTCTCTCTCTCTCTCTCTCTCTCTCTCTCTCTCTCTCTCTCTCTCTCTCTCTCTCTCTCTCTCTCTCTCTCTCTCTCTCTCTCTCTCTCTCTCTCTCTCTCTCTCTCACCAAGGCAGACCTATCTCGAATTTTTAGAGCTGGTTTGATTAAGTAGGGTGACGGCGGTGGGAACGAAGGTTTTTTGGAATCTTTGTGTTTTTGTCGAAATTGACCGAAAACGTCGGTTTGAAGGGAGAAGTTCAAAAAGATAGGACAGAGGGTGGGATGGGTCTTTATGAATACTGGTTGCCTTGCCAAGGGCTCTCTTGTTGAACAACTGTTCAAGAGGCACCTGCTTTCTCCCGACTATCTTGCTGCATGAGTTCACAATGCTGTTCAGTGGGTTTTTGCTTTTTACATTAAGAGTTTTGTAGCAGCATATAAAGGAAAAAGTGTAATGAAATATGACAGTGTATCCACAATATGACAGTGTATCCACACTTATGACAGTGTATCCGCACATCCGACAATACATCTACTCATATGACTGTGTATCCACACATCGGACAATGTATCCTCACATACGACAATATATCCACACATCTGACATTGTATCCACACATCTGACAGTGTATCCAGACTTCCGACAATATATCCATACATCCGACAATGTATCCACAGATCTGACAGATATCCACATACCTTACAGTGTATCCACACATCCCACTAATGTATCCACACATCTGACAGGATATCCACATACATGACAATGTACCCACACATCTGACAGGATATCCATACATCTGACAATGTATCCACAGATCTGACAGGATATCCACATACATGACACTGTATCCACACATCTGACAGGATATCTACATACATCTGACAGGATATCCATACATCTGACAATGTATCCACAGATCTGACAGGATATCCACATACATGACACTGTATCCACACATCCGACAATGTATCCACACATTATGACAATGCATCCAAACATCTCACTATGCATCCACGTAAGTAAACATGAACCAATTGTTTTTGATGATCCATCTACACCTTCAAAACTACATCAATGGTTGTTTCCATAGAACCACTTACCCTGAGACCATTGCTTACATACATGTAAAGCTTTAGCTACAGAATTACAAGTTTCGTGGCCTTTGTTTCTCATTAAATGATCAAATCGGTACAACCACTGCCATTCAGCCAAAGGTTTCAGAAATGTTTTTTGTTTCATCAGTGATAGAAATTTGTTCACGTACATTTGTCAGACATTATATTTAACACACACGTCTTCTCTGTCCTCTATTCCATAGACATCTGAAGGCGAGATGACGACACAAAAGGTAAGTCATTGGAATGAAACGATTTTGTTCTTTCTTCTGCAGTTTCATCTGTCTTTTATCTTCTTTCCATTCCTTCTGCTGGCTTTTTCTTGCTCTGCCTTCCGTTACTTCTACTTTCTGTTCACCTGTATGATCCTGTGTGTTTATGTGTATGACAGGGCTGGATTAAGCATTAAGCAAATATAAGTACTTGCTTAGGGCACCAAGGGAGGGAGGGCGGCGGAGTGACCACGGAAATATTTCATTACAAGATTTACCATGGACCATATGGTGCAAAACTGCAAACGGTGCAGCTGAACTAGAGCCCGCAAAGGGAGGCCACTATAAGAAATGAACAAAAAAAGTATTTGCTTATAAGACTCGCTTTTTTAAATCTTTAAATGCATATATTATTGTTTATAGTTTGAATTACATAATAACTGTATATTATGAGGGCAGCGAAATCTTTTAAGTACTTTGGGTCTTTAAAAAGTCTTAATCCAGCCTTGGTACATGAGTGTGGGAATCTGTCGCTCCAGCTATAATGTCTGTATATATATATTGGTCATGTCAGTGTCCGCGTGCCTTACTAGACCAGAGTACTGATTACCGCTGCTGTGCTTCAGTCTGGGATGAGGAAATTAACAGCATTGTTGTAAAAGTTACTACAAGTTACTGATGCCGCTAAGACCACAATTCCAACTTGGAGGTCCAGACCAGAGTAAAGCTAAACACTGGGCCATACGAAAACCTGTTGTCCACGATGAAAAGAAAGAAAATGAGATGGGATGGTCATGTTTCAAGATCAACAGGACTTGCCAAATCCATTGTGCAAGGAACAGTGCGAGGATGCAGAAGGAGAGGAAGACAGAGAAAGAGATGGGAGGACAACAAGAGTGAATGGACTGGCCTGGCCTCACACTCAGCAACTGCTTAAGAGTGTCTGAGAACCCAGAGAAATAGAGAGGGCTTGTTGCAAAGTCTTCTACGACGCCACAACCGTCTGCTAAGACTCGGGGAGAGAGAGAGAGAGAGAGAGAGAGAGAGAGAGAGAGAGAGAGAGAGAGAGAGAGAGAGAGAGAGAGAGAGAGAGAGAGGGGGGGGGGAGAGGGGGAGGAGAGGAGAGGAGAGATCCTCCTAAAAGAAAAAACCTCCAACCATTATCCTTGAGTCGGTCCATCAGAACTCAGAACAACTTAAGGGGGTATGCTGGTCTAGAAGCAAGGTGCTCGCCTCTCATGTTGAGGGTACCGGTCTCAGTTGGTGCAGGCATGATGGAATTTTGGAGGAAAATTCTTGCCCCTGATCCCACGGAAGGTAGAATCGAGCACCTAGTCTCCTCGAACAAGGACGAAAAACTCGGAGAGCCTGTGTGCACGTTGAACAGGTTAAGGGTACCTTGGCAGTTGGAAATCGAGAAGAGCAAGGGTAACGATACTTCTGCCCCGGCAAAATTTAAATAATAATAAAAAAAAAATCCTACCAAAAAACACAAAAAAAGATGAACAAGTCATACCATCCGTTCCTGTATGCTGCACCACGCGAACTGCTCTCTTGGGCTGATACAACATAATTAAAAACTCTGGCAGTCTCTCAGATCACTGGGCGAACATTATTTTCTTTCTGTGGACCGGAGACTGGAATTGGTTGCTTGAAAACCTGAGAATTGTGCAAAACACTGAAACATTCAAGAAAGTTTTAAACACCTTTTTAATAGATGGAATGTAACCACGGTTGTTTCCAGCGCTTCTCCCACATTTAGTATATTCTTTGTATTGGTGTATTGGATGTGAGTTTAAAACTCTAACGTCCAGTCTCCAATATTTGAAGCAGGTGCCCTGGAGCCCAAATCTCAATATTTGGTACACTTACTCTTCCAATTTTATGGCCAAATAATTTTTCCAATTACACATTTATATTTGTTAAAAAATCTCACCATTTAAAACCAGCCCAGCATGATATTTCAGACGTTTTGGAATTGGCAATGTTCGTCTGGCCCCTAGAGAGTTATGAATGACGGTATAGCGATTAGACATTACATTTGATGAGGTAAAGGGATAGGTAGTATTATTACTATTATTGTTACAGACTTTACTTTATATAATGATTTACATTTATATACATTTTTTTCCATTGATTTCATTTCTTTATGCACTCGTTGTTTTTTTTCATTTCCACAGAGACTGCGAGAGAAAAAATTTGATATTTGCAAGTTTTCTTGTTGGTGGTGTTACCACAAGTTTGTTTGTGAGGAACATGTGAGTCATTTTACAAACTAATGAATGTTGGTTCGGGGAAGCACAGAAGAAACTGAATATCTTTTTTCATCGTTCTAATTAACGCTCAGCTGTTTAACTCTTTGAGGCCAAAGCATCTCACACTGAGTCAGCGACATTGATTTCAAATACTCAGACAAAGTAGTATTATGTCAGCTGAGTAGATCTATTACTTTAGTTGACACTGCTGTCATTTAGAGTTTTATTAATTTTTATTCTTCTCTACATCCAAAATATATTATAGTTTTATAGTATTAAGCAAATACTAGTAATTTCAATAGAAGAAATAAATCATTATCCTTGCCTTATCATTTGTCTTTTTTATAAACCCCACTAGTAGCAGATATTATTCAGAATAATTATAAACAGAAATAAACCATAAAATGCAATGATACATTTAAAAATACATGTATAAATAAAAAAGTCAGTCTTATAGTCCAGCAAATACTTTTATTTTTTTCCATTTATTGTGGGGGCCTCTTTTCGTGGACCCTGGTTCAGGCGCATCATTTGCAGTTTTGCACCATATGGTCCATGCTAAATGCGGCGATGAAAAGTTTCCTGTGGTGCTCCCCCCCCCCCCCCCCCCCACTTCCCTCGATGCCCTGAGCACGTGCTTATTTTGCTTAATGGTTAATTAATAAAACATGCGAGACTTACCTGTAAATTGAAGCATGTTTGGGATTCTAACGGAGTCAACTTGGTCTGGAACGAGGGTAACATGAGATAGCGCGCCGCGCCCACTGGTCAGTATTTAGCCGTGAAAAATCACTGGTAAATAAACACATTGGCTGAGTTTTCTTGTACTACTTACACACTGGGTGGGATTGGGTGGGCATGTTACCCTCGTTCCAGACTAAGTTGACTTCGTTAGAATCCAAAACATGCTTCAACTTACAAGTAAGTCTCGCATGTTGTAATAATTTTAACTCAGCCAACTGTCTTTCACTCGGTGTAACATGAGATTTTAGCACAGTAATTTTGAGCTCAGAACACTATGATCTGCGTATTAGCAGGAAATAGTGATCAATTTTATAAGAGGAAAATGAACTGTAAAGTGCCTACCTCAATGGCGCTGCAGGAAGCGGTCCATCAGGACTTGACCAAAATTGTATATCTGTCTCTTGTAGAATTTAGAGAAAGTAGACTCAGAAGTCCATCCTGCTGATTTCATGATGGTTTCAATTGGGCAGGCATTAGCTTGAGCTGCTGCTGATGTACTGGCAGTCCTAGTGCCGTGAGCACTGAATTTTGTGATACCGATGCCCACAGTGGACACTGTGGATTTGATCCATCGAGCTATTGCGTCCTTGCTTACTGCAACCATGTGGTTGTATTATGCTAACAAGGAGTTTACTGTGTGTCTACCGACAATCTGTCGTTCTCAGCAGATACTCATGAAGAGTAGACATTACACATAAACTAGTGTTTTGCTTAAAAGCAGATATTTCAATCGGTGATTGATGAGTTCCTCTACGAGAGTGTTTCAATAATGTGGTAATATGGAAAACAACTTTGTCATTATTCAATATCATGCAATTAACATCAAGATTGTGCAGAGTTTGGACTCTTTGTCCTGATAATAAGGCAAGAAGCATTACCAATTTAAGTGTAAGTTCTTTGAAAGAAAGACTGGCCAAAGGCATCCATAGTTCCAACATCTCCAGCACTTTATTTACATCCCATGTCGAGTGATACAGCGGGAGTGAAGGGTTTATTTCAAACGCTCCTTTCATGAAACGTTTCACTATGTCAGTTTGTCCAAAAGGTACATTATCATATTTACATATATAACATGACAGTGCGGATCTAACTCTATTCAAAGCACTATAAGAATAACCACCGTGAACCAGCGAAGTCAAGAAATCTAATGCTGTTGCTAAAGGTGGTGAAAGGGAATCCACTTTGTGTTGACGAGCGTACCATTGCCATTTCTTGAGGTACACGTTGTACATACTTTTGGTTGTACTTCTCCATGAGGACATGATAATGTCGGTTGTTTCTGTAGAAAAACCTGATGATGTGTATCTTTTCCGGAGATTTTGCATACTAGCAGTTTCAATTTCTTTCTCTTTGGATGAAGAGCAGCTGGATCGCTTGGTAGAGTTAGTAATCGTTCCCTTGCCGAGAGTAGCACAGGTCTTTCTATTAACATGCCCATTAGCTTGGGATAAAATGCTTGGTTTGGCCAAAATGGAACAACTATCACAGCATTGGCTGCATCTGCCTGAATTTTTTGCAGGGTTCATAGTATGACACTGAAAGGTGGAAAACAATAGATCATCTCATATGCTTGCCAGTCAAGCGCAAAAGCATCAATAGCAAATGCATCAGGCTCTATTCGGAAGGCAACAAAGGGGACAAACTGATGATTAATCCGAGATGCAAACATATCTATACATGGTTTGGCATCAAGAATTTTAAGAGATTCCATCAACAGCTCTGTGTCGAGCTTCCATTCTGTATCAATGTTTATAATACGAGAATCGTAATCTGCTTCATTTTGAATACCTGGTACATGGGCTGCACTGAGCCATACTTTTCTATTAACACACCAATCCCAGATTGTGTAAGAAAGTGTATTTAGGGAAACAGATCGACACGTGCCCATATGGTTGATACAAGCCACGGCTGTTGTGTTATCTGACATAACTCTGATATGAGTGTTACTGGCCTTGGATGCAAAGGCTATGAGGCCTAAAAATATTGCTAAAGTCTCCAGATAGTTTATACTGTGGCGCTCTTTTTCATTATGGTCAAACATCCCATGGGCCCGTTGACCCATGCATACAGCTCCCCAGCCAGTAAGACATGCATCGGTTGTTATTATAATAGAAGGGTTATCCCGATGAATAGGTGCAACTTCATACATACTATTTGTTATCCACCAATCTAGTTCAAGCTTTGCATCCGCTGATAAAATCATGCTTTTTTCCCAGTCACCCTTTTGCACTTTAAGTGTTACATTTTTCTCACGTTCTAGTGTTCTATAATGTAAAGGGCCATGCGGTATCGCAATAAAACTGGCAACAAGGAGGCCAATACATGAAGCGACTTTGCGGATCTTACAAGTATTGTGATGCCAATAAATCTTGACAGGCTTGAACAATTTTTAACCTTCGATTGGTTCTAAGCGTGACAGTCATAGACTGAGATGAAATTACATGTCCCAAAAAAGGCTATTTCCTGCGTCGGCACAAACTGACTTTTGTCGGCATGGACGCAAAAGTTTAAAGTGTCAAACAGATTGACGGTATCTACAACATTTGTGATTGCCTCGTTTTCTGACTTAGAAATTAAAAGCAAGTCATCCAGATAATATGCAGCTATCAAGTGACCATAAGAATGTAATTTGTTTAAAACAACCCTTGTTAAGCGGGTAAAGTCTCTCGGACAACTGGACATTCCATTTGGATAGCAAACGTAACTGTACTTCTTGTTCCTATGAACAAATTTCAAATACTTTTGATAAGTTGTTGCAATGGGCACAGTGTAATAGGCATCTTTTAAATCAATGGATGCATAATAACAACCTGGGCTCACTAGATTCAGAGCAGTCCGAATTGTTTCCATCTTGAATTTCCTATATGCAATATTCTCATTCAGAGTTTTCATGTTAAGTATCATGCGATATTCTCTTGGTGTCAGTGACATGTCGCTTTCACAGTCAGTATGGGAATGCATGGATTTTTTCTCCACCAGAAATATAGGATTTATAAACTCGTCTGGCTCTGTGACCGATTTTTTAATTACTCTCTTTGCAAGGAGCTTTTCAATTTCTTCATCAATAATGCAAGCTTTGTTTTCTGGTAATGAAGCATTGTGCGACATGCTTTGAGACTGACTATCTCAGAGCCTTTGACGATATCAATTATGTCAGCATCGGACGTAAGCTTGAGCCATTCAAGCAATCTATGCTTTATTTGGCCACCATAGAAAAGTTTTGCTCTTCTTGTAAGGTACGATTTTAATGAAGGCAATATTGCGTGCATAGCACTCACCTGGTTCACGGTGTTTAAAAGTGCAGATAACTCATTCTGGTCTACTTGAAGGGTTTGCCTCCCTTGGCAGCGGTCGGGTGTTTCTTCCATTGCCTGGGAGGCTGTTTCTCTAAAAAATCATTTCTGCCATTGTGCCAGGGGCGATTACTCGCATTCCAGTTTGGTTTTGTCTTCCCTTGCCCCAACCTTTGGACTTCCTTGACCGGCAATGTGCACATAGGAGGTAACGACACGCCAGAAACGCGAGAGCATGACTAGGCCTATGTGATGAGGTGACGTGTGGTGTGAGGCGTTTCGCGTTTCGGAGTTTCGCGTTTCTCGTTTCGCGTGTCGTCCTATGTAAACTGGGCCTAGTAAGTCGTCTCCGTAAAGAAGATCCGAGGTTATCGGGACATGAGGTGCACAGATACCGGCATTGTGACTAGGCAGTGATGACCGGTGTCCTTCCCTCCTCTTAAACGATAAATCTCGATTGTCATGAGAAATTAACGCCAGAGCGTCCGTGAGGAGGGAAATTCCAGACGTTATCTCCCGCTTTATGTGAGCCGTGTCTGTCACGGTGGTCAGTTTCGCCCTTGTCTCCTGTAGCGTCTCAGCGCATCGTGTTACCGCTACAGCGGCCCGGGAGAAACATTTTTGTGTATTTGCTAGTCGGACGTCCGCTTCCCTCGCATAAGGTTTTAGTGCACCCCATATTTCTTGGTTTGTGCCGGGCACTCCCAAATTTCTGTAGTTTGCTGGGATGGGAAAGCGTGCGAGTTTCTCGCGTAGTTTTCCATCCTCTAGTTTGCTCTCAAATCGTTTTTTGACTAGAGACGCAAACTTATCGGAGACCGGGGGTCCCATTTCCTCCTCATTATTAAATGTCGAAGCAAGTTCTTTGTAGATATCATCATCTCCTCACATGGCTGCTCATTTGTATCTTCATTGATAGACGCTTCGTCTAGAATCTCATTTTCCAATTTTTCCACCTCCTCATCAGAGGAGGAAATTGTACACCATCTTTTGGGAGGTGGCGTTGAGGAGGCCGTGGACTGTGTGACAGTCCTCTTTTTCGCACAGCCGGTGGCCTGCGTGATTTTTTCTAAATTATTTATTGTGTCCATCATTTTGGACATTAGAGCGTGCATTTCTGTCACACTCACTGCTGGTGCGGTATCACTACCGTTACGGAGCAGTTCTGTCTCGGATCTCGGTGAGATCTCATTTCCCCGCTGGGGAGACATTTCCATGTCATCAGACATGATTAAGACTTATAGTTGATGAGACTGATGAGATAGTAAGATTGTGGCGTACACAATCAATTCACAATCTAGCGGCGGTCTGTTACAATTGGAAAACAATACAGGTAAATCCAGAGCGGCTGAAAACACGACTGACCCGGGCAACGGTTGAACGCAGACTGACCAGTGGGCGCGGCGCGCTATCTCATGTTACACCGAGTGAAAGACGGTTGGCTGAGTTAGAATCCAGGCCTGGAAGACAGGCAGATGCCAGTTTTGACTGACAGGTCACTTTACAATCATTTGCAGGAAGTGAATTGTTTACTTAAATTAAAATGTGGCAAAAAGAAAAGGCTGCATATCGCAAAGCCTTGCATAAGAAATAATAGAAATGAAACACCGGCGTGTTAAAAAAAAAAATGAAGATTAAACGAGCTCTTGGTCAAAAGTCCTTCTTCAGGGAAAAAAAATGAAACAGTATGAACAGAAAATGAAATAAAAAAAACAAAAAAACTGTAAAAATCACAAAAATGCGGACATTTGTGTTATAGTCTAGATGTGGTGGCGGTTTACTCTGAAGTGCTTACTGTGTCTACCACCTTTAAGAGTGGCCATGACATTTATAATGAGACAGCTGATGCCTGCATGTTTCTGAGTGGCGGAGGAGTACAATGTGGCAACTGGTCGGTATCGAAGGTGTAAATCTGCCTTCTGCCAAAATCTGTTGTTTAAAAAAAAAAAAGTGGCTAGAGTGTCTCACTGTTGTGCAAGTTTGGCTTTTGTTTGTTTGTTTTGCCAGCAATACAGCGTGCTTGACAGTTTTAACAAAAATGTGAACAAATTTTTAAATCAGTCAAAAATCATTGCGAGCAAAATGTGTCAATATGAATGGGCCATTAAAGTGCTATGAGAGATGAGGATGTTCTGACTTAATTTCTCTTGTAAAACATCTAATGTAAAGTTAATACAGATTAAAGAAAATTGATATCACAAAAGTACCAGTAAATAAAAAAGTCAACTCGATGAACACGCAATGTGTTGCTTGGGCCTGAACGAGTTAACTGATCTAACTCAGTTTCCTCTGTATCGACCTATTGTGTGTGTTGAAGTCTCAGGCAATCTATAATTAGGAATGATGTCATGGCGGTAACTTACATAGTTGTTGTTGTTGTTGCTGCTGCATTTGATAAGCTCATTGAACAGGCACGTACGTTCACTTTGGTGCAGTTGGCATGCCCAGAAACACGTGTGTAGTAGCCTGGCACGCATGAGATCTGTAGCTGTAGATTTTTACATGGGCAAGAGAGAGAGAGAGAAAGACAGAGAAAGAAAAAGAGAGAGAGAGAGAGTAAAGGAAAAGAGAAGAGAAGAGAGAGAGAACGGGCAGAGGTAGGAGTGTAGGTTTATCCCCTGCAGTATTGGGTTTCTCATCTTGTAAAAAAAAAAAAAGGGACAAAAGGATCTGAAATAATTCAATGAATATTCACAATTTCCTGACATTTCAAAATGCTGAGGACATCCAGTGAAGTTGGATCTTTCCGTGTCCACATGACCTTGACACAAGACCAGCATGAAATACTCCCAGTGCCCTTTCCATGTAGTAACCCTTTACCAAATGTTATCTTTCCGTGTCCACGTGACCTTGACACAAGACTTGCATGAAATACCTCCCAGTGGCATTTCCCTGTAGTAACCCTTTACCAAATGGACCCACCACTTTTAGTTGCAGTTGTTTGCAACATGGCATCGAGTCAAATAAAAATGGGACAAGTTATGAGGAAAAAAATTGTTTGAATCTTAAAATTAAGTACAGATAGGGAATAGACATAATATGAAGACAATACTATGCAAGGGAATTGAATTATATTGGCTTAGATCAGCACGGAACCGGAATTGCGTCATGATCAGACAACTGTCATCATTGTTGTCCACTGTCCTGATTGATTGATGGGAAACAGACTCCCAGCACACCGGCCATCCCCGTAAGTACTGATCTCGCCTCTCCAACATCCATTTGAAGGTTGTATTTTGTATTTGTATAACTCTTTAATCCCATTTGGGAAATTTTGCCTTTGTGCCATTGCAGCCCAGTTATAACTGGAGCAGGCACGTTCCTCCAATTGTCCTCGTGACCAGCCGGTTCCACAGTTTGTCGGGTTCGTTCAGTCTTGTTGCACGTTCTTCCCTCCCCCCCCCCTTTAGTGCCCCGCCTCCATCATTCTGGCTATGGGAAGCACTTCGGTACCTTCATCTGCTGGTAATCAGTAGGTGGTCAAAGACAACCTTAACCTTGGACTATGATCCTAACTATTTTTTGTATTGTGCTCTTTTTCAGAAAATGAAGAAATACCCTAGCCCCAGATTGAGGAAAAGGTGGCAGCCAGAGGAGAAGTTAAGAACGAGGCTTTCAGTCATTCCGGAATGATGGTTAGTAAGTCACTGCATCACTTACGTGTTTCGGGACATTCCACGTAATATGTTACCTAAGAGGTATTTTTCAAAACATGCCTGGGAGAAAAGTTAATGGTTGTGTTGTAAAGGTAGTGATTAAATGAACATTTTTGGTAAGCATTACCTTCCTTGCGTGATCTTGTGACCTGGCGTCCCTCTTGGAAAACAGTTACCGGTATGAAGATTATGTCCCATCAGTTACTCAAGCTAATTGCCGCAGTGTGTTTAAAAGTAAAACTTGATTATTTATGCTTTTTCTGTATGCTCAGACGCATTTTATGAATGTAGAAAAACATTGTTTGGTTTCAGAAATTTTGCAGTTTAATTTTGCTATGTTAAAAAACATGGTATTTTTTCTGTCCCATCAGTTACCAACTAAAGTGAAGGCAATTGAATGGACTCATCTTAATTTTTTTATTATTTAAAAACACATTTGCATCATTTTGTACCATTTTTCCGGAGGATTGATCAATCCATTTTGAAAGAAATAGTTGGCTATTTATTTCTGGCCTTTTCTTTCCTAAAAAGTATTGTCTGAATGCCTTGTCAGTTATCGTGGAATGTCCCTTTCCCAACCGACAACTTGGGACAAGAAAGCAAAGGGAAATATATATAATATAGATTTTCTTTCCAGAATCTTGAATCCGTGTCTAATGGTATTATGTATTGTCAAGCATTCATTTCAACTTTAGAGCTACCTCCCAGTCCGGTCTTGGTGACCAGTGCCGAGATCTGAATCCTCAGTCTTTCATCTTGATAACAGAATGTGCATCCATGAAAATAACAATAAATATATGACCATATTTTCTGAATCAATGGCGTGTCTGGAGTGAGAGCTCTAAAGACCTCCTAACAGGAAAAAATCCAAATATCACTTCCGCTGTATAGAGAATACATTCTCTTTTTGGCAGATGAAAAAAAAATCATAAATTGATATCTCAGATCATACCGGCACGGAATCTAATAAAAAGGCCTAAGGGAAAGCGGGGTGGAGTGGGGTGGGATGACAGAGAGAGAGAGAGGTTCAAGCCGAGTTTTAATGTTTTGTTAGTTAAATAGCGATTTGAACACTGGTGTATACAATTGACTGTAATAATTGTGACAGAAATCTGGCCATTTTCTGGCCATGCCAGGATGGAAAAGCGAATGTGTTTTATTTACTTTACAGACCTAGGTGAAACTGTTGGAATCTTCAGCGTGGTCGATCTTTGTATTCTGAACTGAAGTCTTTTTTGTGTGGAAATGTGAATTGTTAGTGATATTTTCACGTACAGTAAATTCACGACAGATAAAGGTGGGGAAAGATCAAGTGGGGGGGATTGAAAAATGTTGGCTGTTGATGGCAATTATAAGTTATATTGATGGTGTCTGGAGCAAACCGGCCAAGTCGAAATTTGCAAATTTTACAGGAGAAACAAAAAACTACCGATAATACAAATGGGAAATGGACCTAGCTGGTTTGATCTCACCCCTATTTTGAGTATTTCATCTGAATAATGGTAACAGCTACTTTTCCATGTGATGCAGGATTCCAAGCTTCATAAATTGGTACGAATTAAAGCAATGTGAAATTTTTGGACTTGGCCGGTTTGCGCCCGACACCATCGATATTTTATTATATTATATTATATATTATATGTATACATGGTAGTACCCAGTAGGCAGCAAAGAGCAGAGAGAGTGAATGACCGTGCGTTTTGTTCAAAAAAAAAATCATGATTCTTCCATGTATTTTGAATTGGCGGTCAGGCGTATATTAACTTGAACTTGTACTAACACCTGGAAACTGTGAGCACGTGCGCGGAGTGGGGTAGGGGTGGGAGAGGCTTTAGTTTGACGAATCTTTTATCTTACTACTAACTGGAAATTCGGGTGGGAAGGGGCACTGTGAGGAGGACATTTATGTGACTCCGCCTTTTCTGAATTAAAACATCCTTGGCATAATTAATGACTTGTTTTATTTTGTTTTGATCTGCAGGGTCAGCAGAGAAAGATATGTTACAAGCACTGACAGCCTACCACTGAATGACAACCACTGTCTGCTACTACAAAAGGACAACCACTGTCTGCTACCACTAAAGGACAACCACTGTCTGTTACCACTGAATGACAACAACTGACTGCTACCAATGAAGGGCCACCACTCACTACATGCTTCTGAAAACCTGGCAAAAGCTCCTTTCACTACACTGGCAAAAGGTAGGACCAGGTCGCAGTTTCCTCATAATACCATTACTGCACCCTGTACATACTGTATTATACTATATTATCATTTCGAATATTTCTTGTTTCCGCCAGCTGATGTATTATCGGACGTGTCTGTCTTGTTATGTTTGCTAGTCAGGTGGGTTATTTGTTAGTATAGACTGTACATGTTAGCCTTATTCCCTTTCCAGTGGTACTGTTGTTTTTCTATAGTATATTGCAGTTTGTGAAATATAAGAGTACTTCCTGTATGGACAGACCAGTCCAGTTTTGTATGGACCAGTGCTCTTCTGTAAAAACCAGTGAATATTTATATGGATCAGTGCGTCTTTGTAAGGACCAGTGAAAACTTGGTCATTGCACACTTTCTTGCTCATCTGACCCACCTTTGTTATTTGATCTTCTCTACAAAGCTCTGTGGACTTTCATTGTCCTTGCGTCACCGAATCTTCCCGTTTGCCTTCTGTAAGCTCATATTTTCTATTCTTTTCGGCACAAAACATCTTAACAAGATGGTGGCTTGCTTTGTCTCATTGACTGTACCAATTACCATTGCACAAAGTTGACTTGGACAAATCATCGGGTATTTGCCATATTGTTGTATGTGCTTTTTTGCATTTTCGAGATAACGGAGATTGAAGTTTGGTCAGCAAAAGGGTCAAAACGCAAAGACCATCATGTCACAAAAACATATCTCGAAAACCTTTTAACTGATTAGAATGACAATTTTACATAATGAAATTAGGAGTGAGAGAACCACTTTCTTGACAAAACTCGAAAATTGGCAAAATGTCGTATACAACAATGTGGCCGATAGTGAAATTTCCCTTGAAACAGCTGGTCTTCTAGAGTGTATTAAATTGAAAATTGTCTCGTTTCCCCTCCCCTCTGCAAGTTTGTACACCTATCTTTGATCGCTGAACTTTTAATACCGGTAGTTAAAATGACTGTGGAGGTGCTATGAGAAATGAAGGAGATATCTTTTTTTCACATCGTAATCTGCTCTCAGATCTCGTATGAATTTTCCATGAAAGTATAAAATTTAAAATTCCTGATGAGATCTGAAATGAATAAGTACACTTCATGTAACTGAAAGAGAAGATCGTCTTTTTTTCTTCTCACTTTGAAAAAAAATGACACCGCTGAGCTAGCCGGGGTGAATTATCATCAATGAGGTGATTTAAGCCTAACCAACAAAATGAGACTGATAACCTGATGGGTTAGGCTTAATTGGTGGATTGCTGGACAGTCTTGAGGATATTGAATAGCGAGCGAGCAGTAAGCTAGCCAGGTAAATTAAGGAATGAAAATGAGTCTGGAAGTCTGATGGCTTAGGGTAATTCACAGCCGCAAGACAGTCCGGCTGATATTGGACTGCGGTGTGCAGTAACTGGAATGTCTTAAACGAAAAAAAATCACAACTCGTCAGCCTGGGCAAGAGTTAAATTGGATGCAAAATTTTTTATTTTTTTTTTTACCGCTGAGCTAACCGTCCAGAATTTCCATTGAGCTGAAATGAGACTTTCTTCCTTCTTTTTTTTTTTTTAAACCGCTGAGCTAACCGGTATGAATTTCGATTGAGCTGAAATGAGACTTCCTTCCTTCTTTTTTTTTTTAAACCGCTGAGCTAACCGGCATGAATTTCCATTGAGCTGAAAAAGACCTCTTTTTTTAAACCGCTGAGCTAACCGGCATGAATTTCCATTGAGCTGAAAAAGACCTCTTTTTTTAAACCGCTGAGCTAACCGGCATGAATTTCCATTGAGCTGAAAAAGACCTCTTTTTTTAAACCGCTGAGCTAACCGGCATGAATTTCCATTGAGCTGAAAAAGACCTCTTTTTTTTAACCGCTGAGCTAACCGGCATGAATTTCCATTGAGCTGAAAAAGACCTCTTTTTTAAACCGCCGAGCTAACCGGCATGAATTTCCATTGAGCTGAAAAAGACCTCTTTTTTTAAACCGCTGAGCTAACCGGCATGAATTTCCATTGAGCTGAAAAAGACCTCTTTTTTTAAACCGCTGAGCTAACCGGCATGAATTTCCATTGAGCTGAAAAAGACCTCTTTTTTTTTAAACCGCTGAGCTAATCGGCATGAATTTCCCATGAGTTGAAATGAGACTTTCTTTCTTCTTTTTTAACCGCTGAGCCAACGGGCATGAATTTCCAGTGAGGTGAAATTTAAAGAATGAAATGGGATTGGTAAGCTGACGGGTAAGGCTTAGTTCGTATTGAAGACTGCAAGACAGTCCCACGGATATTGGTCTGCAGTATGCAGCAGTTGGAGTTTCTAAACGAAAAAAATTCATGATTCTCCAGCCTTGGCAAGGGTTAGAGTAAATGCAAGGTTTTTTCTTTTTTGAATTAAACCGCTGAGCTAACCGAGATGAACTTTCAGTGAGGTGATTTAAACCTAAGGAACGAAGTAAGACTGATAGGCTTAGTTGATGTTGAGGACAGCAACTAGTGCAAGACAGTCAATCAGCTAATGGATTGCACTATGCAACAATTGGAGTGTCAAAAATGAAAAAAAAAACCATAACTCTCCAGCCTTGGCGAGGGTTAATTAATTTAATTACATTAATTTAATCGCTGAGCTAGAGGGGATGAATTTTCAGTGGTGGATTTCAAGAACCAAATGAATCTGGTACAGTGGTAGGCAGATGGGTTAGTCTTGGTTGCACTGGACAGCAATATGCAGCACTTGGAGTGTCTAAAACGAAAAAAAAATAACCCATAACTCTCCAGCCTTGACAAGTATGAACTTAATGTGAGTTTTCTGTTTTTTTTTTTTTTAATTGAACCGCTGACCTAGCCGGGATGGATTTTCAGCGAGTTGAAATGATACTTTTTTGCTTTGTTTTTTTAAATGGCTGACCTAGCCGGGATGAATGTTAAGTGAAATGATTTAAGGAGGAGCACATAGAGAAAGCAGATAAACCGGGAGCAGAAAGCCAGTGTCCGGTAACCAGCTACCGGTGAACATAGAGAAAGTGGGCAAATCGGCGCCAGCAGAAATTTAAAAGCCAAATTGGATAAGTAAATTGATAAATTAGATAAAATATTGTCGTAAAAATGATGCGCTGCAGATATGCAGCTCCCCCCCCCCCCCCGCCAAATGCGTGTGTGTTTGTGTATGTGTGCGAGCATTTTCGGAGTTATATTTTTTCTTTATTTCATTGAAGGAACGATGTAATTACATTTCTTCCACACATTATGAATATAATGTAAGGAATTGGATATGTATTGGAAATGTAGGGAATTAGATATTATTACAATGGGACAAGTTGGTTGGTCCAGAGGCAAGGTGCCCTCCTCTCATGCCGAAGGTACCGTGTTCGATTCTCTGTCGGTGCAGGCATATTGGAATTTTTGGGGGAAAATTCCTGTCCCTGTACCTATAGTAGGTAGGATCGAGCACCTAGTCTTCTCGGATAAAGACAAAACACCCTGAGGGCGCATGTGCACGTTAAAGATATCTTGGCAGTTGAAAGTCGAGAAGAGCAGGCCAAACAAACCCAACTTCCCGGGCCAAATTAAAAAAACAAACCAATAACAACCAATCCCTACCGCAAAAACACACAAAAAAGAACAAGGAAGAATAAAAAAGAACCAAAAGTGGGGTGTAGATGCCAAGAGCAGCAAAATCCTTACGATAAAGACTTAGAAACAATGGATGCGGCAAAGTGTAATATGCAGTGATTTTTTGGGGGATAGATGAGAACAAGACACAATAATTCTTTATGAATCCAATATAATAGGCCTACAAAGTTGGCGGGAGCTGGGGGGGGGGTGCACAGGTTTATCCTGGGGGATGCTGGGTATCTTATCTAATGTTATCATTTTAAATGATTAAATCTGCAATGAACTCCCTTTTATTTTTTTTTATTTTTAACTGATTTCTATCCAGCACTTGCTGCCCTGTTAGCGTGAAGATTGTTTCTTCTGTTCCAAATAACAGATGAACTGAAGACAGCTGGTACTGTATTTTCTAACGTCCATATCGTGACTACTGTCATTTTTTTTAGGTTTTAAATTGTCTTGATTAAAATGTGTCGAATCAGGAAAAACTGACGTACAATTTAAACATCCGCTGCGAAACTCCACACCGTGCGCGCCATTCTGCACAAAACCAGCGGCAGACGAGCGGGCAAGAATTCATTCAACATTTCCAACAAATTTGTCTGCTTACCACCAGCCGCTGGCGTCCAGCGTTCTCTCTGTGCACTTCAAAGGATAAAGAGGCGTCATTTCTACCCGCACCAGCAACCTGCTTTCTCTATGTGTTCCCCCTGAGGAATGAAATGAGGCTAGTAAGCTAATGGGTTAGGCCCAGTTAAGGACTGCAAGATAGGCCTGCAGATATTGAGTTGTAGTGCGCAGTAATTGGAGTAGCTAAAACGAGAATAAATCATAACTCTCCAGCTTTGGCAAGGCTTAAATTAAAGGCAAGTTTTTTTGTTTGTTTTTTTAAATCGCTGACCTGGCCGGGGTGAATTTTCAGTGAGGTGATTTAAGCCTGGGACGAAATGAGGCTGATACCGATAGTGATGTTGATGGGTTAGGCTTAGTTGGTGTTAAGGTCTGCAAGGCAGTCCTACCGATAATGGATTGCAGTGTGCAGTAACTGGAGTATTTTGAACGACAACAATCATAACTTTTCACAAGGATTAAATTAAATGCATTTAAAAAAAAAAAAATTAAACCGCTGAACTAGCCGGGATGAATTTCCAATGAGGCACAATGAGACTTTTTTTTTTTTTAACGCTGAGCTAACGTGCATGAATTTCCATTGACCTGAAATGAGCGGGGTTTTTTTTGGTTTTTCTTAACCGCTGAGGTAACCAGCATGAATTTCCAATGAGGTAAAATGAGATTTTTTTTTGTTGTTCAAACCGCTGAGCTAACCGGGATGAATTTCCAGTGAGGTGACGTGAGACTTTTTAAAAACCGCTGAGCTAACCGGCATGAATTTCCAATGAGGTGAAATGAGACACTTTTATTTTTAACCGCTGAGCTAGCCGGGAGGAATTTCCATTGAGGTGAAATTTAAGGAACGAAATGAGAATGGTAAGCTGATGGGTTAGGCTTAGTTTGTATTAAAGATTGCAGGACAGTCCCACGAATATTGGACTGCAGTATTCAGCAGTTGGAGTGTCTAAATGAACAAATCACAATTCTCCAGTATTGGCAAGGGTTAAATTAAATGCACGTTGTTGTTTTTTTTAACTTAAAGCGCTGAACTAGCCGGCTTGAATTTAAAGTGAGGTGATTTAAGGAATGAAATGAGACTATTAGACTGACGGGTTTGGCTTGCCGATTAGTTGGTGTCAAGGACTGCAAGCAAGACAGCCTTGAAGATATTGGACTGCGGTAGGCAGTACATGTAATTATATTATAGTGTCTTTACAACAAACAAAAAAACTCTTCAACTCTGGCAAGTGTTAGCATGTAACAAGTTGTTTTTTTTTTCAATTAAATGGCTGAGCTGGCAGTATGAATTTTCGTGGAGGTGAATTAAGGAATGAAATGAGACTGGTAAAGTGATAGGCTGATGGCTTAGGCTTGGTTGATGGACTGCCAGGTAGCCCTGGAGATATTAAATAGCAGGATGCAATATTGGAGCATCTAAATCAGCGCTTCTCCAGGTGGGACGTGACAATATCTTAGAAGGGCGCAGGATTCCAGAATGGGGGTGTTTTTGACATCCGATCATGTCGAGGCACACTTTCTGTTTTTTGGGGTTTTTTTTAAAGAAAGTGTTTAGACAGGTTCAATGTACCGCTAAATAAGCCAAAATATTCGACCGGTTCAATGCACGGATATAGTCGAGACGACTATTCCGGTGCAAAGTTTTCACTCTTGTGTGTAGAGAGAGAAGAACTAGCCGAAGGCTATCAACTTCCGTTATTCGAGAAAAGCGAGGCTGATTTGATTGCAAAGGCCTCGATCCTCTCCCAGGCTTGACTTCTTTGTTTAGGCTAATTTTGTGATCACCACAGGCGCCAGCTTTTTCCAATTCAAATTTTGAAACTGAAAGGGCCTGCACGTCGATTTCTATCGGTTAACTTTTGTTATTATTATTCAATAGGTAGGCCTAACCTTGGGCTCCTCTCTAGGCCCTAAACTAAGTCATTGTCACTTCACTTTCAAATTGTTCCCTCACCATGCGGATGTATTTTAAATGAATTAGTCAGGTTCGGGTTAGGGTTAGGGTTAGGTTGAATGAACCTCTCCTATCTATTTGACTAATTAGGTTCACTGCCCCTAAATGTAAATTAATAGTATTTAAAATAGGATCTGCATGTCTAGGGTGTCTGCTTTGCTTCATTATTTTGACATGAAAAAGTAGGTCAAATCTTTGCACCTGTCCTGTTTAATTTACTATTCAGGTTGAATGAACCTCTCCTATCTATTTGACTAATTAGGTTCAATGCATCTTTCCTTTTTGCTTTACTAGTCAGGTTCATTGCACCTGTATAAACTCTACCTTTTTTTAAACCGGATAGGGATTAAAAAAAAAAAAACAGGTTGAGAAGCATTGGTCTAAAACGTTTTCACTGAAACTTTCTGCTTGGGTTCCAGCTGAACCTGTGCTGGGTAAATGTGATGTTTGGGAATGTCAAACAGTGTAAGCCCATCGTTTCACTAGCATTTACATGATTTGTTTGAGTATTCCCGCTTGGCTTGCGCGTTTTTTGTAAAAATACTTTGTCTTAAAAACCACCGTATTGTTTTGCGGTCGCGCGTGGTAATAAAAAAAAAAGCTGGACTGATCATGAAAAAAGGACTTTTTGTCCACGTTCGGCATCATCTGAAAAACATAATTGATTTCAGTTTTATTACAGAAGTTAGTTGTTTTTTTTTTGCCTTTGTAAAGTTGTGGTACTTGGAGGCTCTTCTAAACAAATCTTTGACTTTGGTGTAACAGAAAGGTTGTCTTTTGTACTTTCTGTAAAACTGATTACTTGGAGGCTCTTCTAAACAAATCTTTGACTGTGGTGTAACAGAAAGGTTGTCTTTTGTACTTTCTGTAAAACTGATATTACTTGGAGGCTCTTCTAAACAAATCTTTGACTTTGGTGTAACAGAAAGGTTGTCTTTTGTACTTTCTGTAAAACTGATATTACTTGGACTTGGGAGGCTCTCCTAAACAAATCTTTGACTTTGGTTAAACATAGAAGAAAGATTGTCTTTTCTGCTTTCTGTAAAACTGATATTACTTGGTGCCTCTTCTACAAACATCTTTGACTTTGGTTATACATAGAAGAAATATTGTCTTTTGTTCTTTCTGTAAAGCTGGTATTACTTGGTGCCTCTACTAAACACATCTTTGACTTTGGTTATGTAACCAGACAATGCCTGTAGGTTTACTTGTTACGGCAGCTGGACAGGAATTGTCAGGCTACCACTTTCATACAGCTCATGCCACAGTGGTCAAGCCGCTCACACTCACACTGTCAAAGAAGAATATCAAAGCCTTATGTAAGGATCAGGCCAGATTTATTCATATCAAACACAGCTCACCTGCTCCCGACTGGGAGAAGAGATGCACTGCTATACTTATAACCCTATATATATCAATATATAATGCAATACGATATCAGTGTAACAATAAGACAAGCATAATGTCATATAGCATAATTAACAACATCGAGCATGAGAAAATGTCACATAGCATAATTAACATCGAGCATGATAAAATGTCACATAGCATAATTAACATCGAGCATGATAAAATGTCACATAGCATAATTAACATCGAGCATGATAAAATGTCACATAGCATAATTAACAACATTGAGCATACTATGCCACATAGCATAATTGACAACACTGAGCATACTATTATGTCACAACATAATTAGCAGTGTTGTGCACTATATTATGTCACATAGCATAATTAACAACATCGAGCATAATAAAATGTCACATAGCATAAGTAACAACATCGACCATACTATGCCACATAGTATAATTGACAACACTGAGCATACTACATTATGTATTATGTCACAGCATAATTAGCAGCGTTGAGTACTATATTTCACATAGCATAATTAACATCATCATGTACGATATCATGTCACACAGCATAATTAACAACATCGAACATAAAATCATACCACACATGATAATCACACAAATTAGACGGAGGTATTGCTGATAGGGCAAACAATACATATAATATATATACACGAGGATAATGAATGTTGATTATGCAACATATGAGAGAAGAGGGGGGAGGGAGCAAGGGAAAGCAATATTATCTAACAACTACTAAATATTCAATATGCACCGACTAAATGATCACCAGCTCAAAAGTATCAAATGTAAACAGCATAGTAATAAACATGTGACTCTTAGGCCTTGACTGCTTATTTACCATAAAGTGTCATGACCTAAGGATTCCAGCCTGCCCATAAATAAGGAAAACTGTACTTCTTCCATAAAGCCAATAGGGAGATGGAGTAGATCAGGTCATGGGTATGCTCGGGTATTTTGCCATTCAAAATGAGGTTGGCCAGTCTAGTAAGAGCTGCTAGCAGATGATATCCAAATTCTTCTTGTTGATGAGATCTTTGAGGTATATATACAGATGTGATGCCTTGGAACCTCCTGCTGATCCCGAATTCATATGGTTTAATCATTGGAGGACTGCAGACTGGGAAATTATTTGCCGAAGTAGGTCTGGTACAATAGCTGTGGTTTTGTAAAGAAGGGTTGTCTTTTTTACCTTCTGTAAAGCTGATATCACTTGCTGCCTTTTCTCAGGACATCTCGACTGTTGTTATGTAAAAGATATTGTTTTTTCTTCTTTTTGTTTTTTCTGTGGTCTGCTATTACTTCTAGAATCATCTTGGCTATGCCAGAGGTGGGAAAATGATCTGGAAAACACTGGATGAAAGCTGTAAGTGACAAAGAAGACCTTCAGTAAGCCAGCATAATCTATGGAATTTTTATCATTTTTATCATACCTGCAGTTGCGATGTCCTAAAAGTGACAGCTGTAGGTTGTTATTTATATCTATAAACAATATCTTAATGTCATTTCGGTTAGAAATAAGGGTGGATTTTGTTTCACTTTCTGTCCACTGATATGTCTTTTCTTTTTTTTTTCCCCACTCCTTTTTGATGACACTGCAGTGTTGGTTAGTACTTTGCCATTGTCTATATAATAAAGCTACAACAAAACCCCTAATAGTCCTATGGACTCGGAAACTACACAACGCACCGACCTGAAATTTGGCACAAAGAATTATGGGATAGCGAACATTGTTCCTATCGCTGTACACAAACAAAACCTTTTGTTATTTCTGAGTTAATCGGTAAATGCGGTTATAATTAAAGACTAAATTCACGAGAGCGTTTGATCCGAAATTTACGAACAATAAGATATTAATGTATGTTTCTAATAATAGCCCACTTCCGCCTACACATGACGTTATCACTTCCTGCGATGTGTTCGCTAACAAACAAACTAACCCGTGCGCAAATCATAGCCATTTGGCGGATGGTGACGGGATGCGCATGATGTCAACGCGCAAAGGGAGAGCAGTAAAACTTATCTAAAAACAAACAAACAAAAATAAAATAAAGCTAAAGGAACAGGCAAAATGAACCAGGTCCGTAATAATCACCCAGAACTGAAACTAATAAATCGATTTATCCCGGGCAGGGCCGGGCAACTCAGCTAGTTGTTAAAATAACTGACTTTGCCTTTCTTTACCAGGATTATCTTTTTGTTATTGTTAAAGCATTTAATTTTTGTTATCATCTTGTTGACTGCTCCCTAGAGAGACTGGGTAGACAGAGAAAGGGAGCAAGAAGGGAATGGGGGAGGGGAGAAGGATGGAGTTTATATCTTCACACATACAGAAAACTAGTCAATGGTTAGCATTAGTATTCTGTTCTAGCATTAGTATTGTTTTATATCCCCTGCCCTTACAGGTCATGGGGCAGATCACAACTCACACGCCCGCACTGGAGTGATAATATCGCGATCAAATTTTTTTCTCGTCACCATCTTTGAACCCAAATAAAAAAACCCGAGTATTGCAAGAGGGCCTGTACTATGGTGACATTGTTACTATTCGGGTTGATCAATTGAGTTAGTTGCTTGTATGTACTAAGAGTGGTGGTAGTCTTTAGCTTTCTTGTACTGATTTGTGTTTCTATTGCCCCTCCCATGTTATAGATGGCTCTCTGTCCGGGGACGCCCTCACAATGGGATAGATAGCTCTGTCCGCCCCTCCCCCTCCTGACCTCATGGTCAGACCTCTCACAGCAAGGCTGCATAGGGAAAGATACCTCCCCCCCCACACAGACACACACTCTAGATCTCCCAGGACACTCCCTGGATCAAACTTTCTCCCTTCTCCTAACCAGGCGATGGTTGGCCCTGCAGGTGGGAAAGGTGGTAGCTGACCGTACAGAAGGCGACCCCTCCGCAGAACCCATCTTTTTGTTTATTTCATTGTGGCTGTGTGTTATAGCTGGTATGTCAGATTCTGTACTTTCAAAGTTAGTTGTTGTGGTTATCTGCAATGTCGTAAATATCTAACCTCTTGCAGTGTGTTTCATTACCAAAACGCGAGGATCTCACCAGGTCTTTACCTGCAATGGTTAGTTGTGAGAAATGGTATCCTTCCCATCTCTCTTTGCTGCATGCAGTGCAGATTTCCTGTGGAATATAATTTGAAGAGGTTAGTTCAAGACCAGGGTTAAGTTATGTTTGAAGCATTTAGAAAAAAAGCCAAGAAACTTGGATTTCACCTTATTCTTGCATGGGTGTGGCACACTTTCAAATCAAACTTTCTTACCTCTGAAGGATGATATTACTATAAATAGATAGCCCTTTTTTTATCTAGTTTCCCACGATATGCACAGTTCTATTTTCAGCAAAATGGGACTTAATCTCATTCTTGAATATCCTCTTGAATTCTTCAGTAAATCAATGCCACATGTCTCTAAGAGAGTCTATTCGTTATAAAAGAGAATCATAATGATGTCATGTCTTCCATACTTAACATGATTTAGAATCATAAGATCACTTGATGTCAGACTGCTGTCACTGGGAATGCCAAGAAAGCAAGTGGAACTGGTTAGCTGGATCCGTTTACTTGTATTACTGTTAATCACCTTTTCTACCTCCATCCCGACTTGCTTAACTATTTGCACTCGTAGAGCAAACTGCTGGATGAAATTGATCACCTGACAACTTTCACATTGATTTGTTTCTGAGATCTTCATTTTTGGAAGACATTATATAATTGTTGGATGTAATAATACTAATATATTGTGTAGAATTTTTCATTGAAGAGCTTATACTCTTGATTCCGTGGTCACATGAAATGGTAGGAGCCAGTATTCTGCTGTTTCTTCAATCTGGAAGCTGCCAAAACTGAATGTGCTACAGATGGTTCACTCTGATGCAACCGAGTTCTAAATGTTCCTTGGCCTGAATTACCAATTTCCATGTCTCTAAAAAGCAGATTGTTTGTGCTGTAATCGGCACACAGAGTGAGAGGAGTTAAAGCATTGAACAAAATATTGTACTCAAGCTGAGAATTAGAAAAATCCCCATATCTAAGAATTCATGATAGCTTAATCACCTCTCAGTCTTTCCTTCCAACATGTCTTTAACACTATCCAAAGACCCCCCCCCCCCAACGTCTTCAAGCGAACATGGGAAATAATCTCCATTCCTTCTCCGTATGAGTACTGAGTGTTTCAACCCATTGCAGGAGATATGGCTCTTGCACCATGCAGGTATCTATCATTTTGAATCCACCATTGTCATACTGGTTGCACATAATCCATGCCCACATAGGTAATGGAGCATAGTATAACCCACAAACTCACATCACAGTCATGCCATCAGCATTTTTAACTCATTCCCTATGATAAGCTGAATATTCCGCTCGTAGATTTTTGCTTTGCTACGGAAAGCTGAATATCTGGCTTGAGTGGACACTGATTTTCCAACACTAACATCAAAGCCAATCTTTTGAGAAATATTGAATCTTATCCTGGTTCACTGATTTTCCTTTACTTTAATGTATAAGATGTTGAACCTTCTGTCTATATTGGGCGAAAGAAAAAACATCTTTGAAGCATCCCTAAATTTCAAACTGGACAATGTTGAGAGTTCCCGTCCACATCCATAAAAGTTACTGTAGGGAATGAGTAAACTTGAATTTTACCAATTGCTGATAGATCAAGTCTTGGCCACACTCCAACCACTTTCTTTATGTATTCTACTTTACCCATCCAGTTTTACACCAGCTCTTGGATGGGCTTTTCAGAACTGGAAAAAAAATGTTTAGAATCTTTAAATATACCACAAAGATATATATTCAAACTGGCGATATTCAATATGTTCTTTTTGCCATGACACATTGCATATGATTTACCCTTGTTTGGTTCCAATCCTGAAAATAAAGAGAAAGATTTGACCGTAGAAAACTTTCAGAAATCTATTAAATTCCACAAGAACAGCATTGTATCATCAGCATACTGTCTGATGATTGTTTTCATCTGTGACATGGGATACCTAATACTTTGTATGCTTTCATCCTGTCTTGTATGGACTGCCAAGAGCTTAGCAGTCAGGATGAAGATCAGAAGTAAGAGAAGGCATCCTTACTTCATGCCCTATTCCAGTTTGAACGCCCCAGAAATGTGTCCTCCATTCGTGACACTTATGGTGGATCCTGCAGATATAATGTTCATCCATTTTATATAACTTCCACCAAAACCAAATATTTTAAAGGCATTGAGCATGCACCGCCTGGATAAAGAGTCAAAGCCATAAGCCATACTTACTTCAAGGACCCTTTACCTCAGCTTCTCCCACAGCAGGTAAGGGTTCATCTTTGCAGAGTCATTCATAGTATCTGAAATGGCTGTCATTAATCAGAGAGGCATAGACATTGCAAAGAATACATTTAGTTTATAGTAACCCCTGCACTAAACAAATGATGAAGAAGACAATGTTGCTTGTACATCTTGGTGGTCCCTGAAGCCACACTCTGAATTTCACACCTAAAAAACAGAGATTTTAGTACTTCCCCAGCAAACATATAATCCAACCTTCCAGGAGAAGAAGGATTATTGCTTTTGCTCCAGGTGTGTTCCTTTTTCTCAGCATGGTGCAATCTCCGAATGTGCCTCAGGTTTAGGTTGCTCATGCAGCTTCTCAGATCATCAGATGCTCTGGTAACTATGTGGAAGGCCTGAAATGATATTATACTTATTGTTCCAAACTATACTGACATCCGCCATAGTAATGGCATTATCCATTGTGCTTCTAACCTGTGCCTTAATAGTTTTGCTAGATCTCTCTCAAAAAATTCTTTTTTTGTCATTTGTACAAGGGGTAAAAATGTTAACGATACAACGCCACAGTTATAACACATTTGCCAAAGTTGTTTTTACGACATTATCAGAAAGCATGAAAAAAGTATCATGGCTTTGCATATCTTGTGTCTTATGCCAAAGTGGTTTTGTGTCAAAGTTCAGACACAAAACTTTATGCTTTTCAGGAAACAAAACAAATCAATTTTGTTTTATCTGGGAACTTAAGCCCTACCTTAAAAATATTTAAATATGTCTTTACACAGTTGTGTTATGACCATGACAATAATACATTCAACAGTGTAAGCTAATTCCAGAGATGAGAACTCAGTTGGCAGAGTGTACAAATCCATAAGTCACCACGTCCAGGGATTTGAAGAATAACGTAAGCAGGCCTTTACTATGGGTGGTCTGGCTGCTATAAGTATAATGCACTAATCCACCCAATTCCTTTTTGATCATTTCAATATCACTGTCAGAAAGATAGGTCTCCTGTATTGCTATGACTGAGTTTCTATCTAGTTTAAAAAGTGTAAATAAACTGTTAAGTTTCTTTTTATTTCCAAGTCCATGAATGTTAAGGGTCATAAGATGTAATTCAGTGCTCAACCTCATACCCCTAGTCCTTGCTGAAGTCATCGTCCTAGGTCACAAATCCTTGTACCAGATCAGGGTCGTGGTCCATGTCTGTAGAAGTAGGAGAAAAAGCTTAAATGGACCCCTCTGGTTCTGTGGAAACCTCAGCCTTTATGGCCAGTGGCTTGTTGTGTTTGCACCAGCTGTCTTGTCCCATTGGGCTTGTGCTGTGGATTTTCATCAGTGGACACCGCATGGAAATATGTGGCCCATAAAGTTTTCTTCATCCCTTCAATGGAGCCAGGGTTGTCCAAGATAGCCCTTTGGAAGTACTGCTGGAATGTCACCATCTTATTCTGTGAAGAAGTAAAACAGAAAAACTGCACATATCTTACCTGTGGGCATCTGAGGGCTGAAAATTAACCCAAATAAAGATAATGAAAAAAAAAAGTGGGAGACGTAAAGTGGCCGTTATCGTGCCGACGCGCTGTTAAACCCGAACTCAAACTCAAATTGTACACATAAGCCACTATCAATCTTCATATAATATATAAATTTATCTTCTTTTTCTTATCCCTCATCAAACTTTGCAGTTGCTCTCTGCCCACACTGCATATCCAAAATCGCCGTGTTTCCTTGAACCTTCAAACACTGAAACTGCCTAAAAGTACAAATACAAGAAGTAAAATGACAAATGAGTACTTGAAAGCTAGAGACAGTAAATCAGCAAAAACAAGCCAGGGAGGAGTATGAAAGTAAACATAATACTGACTTGTGTCCAACTTCCTGGTTTACCTCCTCTGAGAGTCACCCCTTTAGCCTTTCTTGTTGCCATACACTTTGCGTAGAGCAGTTCCTGGTCATTTTGCAAAGCGGTTGATACGCTCTTCTTTGCGTATGCCACAATCTGTTCCATATGGATGTATGTGGGTCAGATCTTGATATGTTTTACAGATCTCATCACTGGTGAGTGTTCTGTATCTGTGAAAAGGAGACACCACTGCAGTGATTGGACAAATGACAAACACAAATTCAAACATTCTGAGGAAAACTAAACGCACCTTCATTTGAAACAAGAAAGAGAACAACAACAACAACAAAAAACAATACTGTATACTATCGGGTGTTTTCCATATTGTTGTAAGTGCATTTTGTCTTTTGGAGAAAATGATTCAAAGCACAGGACAACATTCAGGGATGTAAATGGCCTCCTGAAAAATTCTCTGAAACCAAAGCGGCGTTCTTTGAAACAAGTTCTGACACTGCAGTGCGCAGGCTATTTGTCTAACTCTAATGAACTATGATGGAAAACATAACACATAACAACCTAATAAACTTAATTTTACAGTTTTACATCAGATATTCATCAGAGAGTCAAAGGCTTGGCTATAAAGCTGGCTCACTTATAAGACCTTTGTGAGGCAGTAAAAAAACGAAACCTAATCAATGCTCGGAACAGAATTTTGCTCTCGTCTATTCATTTTTTTTTTTAAATCGGGAGTTAGGTACAGAAATTTTTTGGCTCTCGGAAAATTTTTTTTCCGATTCTCTCAGCATGGTTCTCTCGGAAATCGGAACCAGAACGAAATTCTCGGATTTCCGAGGATTCTCGGAAGATTTACATCCCTGAACATTATGTCACGAACATATACCTCGAAAAGTTTTATACTGATTGGAAGGACATTCATACATAATGAAATTAGGAGTGAGGGAACCACTTTCATGACAAAACCTCCAAATCCACAAAATGTCACGCACAACCATATAGCAAATACCCCACGGATATATATATCAGTTCTATTACCAAAAGAGCAATTAAAAAAAAAAAAAAAAAATTTATACAGGCCTACATATTTGTAGAACTGATCTCTCCAACACCTTTCTAGCGTTCTGCACCACCATAGCCCCAGATGAAATTGTATGGTTGATTGTGCAGTCCCCTCTATGCTCATCCAGCCACTTCTCATAACCTTCAAGATCTGTTTCTTGCAGTGTTTCACCAAAAGTTTGACAATGCTGGAGATGAAAAAAAATCTGTTTAGGAGGATGCGAGCAAACACCTTGTCAACCATGCTCCGGAGGGAGTTCTCTCTGTAATTGTTACAATATGAACCGCTGCTCTTACTCTTGTTGTAAAGTGTCATGATCGTGGCATCGCACATTTCTTGGGGAACTGCTCCTTCATCCCAGCAGAGGCAAAATGGAGCAGGGCAGGTTTCCCATTTTTGATACCTTCAAGGGGGATGTTGACATTTCCAGGGGCTTTGTCATTGGGGAGAGAGTCCATGGCGTCATTCAGCTCTTTCATGGATGGCACTTGATCCAGTTCCTCCATGATGGGTAGTTCCCTTACACTGCTAAGGGCTGTGTCAGTGATAGATGTATCTCTGGAGTACAGTTCTGTGTAGTGCTCAACCCATCACACCGTATGTTCCTTGCGGTCAATGATCTTTTCCCCTGACAGCAACTTCAATGGGGCTACTCTCTTGACAATGGGGCCGAGGGCCTTTTTTTATGCCATTGTACATACCTCTGCCATTGCCTGTTTTGTCGCTGCAGTGGATTTCTGCACACAGTGTCTGCCGGTACTCATCTGCACACTGACTAGCAGTGTATTGCTTTGAGCACTTCTGAGCGCCATGATGGTCTGTTCATTTGGGCATAACTTATAAGCCAATAGGGCTTTTCTTTTTGTCTTGATTACTGGCTTCATCTTTTGAGGTGACAGTCTTGGTTGGATCGCTCCTTGCCAAAAGTTGACATGGCTGTGTTATATATGACATTCTTAATGGTGTGTCATCTCGAGGTGGCACCATGTTCTGGCAGGTCTTGAAGGGCTTTGTCGAGGGTGGACACATATTCTTCTACCTTGAGGTGGGGAGAACATCATTGCCATGTTAACTGTATAGATATAATAATAATAATAATAATGGAGATAATTTATATAGCGCCTAATCCAAACAAGTTCACTCTAGGTGCTTTACAGAAAGTCCTGTTCTCTCGATTTGCATCTCTCTCTCTCTCTCTCTCTCTCATTCGTTCTCTCTTCCTCTCTCTCTCTCACGCCATCTATACCTCTCTCTATCTCAGAGCAAATTGCAACGCAGCGTGTTAGGTGCAGTTCACAACCATATTATTTGAATATATATTGATATATATATATATATTTAATAATGAATAATAAATTTTTGTTGGTGATGGGGGGGGGGGGGGGGGGGATGATGATAGGGATAACTTTTAATCTGTTAATTTTAATTTTGTCCCATCAGCGGCCTGTTCGGTCTGCTCTTTACAACGGCCAAGGTATCTTTAACGTGCGCAAAGTGCACATGGGCTCTCCAGATTTTTTTGTCCTTATGAGAGAAGATTATGTACTCGATCCTACCCCCAAATAGGATCAGGGACATGAAAATATGAGAAAATTCCCAAACTTCCAACATGCCTGCACCTGACGGGTTTTGAACCTGGTACCCTTGGCATGAACAAAAGAAAAAAGAATATTTACTATATTCTAATGGTATTTACACGTACTCACACATCACCAATGCAATTTCAACCACCCTTTCACAACGGGAAGATTTACATTGTTCTTACTCCCAAACTAAATTCCCCAGAACAAAGAACAAAAGGAATTTTTTTATAAAAAAAAATTTATGGCGGAAGTAGTTCATCCACTCACATTCGACCCTGCTCAATCACTTTGTTCCATATGTCACACACATCAGTTCAAAGGCTCACAAAGGACCACTGAAGATACAATCAAACTTTTCTGGGGCTACGATACCATCACCTAAAGAAGAACACTTGCAAGTACACACAATGAACCGAATCACAGTAGCCCATCCTCTTTATAACTACTTATAGATGGTGTGTACCAGCAAAGTTACTACTGGCATCCTGAAGATGTATACAAGTCTCAGCTAATGCTGTGATAGGTTATATCATATGGACAAAACAACAGGTCCCACACCACCATCGAAGTTACCAGTAATACAGGATCGAACAATGCAAGGAAAATATAGTACAACAAAGACACCAGAATGTTGAAAAGGTCAGGCTAATGAACATGGGCATTAGGTAAAACTCATCAGTGACAAAAAATTAAAGGTTTTCTATCTAGGCTTCAATCTTGAGGCTGGGTTCCCTTGAGTTGTGCGGTCTGTCGTCTGGCCTGATGGAAGCTTGATGGTTTTGACAGGTGTGCTCTCCCTGCACTCATGATCAGTGTCTCTTCACTGTCAGTACTAATGCTAACACAATAATAAAAACGTCACACTCACAGGTAAATGCATTCCCTTGCTCTATCTGCACCCACGGTCAGTGCCTGTGCGGGCGGCTGGAATGTCGCATGGGGGATTGGGCCTGAATAGGCGTTGATACAAGTTTTTGTTCCGATCAGGTTGCAGGTGGGGGGCAAGGATGGTTGACTGGAAAACATACACCCCAAAGTGTTAGACATTCATGCTTAAATCTAAAACTTAATCGCATTCCTGAAAAACGCACCTGAACAATGTTACATCTTATGTGATATGTGCTACATGCAGAATTTGATTTTCAAATCTGCTTTGGCCACAAGAACCATCAGGAACTGGTGGAAAGATTTTGTTTACAACATTTCTATTAGCATAAAAAAATCTCATCTTTTGCCGCAGGCCACTTCCAGTTTATATTGAATGTTAGTCTCATTACAGACACTCGCACACTCCCCTCCTCGCCAACAGCTGTAACCTCCAATGGGTACAGTTTTCTATCATACATCACAACAACCTGGCCAGTCTCTTGCCTTACAACTCTGAACATTTCTTCCACTTTCGTGGCCATGGCAAACCCCTGCAAGAACCTCAGGTAGAAGTCTGTCCACATAGAATGACAGAAATGGGTCATGCCATCTCCAGGCACTTCTTTCACCTCACATCGTGGATTCTTCTCCTTAATGCACTCATCAGTTTCTTCTTGTGACATATGGACAACTTTAACTTCGGGCATTAAGTTTCTTGCCTCTTTGCATAACCATTTGAATCCTGCACAATGGCACCATCACCCTTTGACATCACCTTTTACGTACCAAACTTTTTGCTGACCCTCTGATCCCATCAACCTTTGCCATGTAATGTGGCTAAATACTTCCACATGACTTCACATTCATTAAGCACCAACCCAAATCAGCAAGCAATTTCACCATAATATCTGTTTTTGAACTCCCCTGGCGGACTGTAAGTACAGACAATACGTTTTTCCCTCAGATGTTCAGTGTTCAGTAGTGACAAATTTCTTGATAAATTTATAAATTGTGTCTTTATTCATGTTCTGTGACTCTGTGACTACAAGTAAAACTTACATGACGCCTCTTTACCAAGATAGAATGCAGCAGTGAATGCGTTCACTGTTCGTCTACCCCATAAAGCACTCGATATTTCAGCCTGACATTCATAGCTGTATCATAGCGAAATCACACTGAAGTACAGAGATTTGTGGGTCCATTTTGTCTTTACTAAAGGCATCTGTCCAAACCCTTTTCACCCGAACAAGCTCTTGGAAATCTGGAATTTCCCCAGTAACCTTTTCCAACAGCTCCCCTTCATACCCACTTTTCACTTCAACTCTACGTCTACCAACCTCGTTCTTGTCCCACACTTTCCAAAAGATATCCTGCTTCTCAATCTTTATATTATCAGCCAGTTTCTTAGCTTTCCCATATTTCTCACGTCCACATTTCTAACAACCGCCAGCCAAGTCATCACTGTCACATAAACTCTCCTGTCCCTGACATTAATTTTGCAATAATCTGAAGGAGTATTCTTCATCAGAAGTACATATTTGGCCTTGAGGAACAAAATTTAGATTGGAACTTAAAAAAGTGAAAACACATGTCACACCACATTTTTGCCTATATCATTAAAAAATATAAGAATTATGAAATACAGAATTTGTTACATTCATAGCAGTTATTTACAAGTATTATTTAAAAATGTGGGTGAAATTCTTAGCCTACTTTCACAGAAATTCCAGAGAATGTTACTTAAAATGGAAAACCACTTTTTGTGAATGTAACAAACGTCACGCCAAGTTAAGCACCATTTTGACTTAGATCTTACCTATACGTTTTTAAATTAAAGGTGAAAACTTGTAAAGTAACCATTTTTTTACTGTCAGAAAGGTTTAAATGATAAATATCTCATTTCATGATTCATTTAGAAAGCTAGCAAGGTGAAAAACTAGTCTTCAGGTGTAACACACATGACATTGAATGGGCCATTTGTACTTTGGCTTCCCGGCTCCTGGGACGGGGCGTAGGTTGGCTGGCTGGGTTTGCTAATGTGCTTTCTAAAAATTCCATGCTATGCATCCCACTTCTTGTCACCAGGAAATGTAGGACGGACAAGTGGCTAGTGGGCGTGCGTGTAGTTGGTTCTGATTTCTTTAAGGTTACACAACCGATAACTTGTGGTCCTAGTTGATGCTTTTGTTTATTCAGATGATAAAACTAGACCAAAAAAAAAAAAAACTAGGCAAAAGACAAAAAGAATTGTGCATTCTCTCACATTACAGTCTTTCTTCAATTCACATTAAATTCACCAATACACAGAACATACTTTTACTGTGTTTTGTTGTTGTTGTCTGTCCTTTGATTCAAAGATGACCAGCAATTCCAGGCTCACATCCGGGTTGGTTTTGAGAAGGGGACTTGGCATTGTGACTTGCGAATTAATTTGATTATAGTGAGGAAGAGATTGCATAATGATGTCAGCATCACTCTCTCCACATCAAGAGTGTTTATCAGTGGGGCAATGGCAAGCCAATACAACTGACACAGGTGGCATCACAGGAGCTGCCGGAAAGTGTTCCTTTCAACACATCAGACCATCTAAGGGGCTCAAACTCCAGAGTGATTCCTTGGGGCTTACCCTGGAAGCCTTTTTCATGAAGAGAGTGTAGCCACGAGGCAGCAGAGGTTTGAACATACTAAGCGTGGGGCGACAGTGAGAACTTTCAACAGTGTTTTCTACATCAGACCACCTTAGGGGCTGCAACCCTGGATTGATTCCTTAGGGTTTACTCCCAAAGCCTTTTTCATGAAGGGAATGTAGTGGCAAAGGCAGTGGAGGTATAAACATACGACGTGCAGGACAACAGTCAAAAGTATTACATTCAATACCGGTAATTAAAAAGGTGTGTTTTAAGTCATGTCTTAAACATTTCAGTGTTCTGTGTACGGTGCCTCTCTGGTTCTGAAATAGTACATTCCAGGTCCTGAGGCCACAAAAAGAAAATTATCATTCTCTGAAAGATCTCAGGTACAAAGTTCAAACTAATGATGTTGCTCTATCAGCTGAAGATCGAACGAACCTGGCGCTATGTGGGTTGTTATATGCATATCTGTAGCATAATGTAGCCACCTTGAAACAAAATATGCTGTTGAAGTGGACTGAAGAGTCTCTGACAATTTCTCTTGATAAAGGTTGTAGTTAGTGGATCTGTCTGGTCTCTGGCCTTTCTGAAATACTGAATCTTTTCTGCATTAAGTTGCTAGTTCAGTTCACAGCTGATGAGACCACTTCTTGCTCTGTCACCATGCCCTTCTCCAGTGGATGGCCCCCAAGGCCCCCAAGTACCTTTGCTCTGGGGTTGTGTGTGTGTGTGTGTGTGGGAAAGGGGCTTTACCTCCAGCATAGGAAAAGCTGGAAAATTACTATTTACTGTTGTTACTCTGAAGCTATTGTCTTGAGTGTTAGATTACCTGTTAGTGAAGGATGAAAATAAGAATTAACCCTTTGAACACTGGACCCCCTGTCCGTATGAACCCCAGTCCCTGGTCCCCCAGCCCAAAATTGCCATTTTCATAGATAATATATAATGATGGAAACACACAACAAACACAACATTGATGGCTAGGGAGCAAATGTGAGTATTATAGAATGTTTTTCTTATCTTTTATCTCCAGTACTGGGTCTTGGTATGCCAGTCGGTCCAGCACGTTGAGCCCGTTTTGATACATAAAAAAACTTTGCATTCTGTGCATTCGTCACGAAAATTTCACAAAAAACCTCTCCAAACTACGCGCCGGCTTCTAGTTTCTCTTTGTTTGCAACTGGGAATAAAAAATGGCGGCCAAACGCAACTTTTGGTGACGTAGAGCACAAATATGCGGTGTCACCCTTCTGACCGCTGTACCGGTCAATAGTGTATATATCGCTGTAGAATTTGACCGGTGTAGCGGGCAATAGTGTTCAAAGGGTTAAGAACAGACAGTGGTAAGAAAACTATCAAGACACTTAATCCTTCAGCTGTGAGTCTAACATCATATTGAACAAACTAAGGCAAGCTGAATTTAAAAAGAAAAAGGTCATAAAATTCACTTATGATGTCTTAAACCTCTAGTTAACTCATTCCCTACGTACAATGAACACTGTGACGCATGTTTCTCTAGCAACTGTTGGTGCAATGCAGCCTGCTTTGTGATGTTGTAAGAGTATTCCTTGACCCCCTCTAGTGGAAAATTCAGACACCCCTTGGCCTTGAACCCCAACAATAGAATTCTTGGTAAAGCTTCTTTTGTCAAAAAAAAAAAAAAAACGTGAGAGGCACAAAGTGGCCGTTATTGTACCGATGCGCCGTTAAACCCAAACTCAAACCCAAAGCTTCTTTTGTCCAAGTGTGTCCAGCAATACCATGCACACGATTAGTGTGCAGTTCAGACAGCTCTTATGTTGTAAGGCGATCTTTGTTTGCAAGCACTGAGTACAATATGGCACTGAGCAGAGATAAACAAGCAATTCCAAGTGCTCAGGCAATTTTTATTCAGAATGAAATGAATACAGAATGTGTTTGTTCTTACAAAAATAGAAGTTGTCATCTGTCCATAAGGATTATTATGTCTCGATAAGTCATTTATAAGAGTATGTTTGTTTTCAGGATTGTTAAGGATTGTTTCTGGTTCTTGCCTCATGACAGGGGAGGTAATGCTGTTATTTTATTTATCATTATCGCCATTGCTAGTGGCAATTGTGAGACGTTTTTTGGGTTGTGGCCCCTTTCAGGGCAGGGACTGGCTACTTTTTATTTGGGCAGTTTATTGGGGTGGGTTCTGAATTGGCCAGGGTGGATCTCTTCCCATTAGGATTTTAATTTCACTTTTGTTTGATCTTACTTAAGGGGAATGCGAGGGCTGAAAGCTAGCCCAGAGTAAGATAACGAAAAAACATTAGGTGCAAAGTGACTGTTATTGTGCTGACGCATCGCTAAACCCAAACTTGAACCAAAACTTGAAAAGGGATCAGTGTCAGAAAGTGACCTACCACCGTGCTTGGACTCATCCTTGATGGAATCAGATGAAATAAAAATTAAATTGAAATGGCATGGAACCTTCACAAAACATGGCACAGATCTAGTTTGTTGCGGTGAACTGCAGATGGTAAAAACATTCTCCTATATCTTTCTTGGTATGCTTTGATGTGTATTATTCAATTGCTCCTGGATGATGTATAAATTTGATGGTACAAAGCTTGGTAACTGTCAATTGGAATAGATATAAATGTCTTTATACAAGCATCTGAGCACAGATGATCAAAACTGAAGAATGCTGTGTCTGTCCTGTCGCCTACTTCCTTGGTGACTGCATAGTTAATTTTGTTCTTGTCATTTTCTTTGGCACTGCCTCCCCATGCTGTAATACAATACTGCACCGGTATTATGTTTTCTTTGGTGGCTTTATGAAATGAAAAGCAGTGTTTTATCAAAAGTAAAGGATCTTAATTTGAATTAGAAGTACATCTTGTACTATTGGTGCTCATGCTCTCCGCCAATCCTTCGCTTCCTGAGATTTGTTCTCTTCCACTTTGGAGCTCCTCTTTGTTGCTTCCTTGCTTGAAAAACTTGATCTGCTTGTTTTACAAACCACTTAATCATTGTTTGTGTTTGTCCACTCATTGCCTAACTTGTCCATGACACACCTGATACCAACACTTGCCGCAGTTAAATTGCAGAGGTAAGAGAAAGAAAACTGTTGTGACTCTAGATCTTGCTGGGTAGTCTAACATAATAGTAAGACGAAAGTCGAAGACAGTTTACTCAGAAATCTAAGAAACTATCAACTCACTATTTTTCTCCGTTCAGTTTTACTTTGAAACGTTCCCATCGCAGCACTTCTTCCTTTTTCCTACATGAGATCTGGACAAAAGAAAAAAATAAATAACCCTCATTTCTGAGTCATTACCACAGTTAACCAGAATCCAGTAACTAATGTGCCAGCGACTAAAATTAGAACATAGTCATTTCCAAGTTGTGCCTTTGCCCTTTACCATTCGAAGGATTATACCACAATTTTATTCGTCCCTCGCAAACTACATTATTTTTAAGGAATCTCGATGAAAATCGCATGTTTCTAGGTTTTATAGTAATCTCTGACTTCACTACCCACGTTTTGCAACTAACTTTAATACAGAAAGAAATAATCTCAAAATCAGGTGATGGTCCAACAAATAAATCCGTTTCATGAGATTTGGAGTGAAATATGACCTTCCGTAAAATTTGAAATATACCCAACTGACAGTTCTTGAGAAACTTGGTGCTGACTGCGCTCATTCTAAAAAAGACATTCTGTGGTTGAAATCTACCTGCTGATTTTTCAGATTTACCTTCATATAACCCCACTTTACACTAAAGGCCTTTTCCCGTTAGATTTTTTAATTCATTTTATTTGATCTTATTTATAGGAATCCGAGGGCTGAAAGCTAGCCTAAGTAAGATAATGCAGAAAACACACATGGTGCAAAGTGGCCGTTTGTGCCAATGCACCATTTAAACCCAAACTCAAATGTACCAGTTGTTGTATACCTCTCTCCCTCTTGATCTTAGACAGTTTCTCCCTTTAAATGAAGGATTTCTGCCACTTTCTTGTATAACATCCTCCCAGACTTGGCGTGTCCTACAGTTTGTACCATATGGCTCCAGGTTGCCTATGTCTGTTTTCCTTTAACAATTTCTGACTTGTCTGGAAAAAAAGAACGAATATGTACATAATTATATTCGCTAAGCTGAAACCAAAGAGAAATCCACAAACATATGAAAGTATGACATGTGCTGGTAGGAAATTCCACTCTCTCAATGAGTCAATTTGTCCCACTACTTAAATTATATCAAGGGGTTCCTGCACAAAGACCATATCACTAGTTTTGTAAATTTTACAAGAGAGCGATTTGAAGGTTTGACATGAAGCATCAAATGTCTGATAGAACTTTTAAATCCTCATCAATAATTAGGTCAAATAATTCGATAATTGAATATTCATGAGGTCAAAATGGGTAGCAACCAAGGTGAAACCGAGCATGCAAAAAAACAGAAACCAAAAATTTTCGAGTTAGTGTTTGCACATGCACCCTTCAGTATATTCTATATGTCAATGTGTCACCTTGAATGTCATCATTGATTGATCACCAGGACTGTAGTAACTGAAGAATTCAAAACATCAGTTTTCAGATATGTTCAACTACAGCCGCATCAAATGATCTTGATTCTAGATGCCTAGGCCGAAAAGTAATAAAAAATAAACTTTCAAAAATCATCATCACTAGATCAGTTGTGCTAGAGTTTTTGTGCTTCTCCTGAAAAGTAGGCAAAACCAGTTACTATGGTTTTAGGAAACAGTGACAATACATTACAAAGATTTTCCAGCAGTGGAAAATTTTTAAGGAGGACTTGCTTGATGGGCAAAGAATGGGGGTTCTTGGTCTATTAAGCCAGTCCTTCAAAATTATTCCACCATGTTGGTGTATTGAAGATCTAAGAACTTCAAGGATATCCTGGTATGTAGGAAACTTGTTACCATTAGATAGCATTCTGCTAATTCATGTAGCAAACCCTTGATGTAAGACATACAGACATGCTTTTGAATCTGTTTCCATCAAATGGCCAAGGAAAGTTCTTCATGCCACACGTCAGCCCTGTCTCCACCAACTGTTTAACTGATTCACTCGTTTAAGCTGCTCTCAGCGATTCAAATGGTGCATGAAAATTACACATACACAAAATGTTTGCTTTCAAATTTCCAATAATTTGGCATTTTTCTATATTTCCCAATGGTTTCTCATAACCTTAGTATTGATCCTTGATTTTCAGAATGGGTATTAATAAAATTATGAGAGTTGTGGTCATCTTGACATAAGAAAACAGGAGTGAGTCAGTTAATGAACAGGCCTTTTCCTGCTAAATTTTTAATATGGGCCTTTCCATGTTAGATCTTTTAACTTCACTTTTATTGATCTTACCTACAGGCATCTGAGGGCTCAAAGCTAGCCCAAAGAGAATATAACAAAAAAAAAATCTGAAAGGGGCAAAGTGGCCATTATTGTGCTGCCGCGCCGTTAAACCCAAACTCAAACCAACTGTTGTGCCAGATACCTTCTGGTAAACATCGGTGAAGCATGACTAGCCCCCCATGTTTTAGTGAGCACCTCTGTGATATTAATAGCCTTTCACTTTGTACATGTATTTTTAACTCTATTTTGTGCGGCAAAGCTAACTGTTTACATGTACTGTAGAATTATTCATGGTGATAGATGGGGTGGGGATTTTTTAATGAATTTTCAAAATGTTCATATTCAACATACACCAAATAATAATAAATAATTGGCTCTTTTCGTCTTGGCAGACGGTCAGCAGCTAAATAGTTTTGTGCTGCATGCCTGGGCTGTGGGTATGGAGAAAGTGCCTAGCCCATGGTGCACTTTCCCCCTCTCGACAGTGTTGATTTGATGCATTGGAATGACATGGTCGATACGAGTGGAATCAACAGTGCTGCAGGAGGTGCATTCCTCCGTGTAGTCTGCCTTTAGGGGTTCTCTCTATTTTTAATAATTGATAATGAATTATATACTTTTTTTTTTTGTTGGAGATATGGAATTTTAATCTATTAATTTTTAGTTTCAATTTTGCCCAGGCAGCGGCCTGTATGGCCTACTCTTTACGATTTCCAACTGCCAAGGTACTTTAACGTGCACAACATGCACACAAGCCCTCCAAATTTTTCGTCCTTATCCGAGAAGACTAGGTACTCGATCCTACCCCACACCAAATAACAAATATGTAAAATATGTAAGAAAAAAAATGGTAAGATATCTTCAGAATGTTAAATGACATTCAAGAAAGACACACACACTTTCAGGCATAATATGACAACATCAGAATGGTTAACAACAAATTTATTGCAAGAAATATCTATCGTTCATTGGCTACGGTAAGCTGAATATTCCGCTCTTGGATTTTCGTTTCGCTATGGAAAGCCCAATATTTCACTCGATTGGACAACAATTTTCCAACAGTAATATCTAAGCCAACTTCTTAAAACATTGAATCCCATCCTGGTCCATTGATTTTCCTTTACTTTAACCCTCACCCTGCGCGGGATGGCAATTGTCAGTATTGACTCACAAGCGCTCAGGCCACGAGGGCGGCAAAAGTCAGGAAGGTCAAGCTGACCGGGCCACGCGCAAGCCCTATTTTCACACATCGGGTCACTGACCTTTTTGAGACGTAACCACCATGTTATTGTTCAATGTATCTCTTCTAAATCAAAGACATTGTGACAGGGACATGTTAACAAGTGAACCACTGGTCGGAATCACAAAGACTAAGCTTTCAAAGGCTCTCCCCATACTTTCAAAAGATGTAACATTGACATGCGAACTGTTGCTCAACAAATTTGCAATATTATCTCATTTTGTCACACGCTGACCACCAGCTGAAGTTGTCTGTATCTAAGAACCAATCAGAAACAAGATCTGAAATAATCTTTGCCCCAAATGCCCACATTGGTTTATTAGTATGTGTCAATCAGGATGAAACCATTTGTGTAGGGCGTGGGAGGGCGTGGCTAGTTATCATGCTTCATTCTCACGAAAACTACAGCTGTCAGTTTGGAATCATAAGTCAGATCATTGGTTAGAGACTGACAGACTAAGGTTTTGCTGGTTAATTCATAATCAAGCGGAATAAGGCATAGCAGCGAATGTTTTCATACCAATCAATAAAAACCGAACCACGGGAACAGCACATTATGTGGTCATCGTAAAGCGGCACGGGTCAGTGACCCCAGATAAGATTCTCCGTGAGTAAGGTCACTGACTGGACAGCGGGCTTTACGGGTAGCGCGCAGGGTGAGCGTTAATATCTGATGTATTATGTCTTGTGTTTATACTAAGTGAAAGAAAAAACATCTTTGAAGTATGTCTAAATTTCAAACTGGACAGTGTTCAGAGTTCCCGTCTACACCTACAAAAGTTACCATAGAGAATGAGTTGAAAAAGAAGAAAATGATTATGAGGAAATCAATATCAAAAGTAAAAGCACAAAACACATTTTTTTTTCTAATCAGTTAGAGATGGAAAGTGATATATCGTCTACAAACGCGAGTTTTTTTCAAATCTGGGGCACATCTCGAGAAGTTCCATCCATATCAGATGGAACTGCAGCAATGTTTTTGCTTAAATCAAAAATGAAAGTGAAACAAATGTAAAAATAGCTCACTACCTAGTGTGTGGCCATGACAGAACATCGGTCAGGTCATACCCGGGTGTGCTGAGTGTAGACAAAATTATGTGTTTTTGGCTGTGACCCAAGTGTCAATCAGTTAAAGCAGGCGCTTCAGGGCTACAGAACAATATGAGGCTATGCTTACTATGTCGTGCACATGCTCCATATATGGGACTTGTTAAGGAGGAGAAAATGAATGACTACGTTTTGTTCACAAATGAAAATAAAATTGACTGTATTTATACTCTTGCAATGGAATCACAGTAAAGGAGAGATGCTGATTATGCCACAGACATAGGAATGCTGATCTTTTGAGAGGGGTGACAGCAACACGCAATTGAAGAGAATTTTCCCAAAACTGGGCAAGTCAAATTTTGCATCAGTTATGGCCCTATTCCGACCGTCATTCAAAATTAGTGTAAGACGTGGTGGAAGTGTTCAATTAACACCTGCTATGTCCCATCTTTATCCCGGGACATAGAACATTGCAAGTGTTCACTGAACACTTACTACACCACGTCTTACACCAATTTTGAATGACTATCGGAATAGGGCCATAACTGATGCAAAATTTGACTTATCCAGTTTTGGAAAAATGTTCTTCAGTTGTGTATTGCTGTCATTCCTCTTAAAAAATCAGCATTCCTATGTCTGTGGCATAATCAGTATCTCTCCTTTACTTTTAGTGTGATACTGTCTTCACATACATGAAAAACACCTTTGTAGACAAATGTATTCAAATTAAAATGGTTTGGAGTGAAGCATAGATGTTGTACCTCGAAAAAATACCCACAACTCCAAACCTGTGGGATGACCTAAAATGATCCAAATAGTCTGCCGACATTAGGGGGAAGTGCGGCAGGCTTTGTGGATGATTTTGGGATACCCAACCAGTTTTGAGTTGTGGGTGTTCTCTCAAGGTTCAAAATCTGTACCCCACTCTTATTAAACCATTTTATTTTGAATACCAATGTCCAGAAGTTCGTTTCTCATGTATTTGAAGATGGTATACACCCCCCCCCCTTTTTTTAAAATAAAAAACGGTCGACATTTTTTTTGTTTTTTATAATGTCTCTCCAAGCTGTCACCCCTCTCAAAGACCAGTCTTTTTATGTAATTGACATGATCAGCGCCTTTCCTGTACAGTGATACCATTCGAAAGCAATAAATAAAGTCCATTAATCTTCTTTTCATTTTTGTATGAACCTTAATCTCATTTGCTCCTCCTTGACAATTCCCATACAAAAGGAACGTGTACTACACTAGTAAGTCACCTGGTTTTGCTCTGCAACCCTCATCCACCTGCTTTCATTAATCGAAATATGGGTCATGACTGGAAGTTGCTTGATCTCCTCTACGCTCTGTGCTCCAGGTCATGACCTGACTGATGTTAGGTCATGGCCATCCACTAGGAAATGAGCTGTTTGTATCATTTGTTTCACTTTCAATTTGATTTATCCCAAACTATTGCTTCATTCAGTCAAACATGGATGGGACTTTCTATATGTGCCTCAAATTTGACAAAACGTTATCTTTGTTGTGGATGAGCACACTTTTGATCCCCAATTGTTTGGTTAAAAAAAGTGGGTTTTTATTTCGTTACCTTTGGTCAAAATTTACCCTAATTGTGTTTTTCCTGACATTTCTTGAAATAAGTTTGATGTTTACCATTCGAATGTCATTAAATTTTGCATGAAAACTATGTTTGTATCTCCCATGAACATCACTTCACATTTTGGGGTACTGAACCAGTTATTTCAGAAAAAATTTTTTTTTTACTTGAAAATTGTCACTTTTTGTCAACATATGGACATTTTAAAAAATTCATTAAAAAAGTCTTTTTTTTTTTTTGCCGCAATGAATAATTCTGCTTGTAAATAATTCATTTTTGCTGCATAAATAGATTTCTATATGCCAAACACGAAATGATCTCTTTAGTCACTCATAAATGCTGGACAGATCTGTTGGTTTTTTTCTATTATTAGAGTATCTGTAAACAAGCATTACCATGGAAACGGTGACACAAGACCTTATGGTTAAAGATATGTATTAACCCATACCCCGCGCGCTACCCATAAAGCCCGCTGCACGGTCAGTGACCTTACTCACGGAGAATCTTATCTGCTGTCACTGACCCGTGCCGCTAGGCGATGACCACAAACGCTGTCCACGTGGTTCGGTTTTTATTGATCGGTATGAAAACATTTGCTGCTATGCCTTATTAGACGGGAACTCTCAACACTATCCAGTTTGAAATTTAGACATACTTCAAAGATGTTTTTTCTTTCACTTAGTATAAACACAAGACATAATACATCAGATATTAACGCTCACCCTGCGCGCTACCCGAAAAGCCTGCTGTCCAGTCAGTGACCTTACTCACGGAGAATCTTATCTGGGGTCACTGACCCGTGCCGCTTTACGATGACCACATAATGTGCTGTTCCCGTGGTTCGGTTTTTATTGATTGGTATGAATACATTTGCTGCTATGCCTTATCACGCTTGATTATGAATTAACCAGCAAAACCTTAGTCTGTCAGTCTCTAACCAATGATCTGACTTATGATTCCAAACTGACAGCTGTAGTTTTCGTGAGAATGAAGCATGATAACTAGCCATGCCCTCCCAAGCCCTACACAAATGGTTTCATCCTGATTGACACATACTAATAAACCAATGTGGGCATTTGGGGCAAAGATTATTTCAGATCTTGTTTCTGATTGGTTCTTAGATACAGACAACTCCAGATGGTGGTCAGCTTGTGACAAAATGAGATAATATTGCAAATTTGTTGAGCAACAGTTCGCATGTCGATGTTACATCTTTTGAAAGTGTGGGGAGAGCCTTTGAAAGCTTAGTCTTTGTGATTCCGACCAGTGGTTCACTGGTTAACATGTCCATGTCACAATGCGTTTGATTTAGAAGAGATACGGTGAACAATAACACGGTGGTTACGTCTCAAAAAGGTCAGTGACCTGATGCGTGAAAGTACGGTTTGCGCGTGGCGCGGTCAGCTTGACCTTCCCGACTTTTGCCGCCCGTGCGGCGTGAGCGCTTGCGAGTAAATACCGACAATTGCCGCCCCTCGCAGGGTGAGCGTTAAATGACCAAAATATACTATGTGAGCCAAGAAAATATAGAAAAAGAATGTTTTAACAAAAACCAATCCTTAATGTCCCAGTTTTTTTCTTAAGTACATTTTTTATATTATTTTTCACCGGTCACCCATTCACATAACCCTCTAAGGTCATACAGATTTTGCATGATGGAATATTGCACAACAAACCCGTCTGTCATGGCTGGGGAAAGGTCCTCCCAGTCCACCCAGTCATGTTGTCCATCCATCTCTTCCTTTATCTTCACTGTCTTGTCTTCCCCTGAATTGTTGTCTTGGTTTTGTGTCCACATTACTTCAGTTTCCTCTTCTTAGTGGGCAGCAGGTCTTCATCGCTATATATGACAATTTCAGGCTGCAGAATATAATGGGTGGCAGGGAATGGTCAAAATATAATACAGATCTGAACCCTGCAGATGTGTTTGCATGAAAATGAGACAGAGTTTCATGGTATGGCCCTCATTACGTTATACCGGATAACGAACAAAAATATGAGAGGCGGAAAGTGGCCGTTGTTGTGCTGACGTGCGGTTAAACCCAAATTCACACTCAAATGTTATACTGGGCAGACAGAGAGAGAGTGCTCACTACATCACCAAGTCTCAGTTTCAATTCTCTTGCAATGCAGCAACCAGTTTTCTAATCTATGCAAAACTTAGCCTCAGCACATCACGATAACCACAAAGCTTAGAGAAACTGGCGGTTTTCACCTAAACTCCTAAAAGTCAATGTAGTTTGCGATGGGCAAATAAACTTGTAGGTATAAGGTTAGCCGTGACAATTCTCAAAGTCGAGCCCTACCTTTTTCACTATGAATTTTTACCTAGCATTCCAAGTTTTCCTGTTCTTGTTTTCACTGTATATGACATTCAAGCCAACGTATTCACTAACAGAACTGCGCCTAAAAGTTATAAAAGTGCAGAGACCCCTGCAAAGGGAGTGAATGTAACAATGCTTTATTGTAGTTTAAAGAAATACTAATATATGCACTCATTGCACCGGGCAAGGGTTCGAAGATCTGAAGTAAATTTGTAACAATAGTGATAATAATCCAGTAAAAGATTTATCCTGAGCAATGCCAGGTACCTCATCTAGTTTGTAATAATAAAGATCATAGTCCAGTAAAAGATTTATCCTGAGCAATGCCAGGTACCTCATCTAGTTTGTAATAATAAAGATCATAGTCCAGTAAAAGATTTATCCTGAGCAATGCCAGGTACCTCATCTAGTTTGTAATAATAAAGATCATAGTCCAGTAAAAGATTTATCCTCAGCAATGCGGGGTACCTCATCTAGTTTGTAATAATAAAGATCATAGTCCAGTAAAAGATTTATCCTGAGCAATGCCAGGTACCTCATCTAGTTTGCAATAATAAAGATCATAGTCCAGTAAAAGATTTATCCTGAGCAATGCCAAGTACCTCATCTAGTTTGTAATAATAAAGATCATAGTCCAGTAAAAGATTTATCCTGAGCAATGCCAAGTACCTCATCTAGTTTGTAATAATAAAGATCATAGTCCAGTAAAAGATTTATCCTGAACGATGCCAGGTACCTCATCTAGTTTGTAATAATACAGATCATAGTCCAGTAAAAGATTTATCCTGAGCAGTGCCAGGTACCTCATCTAGTTTGTAATAATAATGCATACTCGAGTAAAAGACTTATCCCGAGCAGTGCCATATACCCCAGCAAGTCTGAAATAAAATGAATGATAAAATAGTAAAATCCCATAAAAACCTAATTTACCATCTACAGTAGGGGCCAGCTCTTAGAGGGTTAAATGTCTACCAGATATGAGGTCTATACTTCTTTTGGTAATTCTTTGACAAGCTGGACACACCTTGATCAGCTACCTTTTCCCCATTAGGTCTTTAACTTCACTTTTATCTGATCTTACCTATAGGCATCTGAGGGCTAAAGCTAGCCCAAAGATAGATAACGAAAAAACTGTGAGAGGCACAAAGTGGCAGTTATCATGCCGACGCGCCGTTAAACCCAAACTCAAACAAACAAATCTTAATGAGCCATGTCATTGACATATATGTACTGTCTCTAGATGAGATAATGAAGAAAAGCGTAAAAGTTGCAAAGGGGCTGTTATTGTGCCAACGCAGGTAAAAACCAAACTCAAACTCAACTTGTCTCAAAATGATTTGCTTGCCAGATCTGAATGATCTAAATCTGCAACTGTAGCATTGGTGTCATTGCACACAATCTTGAATTCTTTGGCACTAATGGTTTTCTTTTGTGCAACAATGTCTCTTTTTTCTTTTTATGCTTTGCTCTTTTCAGTTCACTCATCCATCTTACCTATAGGCATCTGAGGGCTCATGTGGTGCTCGAAGATTCCTAATTCTTCGGGGCAGAGTCTCTCAAGGTGAAGTGCACGCCCAACAGGGCACAACAATATTTTGGTGGGGTGTAGGACTTCAGAATGGGGCATAAGGATTTTTCATTAACAGGGCAAGGCTCCTATTGAAATAAGAAACTAGAGGATAAAACTTGAAATGAAGTTTCAATTAAAACTTCTTTTGAATGTGCACATATGGAACATGTAAATATTACTTTAAACATCACTTGAATATACCGTATTCTAAATGTGTCCGATCATGGTGGGGCACACGGTTTTTGTTGCTTTTTTTAACATTGAAGTGGGGCATAGGACACACAAGGTTGAGAAACACTGCGATAGGGCCATTTACAAAAGCTGTAACTGTGAACTTTCCCAGCCAACTTCTTTCACCAAACTCTCTCTGTTTATGTCTCTCATGTCTTTACAATAATATTACAGTTTTCAGCAAGTGTTCCAGGCTGTGCCTTCTCATGACATGACCAAAGAATTTGGCTTTTTCCTGTCAGAATTTTAACTTCATTTTACTTGATCATATTGATAGGAATCTGAGGGCTGAAAGTAGCCCACAGTGAGATAACAAAAAAAAAATGTGAATGCACAAAGTGACCGTTATCATACCGACGCAAGGAGGTATTGGTTGACTGGAAAGCCTTTGATTTATATAGAAAATGGAGATTGTTATTCCTGTCACCTCTTTCTACCCTCACTTGATGTTTTCTGTGAATCACTAAGGGTGGTAAGACAAGAATGATATAGATGGACAGACTGGCTTATCTTTTCCCCTCTTCTCAGAAGATGAATCAGCAGGCAGGCAGATGGACAAACTGAGTTTTCTTGAGGCTTTTTCTTGCTTCCCTCAGATGCTAAAAATCAAATTAGAAGAACAAAGTACACACATGTAGTTAAAAACAAAGTCTCACTTGATAGTAATGTGCGAGGCTGTTGTATCCTTCTAAGATTAACTTACATCTTCACGTCAAGAGTTTTAATTTCATCTTTTTTATTTGACGTCAAATATAAGAGTCTGAATAACTGAATGAAAATAAGACGATAAAAAACCCATGAAAGACAAAAAGTGACCGTTATCACTCCGGCACGCTGATAAACTCAATCTCAAAGTGGATAAACTGACTTCTCATCTATTCCCATCTTCTCAGAAGATGAATCAGTGGGCAGGCCGACAAAGAAACAGTCTTTCTCCACTTCGTTTCATGGTCCTTTTGGCTGTATTGCTCCGATGCTAAAAATCAAATTAGACTAACAAAGTAGTTAACTCTTTCCAGATCAGATTTTTTTTGCCGTGTTTTTTACCAGAATTATTTTTGAATTATTTTACAGACAAATATGATATGCACACTTGAAACCAAGATAAAAGCACATATTTATGAGTAAACCACATAAACCATATATTTTTCTGCAGGCAAATGAATGCAGATTACAAAAACACAAGAGAAGAAACAACAAAACAGTTTAGTACGTGCCTATGGCGTGGTAAAGTAGTCAGATTAGTGGAAGGGGGAAACTTGCAAGTGGGTTTTTTCAACTTACATGATCTGATGACATTGTCTGAGTGTTGCTCTCCAATTTCTATGCATGTAGAATGATAGTATATCCAATATGCTGCATTATGCACTTTGTTTCATCAAATTATTCCAAAAAGTAACAAGGTCATAGCCATTTTTGTACATGATATGTCGGGAAAAATGAAACACTGATAAGGCGATAAAAGGTGATGACTATTTTTTTTACAGGTTATGTACATGAGATTTTGACATCCACACTGTCTGTGATGGAGTGTGATATGCTCTGAAGCATGTTTTCACACACAGATGAGGCTTGTCTAGACATCTGATGCAATAACAGCAACTTCTTTTCCGAATTTTTCATTGAGCACAGCAGAATAGATGAAGTCTTTGCCAGCAAAGTCTATGAGATGCTTTGCATCCTTGAACCGCCCTTTAACCCTCTAGATCCCGGGAGCAGAAGAGAAATACATTTTGTAATATATGAAAAATCATGTACAATTTCACTGCAGCCTCAACTTCAATGTCATGTTGACCTGATCCCTCAAATTCATATAATGTCTAAGGAACATTCACAGTGATGTACGTTATGGTTCTGCAAGGTCTTTTTCTCAAAATGTCATATTTCTATGCCTCAAAGCTGTCTCATTTGTGGCACTTTGGGCACTAGTGGGTTAAGGTTTGCTGCAAGACTTATGTGGCTTAGTATAGTTTGGATGGTTCTCTTGCTACCTCCTGAAGCCCTCATCATCAAACCTCATATTGTAAAAGATCTGCGTGTCTGGGGTATATCTTAGGCAGTGGATATCATGAACCTTGGCATCTCTTAATTGTCATCCTGGGCAAATTGACTTCAAGGAGGACACTTTGGAATAATCTGAACAGAAAATGTGGTCCACCCTCTTTGCTTTGTGTGGCTTGGGGCGAACTCTTGCGACCTGACGTGGACTCGCAGCGCATCCTGTCCTTTCTGAGAGAGGATAAGATCTACAGTTCGATTTAAAAACTTTATACTCATTTATAAAACTTTTTTCCAGGTCTATACAAAACAATTTTTTTGGGGTGGAATTTTACCAATGTCTTAGAATTATATCAATGTATTTAGTTCTATCATAAATTTAAAAGCTCTGAATACGAAACATAAATAGAGAAAGTGTACCCAAATAGACCGTGAAAGGCACAAAGTGGCTGTTATCGTGCCGATGTGCCGTAAAACCCAAACTTGAACTCAATTGCAGCCTGCATAGTCTTAATGGTGACCAGGTAGTCTGTGGGACCACAAACTGGCACTTTATGCAGTCATCTTTCAGTCATACTGTGGGTACTGCCCACTTTCATATGGGTATATCCTTTGATGAGACATCTGTGTTCAGTCTCTATGTAGTTTTCTGCGAAAAAGATGCTGAGGGCATTGGACAATGTGGCATTTTTTTCTGATATCTATTACGAATTTGATGTGATGTGCATACAACTGATGTCAAACAAGAAGAAAGTTCCTCTTTTGACAAGCCAACAACTTGACGTAACTGTTCCAAAGACAGCTTAACTCAAACAACTCTTGAATGCTTACTTACTATGTTTTATTGTTTTTTGTTTGAGTGGTACAATGTCAGTAATGATGGAACTACAAGACTTTTTTTTTTCCTTCCCTAACTCTAGTCTATGATCTTTTTGCTTTCTACTCTCCGATCTTTGTAGCTTTAGTCACACAATTCTCTCGCTTATACTCCCCACCAATGGACCATTATGACAAATTGTTGCCAAAGAACTGTATCTAAGAATGCTGAATCATCAACCTAACTACTAACAATTTGACTTGCCATTAGACTCACTGCTATTTCAATAAAATTGGGTTTTCCCCCATATATCTTTACTTTCACACGCAATTCTAAGTAATACTGAGATTAAAATATCATGCTAACTTTTATAGTGAAATGCATAATCTGCATCAGGTCCATCATGTACACTCGCATTCCTCCAACCCTTCATATTTAATTTAATCTGATTTGTAACAGTATCCATAGCCATCACTGTATATGTAGCTCAAAGAGAGATAACAAAAAAACCGTGAGAGGCACAAAGTGGCCATTGTCAAGCCGACACGCTGTTAAATCCAAACTCAAACTCAAACAAACTTGCTGTACATGATGCTTTTACTTGACGTTCTGTGGGTGGATAGATAGCCAATGACGCAGCTGACAAACTCATGAATGAATTTGCTGTAATGCCTCCTTGGCATTCATTCTACACATAGCATCAAGTATCCCCGACCCATAGCCATGCTATAGAGGATACAATTGTGGACACCAAGATTTGCCTTGAAGTATGTACTTGATGCCTTAATAGCTGGAACCAACAGCAATCTTTGCAATTCCATACAAATGACAGTGACAGTGGGGTCCATTGCTGAGCTTTTACCTCTTGCTTTATCATCCTCTGCTCCTTCTTTTCTTTTCATTCATATGGGCTTCCTATTCCTATTCTTGCTGGCTAACTTTCCCCACCTCGTAGACACAAAAAAAAGTCACATCTATCCCTCTTGGAGTTAAACAGATAGATATTTTTGTTATTTAACTCTTCTTTAAATGTTCTCACTGATAAGGCATTCTTCCCACTCTCCGAGTATGTTGTTGCATAAAACTGATGGAGCTCAGGCATCTAGCTCTGTTAGTGCATTTTGGGGGAGTTTTTCAAGAGCGCCTTGTGGCTGAATGTCAGCCGCAGTCCATGGCTGAAAATCTGCTGCAACTTGCGCTTGAAAGTCTGTAGCAGATGGTGATTGAAAGTCAGCAGCAACTTGTGGTTGAAAGTTTTCAGCAATTTCTGGTTGAAGAAAGTCAGCTTCAGTTTGTGGTTGAAAGTCTGTAGCAGTTTGTGGTTGAAAGTCAGCAGCGACTTATCATTGAAAGTTTTCAGCAACTTCTGGTTAAAGAAAATCAGCTTCAGTTTGTGGTTGAACAACTGTAGCAGTTTGTGGTTGAAAGTCTGTGGCAGTTTGTGGTTGAAAGTCAGCAGCAGCTTGTGGTTGGAAGTTTTCAGCAATTTCTGGTTGAAGAAGATCATCTACCGTTTGTGGTTGAAAGTCTGTGGCAGTTTGTGGTTGAAACTCGTAGCAGTTTGTGGTCAATAGCCCATTGCAGTTTGTAGTTGAAAGTCTGTTGGAGTTTGGGGGGGGGGGGGGTAAATTGAGTGCATAATGCGAAAAGGGCAATTACACAATATATACCACTAAAGGCAGTGAAAGATATTGTCAGCAGACCTTTGACAAAAGACAGACATTGACAAAATCCCAAAAAAGGCAGACAAAGAAAAAAGTCGTTTGGCAAAACTCACAATGATAAAACTCTTTGTAAGAAATCACACAGAACTGTGTGATTTCTGTCCATTGCAGTGACCTCCCATGTGCCGTGGCTGATGTTGAAGGCTTTCAGAGAAGCTTTTAGGGTGTCTTTGAAGCGCTTCTAGACAAGGTGGTCTAGAGGCAAGGTGCTCGCCTCTCATGCCAAGGGTCCCGGGTTCTAAACCCGGGCAGTGCAGGCATGTTGGAAAGTGGATTTTTCTCATATTTTCAAGTCGATGGTCCTATTGGGGGCTAGGATCGAGTAGTTCTTGGAAATTGGATTTTTCTCATATTTTCAAGTCCCTGGTCCTATTGGGGGGTAGGATCGAGTACCTAGTCTTCTCGGATAAGGACGAAAAAATTCGGAGGGCCCGTGTGCACGTTGCGCACGTTAAAGATACCTTGGCAGTTGGAAATCGTAAAGAGCAGGCCGAAAGGCCGCTGCCCGGGCAAAATTGAAATTAATAGATTAAAATTTATCCATATCATCTCCCCCCCCCCCCCCCCCCCCCCGCCAAAACAAGAAATAATAAAACAAGTAAAGTGAGGTGTAAATGCCAAGGGCAGCGAACCTCCTAAAATAAAGACCTCAAATCACACAGAACTGTGTGTGTGGTTCGTCCGTCGGAATCGACGAGGACCATCTAGTCATCCTGGGGGGGGTAGGTGGATTGGTTCTGTGGGTGCGCAGATGACTAATCAGACCAATTCATGCCTGGAACGTTCTGGCGCAGTGTGGGCACGGGATGGGGAAGGATGTCGGGGACTTGCAGGCACATTTCCTGGCCTGTCTGCGTTTCTCTGCTGCAGCAGTTCTGTTTGCCTCACAGAGTTTGGCGCCTTTGTGGACAGCTGAACGCCATTTTGATCTGTCCATTGCAGTGACCTCCCATGTGTCGTGGCTAATGTTGAAGGCCTTCAGAGAAGCTTTTAGGGTGTCTTTGAAGCGCTTCTTTTGGCCTCCATGGGAGCGCTTGCCGTGTTGGAGTTCGCCGTACAGCAGTTTTTTGGGGAGCCGGTAGTCTGGCATGCGAACTATGTGGCCTGCCCAGCGTAGCTGGGCTTGCATCAAGATGGTGTAGATGCTGGGCAAATTTGCACGAGTGAGCACCGCTGTGTCAGGGATCTTCTCCTGCCACTCTATGCCGAGAAGTCTTCCAAGGCTGGTGGTGTGAAAGTGGTTCAGCTTTTTTGCATGGCGTCTTTAGACAGTCCATGATTCACATCCATAGAGTAGTGTGGTGAGAACTATGGCCTTGTACACTTTGAGCCTTGTCTCCTGGGTGATGCCTCTTCTGTTCCAAACGTTCTTATGGAGCCTGCCGAAGGCAGTGCTGGCTTTAGCGAGTCTGGCATTCACCTCGTCATCAATGACAACTGTGCGAGAGAGTGTACTGCGCAGGTATGTGAACTTGTCCACCGCATTAAGTCGTTGGTCATTGATAAAGATGTTTGGTTCAACGTAAGGCTTTCCTGGGGCTGGTTGGTGCTTTACTGTACAAAGTTAATGACAGCAAATGTTGTGGACTATGAGGTTGTGTCATGAAAATGGTTATCTCACTCTAATTTCATTATGTATAAGTATCATTCCAATTGGTTAAAAACTTTTCGAGATATATGTTTGTGACATGATACTGTCCTGTGATTTCACACAACTCTTAATAGTTTTGATCCTCATATTCTCGAAAAGCCAAAAATGCACTTACAACTATGGAAAATACCTTACAATATGTCTGAATCACTGTTACTATCAAACCTAGATCATTTTATGAAGCTTTTAGTCCATGCACTGATTCAATGTGGTATGGTATACAATGATGAAAGTACCTATGTCATATATACTGTAACTGGCCTAATAAAATAAACCTTCTTTGTTGCAACTCTGTCAGCAGAACTGTCTTCACTGTCTTAGACTTCCCTCCAACATCAGAGGAATGCTGGAAAAGGTTATAGGGCTGAAAGTAAAAAAAAAAAAATTAATATTCAGAATCAACCAAACATCACTGCCAACCAAAGAAATCATCATGCCATTGTGACATGTCCAGGACAGTTGACATCAAATTCAAAATATATTGGAGCTTAAATAATCTCCCTGGCCAGTGGTCCCTGTGTATTGAAAAGCAGGCTAAAAACCAAGGGCAAGGTTGCACTTGACTGTCATGGAAGGAGCTGACTGAAAAAAGTCCACTCTTTAGTAAAATAAAGGAGTAGTTTTGGGCCCATATGATCATAGTGGGCCAATGCACTGGGCCTCAAGTACAAAAGTTTATTGCATTATTCAGTGGGTCTAAGTTATTTTAACCATGTTTTTCCAGCTTTTCAGGAAAGAAAACAATTTAACTTTATATTATTTTGAACGTTAGGCATAACTTAAATATTATATTTTAAAAATGACTCAGCCAAATGTCATGACTGTGACAAAATTAAATACAGAAATTTAATTTGAGTTCATGGGAAGAGTTCCGTACATTCTGAACACCCAGTCAAGGTACTATAAACCTAGTCTATTCATCATCCTAAAAATCTTAACCCTAGCCCCCTGAAGCAAACAACAAAGAGAAATGAACATTTGTCACTGAAGCCCTCGGACTATAAAAGATTGTATTTCCAGTGGTGTATTGTTGTAATGAACTCTACCTGTTGTGAAAGAACAAAATTTTTTTTTAAAAAGGATAAAAAAATTCAGTCTAATGACAGATCTAGAAATTTTAAGAATTGTACATGTAAATAAAATCGAAAATCATAACTCTAGAATCTAAACAAAAATCAAACTTACTTCTTGTTGAAACAAATACAAAGCTCAAAAGTGTATTTGGCTTTTGTGAGCCTGAAGTTTTCCTGCATGTATTTCTGACTGCAGGTGCTCCTTTGAGGTGCTTTTCTCTGCCACCATAGTTCAGGACAGCATCGCACAGCACACATGTCTTCCCGGGGGTCATCTATTCTGAATATCATCACCTATTTTGACATTCCAGTGGTTCCACTGCTTCACCTAACAGAATCCTCCAGCTGATAATTAATAATTCCATTTGTTTTTCACTTCTTGGTCAATTTCTCTGGCATCTGCCTCCTGGCCCTTTTTCAGAATCTTGGAACCCAATTAATTATAAAAAGTTCATGATCAAGATGAATAAGTGTTGATGGAGTAGTCACTTAAATGGCAGGAAGACAAAATTCTTGCTCATGTTGACAAAATTTTAAGTGTTCGCCTTTTCCATAATTCCCCCGAAAGAGGTAAAAATAGAATAATGAAACAAAATATTATGTACCTGCACCATACCATCCATGAGGAACTGCCGCGTCTATGGAGCCGTTTGTCGCAAAGCGCTATCCAAGGAGCATCGGACCATAAAGTGGAAAACTGATGTGAAATGTGAACCGAGCCGCAGAAAAGGTGAAAACCAATAATTCCGTGAATCCGTGGAAGGCTTGAACTTGCAGCCCTGTGTATAGCACAGCCATGGAACGTTGCCTTATCTTCATTTTCATGGGGCTGTCTGTTTCAGTGTGGACTTGCATCATAGAGAAGTAAGCATATTGTCTCGTTAGTCTTTGTTTCTGAGGCCATTGAAATTACCCCTCCCTTTGTGCCCTATAGTACATGTGTAAGGGTATTTTTTCAAGTGCCAAATTTTGCCAAGCATCTAGATCTAGAATCTATATTCTAGGCCTATTTCATTTATGATTCCGTATAGATCTAGATCTCGCATAGTTTAGATTTCATGGAAAATTGGTAGGCCCTATAGTGATTTAACTTTTTGTGGTTATCTTTAATATGGTGTAGATCTGGGCTTGGTAGTGCTGTTGGGGTGGTCCAGTCGCTGCACTAATCTACAGTTCATCTAGAATCAATATTCTAGACTTAACTAGAGTCTAGATCTAGATCTATAGTTTTTTGTAGATAAATCACATTTTCATAGGACAAGACACTGGCTGCTCATCATTTTATTTTAACACCTCAGAAATGCTCACTGTTATGAATGCAAAAACAGTGATTGTTTTTTAATGTTCTGACTCTAGGTCCACTGGGTAGATCTAGACTAGATTCTAGATCTAGTCTAGATCTAGATCTAGATCTAATAACTGTGAATTAATTATTCTTGATTGGCTCAGCAAGTTACATTGCCCAATAATAACTTTACCACAGGTTGTAGGAATTTTCTCATTTTAAATTATTGCTCTTTACCATTTTCAGGTCATTGTAAATAAAAAAAAAAGACCTTGTTTTTTAACTCAGCTTCCTATGGTTGTTGGCTGACAATGGTCAATTCCATGTCAGAAGTCCATACATCATATTGCGATGCAGGTACCATACATACTGGCAGACGGCATTAAAGAGGAAGCACGAACTTTAGTTTTAAAAATGGAACGGGAAAAAAAATATGAAATTAGATTAACGGCCTACGTGTAAGTACAGGCGATTAAAACTGTGATAATTTCAAATAAAATAGCCTATGGGCTATGTCATTTTTTTCTCCGCGGTAAAAATATGCCATAAGTACGTGATGTTTCTGGTAAGGACAGCGATATTGCACTGCAGGGGAATCACTAATATTCCAGGCTGGGGCATAGGGGTTTAATGGTAGTAAACAGTGTAATAAACGGTTGCGTATTGCTGCGACAGTGTCATCCATACTGGACTGGATTAACCATAACTTATAAGCACGTGCTTAGGGCATCAGGGGAAGGGGGGAGAGCATAGAATTCTTTCATTGCTGGATCTATCGTGGACCATATGGTGCAAAACGTACCGGGTAAGATTAATTGTGAGGATCTGATCAAATACTTAGCAATTTTTTTTTAAAAAAAACGAACTTTTCAAAAAATAAAGTGGAAATATACCAAAATAAACAAAATTTCCTGTCTTACTGCAAGTTTTGTTTTATGAAAAAAAAAATGAAATTTTATTTCATGGTTTAGTTATGTTTATTAGTTGGCCGGCTGACTCGAGAAATACGCAGATGTGATTTCTTAAGTTGAGTCTCTATCACAAATGTGTAAATTGAGGCGTAGGACGAAATTTCCTGCCATACTTTTTAATCCGAAGAAAATGCGTCTTCTTTTTTTTCCGGCTCAAAATGTCGGAGCAATTGATCTTCTGTTCAATTAAGTTGTGGCTCAGAATCAAAGAAAGTACTAAAAATAAAGCTAACTTAAAGACCTTTTAAAATATACCCACTTACAGCTGTACGTCTCTCTATAGGCATTACGGTATTTTGTAGAAGTTAAGGCTCAGCGGTATAAAAGCCGTTCATGATTACATTGAAGGCCTTACTTCCTTTATAATATGATATTTTGAATTCCATAAATATGCAGCTTAGGGGAGTACCAAATTTTTTTAGTGCTTAGGGTCTTCATAGATTTTAATTCGGCAATGCATCTATAACATGTGATCTCTATCACTTACGGGTACTGACTCAGAGACGAGTACCCTATAGAAATTATCTGCATTCCGTCAGGAAAACAATAAATGGCCTAAACCATTACGCCCCCGCGTGGGCCCGGGGTATATAAATAGGTTCACTGCTCCCACCTGCAGGTGGTGTAAGCCCACCAAAGGTGGAGGTGTCACTCATCGCCTGCCACTTCTCGGCAGCCCTTGGGTGACATCCGTTCGTCACCGTTCCCTGAGACTGTAGTAACTCAAAAGTTCCAAAACTCGATTGTTGTAATAGTAATATACGTTCAACTACATTCATTCCCGTATCGAATGATCCTGCTCCTCCTAGACTCCTAAGCCGAAGAGCATTCGAATACCTAACTTTCAAAAACTCCTTGCAGCTAGACCAGTGGTGCTGAAATACAATGTAGGCCTATAACAGTTTTTTGCTTCATCTGAAGATCAGTAGCCAGAATCGATTACTACAGTTTTAAGGAACGACGACGCATTGCCCTTTAATTCTTGCCTTGTCTTTTATCTCTTTCGTCCTTTTCTTTACCTGTTGGAGAACAAACGACATCTTTTGCATGAAAGAACTTACTTGTTACTATCGAATCAGCTGTGGCGGTCAGAGAAGTCTCCCTGCTCTGCTTTTAATTCATTCGACTTTTCCTGCTTCCACGTGAAACCGCGATTTTCACTTGCTCCACGTGAGGCGGTATCGTTGTAACGTGTGGGGTGAGCGCAGCTGATAAGATCTTTTTTGTCCTCTTTTTGTCTTTTGTCTGTTTGTTCTCTTGTCTTTTCCTGGGCCTCGTGTCCGCTATAAAATCGATTCGTCTTTTTCAGTGAATCTAAACTTCAACGCAAATCATGACCGGTAGATCCCAAAGTTTCTTTTTAAACCACACTATGGCTTTTGGGTGGTCGAACTTAAATAATTTTCAATGCGTTGGCGAAAAACTCAGAGTAAAAAACAAGAAGAAACAGAAAAGTTCAGCGATCAAAATGTTATTGACAAATGTCCAATAAAGAGAAATCGGCAGCTTGTGAAGTTCATGAGAGAAGAAGTAAAGCCCCTGTGACTGACACACTTTCTCTCTCTCGCGTCTGGCGCGCTTTTTTTTTTTTAAGTTGTTGATTTTTTTATTTTTTTTTGGAGGGGGGAGGGGTCCGATTTGGAATGTATTCATTCAATGCACGACTCAGTGATTACAGGTAACTGAATACATAGGCACATAATTCCAAGAATAGTGCAAAGATCGCGTGCGCGATCTGTCTGTCTATTTATCAGTCTATCTATCTGTCTGTCTGTCTGACAGTCTATCTATCTATCTATCTATCTATCTATCTGTCTATCTGATTTAATGATAATCCATGTACTGGTCCATTTTATTTGGAAGTTCGATTACAGGCCACGTTCTGGTCCATTCTATTTGGAAATTGGATTAAAAGCCATGTACTGGTCCGTTCTATATTTAGAGATTAGATTGTAAACCATGTTCTTGTCCGTTCTATTTGGAGATTGGATAGTAAGCCATGTATTGACCATTCTATATGGAGATTGGATTATAAGCCATGTATTGTTCATTCTATTTGGAAATTGGATTGTAAGCCATGTACTGGTCCATTACAAGTATGTGTAATATGCTGTGCGCTGTATTATTTCATGATTAATTTGTTCTTTGTTTTTCTCTCTCTCTTGTCCGTCTGTCTGTTTATCTATCTGTTTATCTATCTGTCTGTCTCCCTTTCTCTCTCTCTCTCCCTCTCTCTGTTTCCGCCTTTCTCTCTCTCCCCTGCAAGTCTTCACCTGGTTATTTAACTGGTATCCATTAACCTAGTGTCTCAAATTATCTCATTTTCTTTCCTCCGCCTTTTCAATATTAAGTCTGAAGAAATTAGTTTTGAACAGGATTTATATGATCACCGCCTGATGCTTGGGAGCACAATCGCATTAAATATGGATTGGAATCTATGCTCCCCATTGGCTTGTGATGTGTAAATTCTGTAGTTTCCCGATCTTGGTTAGGTTCTTTTTTTTTTTTTTGGTGCAGGATTTATATTATCACCGCCCGATGCTTGGGAGCACAATCGCATTATTATGGATTGGAATCTATGCTCCCCATTGGCCTGTGATGTGTAAATTCTGTAGTTTCCCGATTTTTGTTAGGTCCTTTTTTTTTTGGTGCAGGATTTATATTATCACCGCCCGATGCTTGGGAGCACAATCGCATTGTTATGGATTGGAATCTATGCTCCCCATTGGCCTGTGATGTGTAAATTCTGCAGTTTCCCGATTTTGGTTAGGTCCTTTTTTTTTTTGGTGCAGGATTTATATTATCACCGCCCGATGCTTGGGAGCACAATCGCATTATATATGGATTGGAATCTATGCTCCCCATTGGCCTGTGATGTGTAAATTCTGCAGTTTCCCGATTTTGGTTAGGTTTTTTTTTTTTTGGTGCAGGATTTATATTATCACCGCCCGATGCTTGGGAGCACAATCGCATTAAACATGGATTGGAATCTATGCTCCCCATTGGCCTGTGATGTGTAAATTCTGTACAGGCTGCCAGGCTCTCTCTCTTTCTCTCTCTCCTGTATGTTTTGCACCCACCTGACCTGTATTGTATTTGCACGGATTAGTGTCATATATTGTATTTGTTTTGTACTTGTAGCCGTGACAATGATTTGTCGGCTTTTTTCCATTGTTGTAAATTGTAGAATTTTATTATCGACATAACACAACTGCTTCAATCATTTTTTTTTTGTTCAATATGTTTAAGGTAGTGCTTGACGTCCCAGATAAAACACGGTTAATTTTGGGTTTGTGACCTGAAAAGCATGAAGTTTTGTTTCGAACCTTCAAAGTCCGAGTTTTGACATGACATCACTTTTGTGCAAACCAGAGGATTTGCAAAGCAATGGTAGTTTGGTACCTTTTCATGCTTTCTGAAAAGGTTATGAAAATGACTTAAGCAAATGTGTTATGGCTGTGGCGGTATATTTATCACAGGGTCTTTTGTCTCTTCTTAAAAAGTAATTTCTGTTAACATAGCTGCATGCCAGCTTTTTGTACATACAGCGAAAGCCCTTTGTACATAACTTGTATATCCACAGCTAAATATACCTTTGTATTATGTTTTGCTAAGTTAAATGTTATGTCTATGTTTACCGTAAGCTGAATATCAGTTCTTGGCTCGCTGTAAATTTAAGTTTTTTGTACAGACAGCAAAATGCCAGCCCTTTGTACATAATATGGATGTGTCTACAGCTGAAATGTCAGTTCTTTATATTCCTAAGGCAATAAATGAACAATTGTTAGGTCTTTGTTTACAGTAAGCTAACTGTTGGTTCTTTGTATATTGTTCGCGCATTGTTGGTTTCTTTGCTTACTAATTACTATTATAGGCTAAATATTAGGTCTTTGGAGTACTGGCCTTTTTCCATTAGATTTTTACCTTCACTTTCAGTTGATCTTATTTGCGGGAATCTGAGGGCTGTAAGCTAGCCCAGAATAAGATGACAAAAAAAAAACAAAAACGTGAAAGGCGCAAAGTGGCCGTTAATTCAAACTCGAAGGATTTCGTTTCCCGTAATCTCAATGTTAGGTCTTTCTTTGCTGGAAACTAAATTTTCGCTTTCGTATTAACATACTGAAAGCTAGATGTCCGGGTTTTTACATGCCGTGAGCTAATGGCAAAATTTGTGTACACTGCAAGCCGAATGTCAGCCCTTTGAATACTGGAAGCTAAACATTCGTTTTTTTTTGGTTACTGTAGGCAGGATGCACCACGTTCTTGAGCAGCAAGGAAAAGGCCTTTCCTTTGTAATTAAATGACAGTGTTGTATATAGTTTGTATATATTATAGCTGTGTTAGTTTGCCTCTGCGACAATCATGACCAGTGTAGTGAAGGAGTACGCAGGAAGACCGAGCTGAACTCGCCCGGATACGTGGACAACGCCTATGTGGATATTATATTACAATTATGCACATACATATGTAGTCAAGTTTCTTACCATTAAAACCTTTATCATTTTCCTCTCAAATGGGATTGAATTCTCTCTAGTTCTTTTCTGATTTGCTTTGCGTTTTGTTGTAGGCAGATTTGTTTTTCACTTTATGATATCTGTGTTTCAGACTTCCGAGAGAGGTACATAAATTCAGCTGTCACAGCTCTTAGGGTTCCAGGTTCGAATCCTCCCAGGGGCGCTTTTTGGTTCTGGCAGTGTTTTTAATCCGCTAGTGCCTTATATTTCACACTGGAATTATAAAAATGCAGGCCTTTTTCCCGTTAGATTTTTAATTTCATTTTATTTGATGATATTTATTGGAAGCTGAGGACTGACGGCTAGCCCCCGTAGTAAGATAACAAAAAGACCACATATAGCTCTGTTAGACCTAAAGTCAAACTCAACTGAAACGCCATTATACCGGTGCCCTATGTGCAAAATTTAGTTGTGATCAATTATTGCGCTGCGAAGAAATATGAGAAAACCTGATTCCGTTTGTTTTTGGACAAGGCTATTATCGTAGTATAAGCACTTTGTGCTGAAAAGAAACACAAAAAGTGAACAACAGCAGCAAAAACGCATTGTGCCATTCATGTGTCAGCTCGCAAAATAAGCAATGTCATTCATCTGACACAAGTTTTTGTGATGAAAGCCAAAATACTTGAAAAGTCAATAAGCACCACGACAATGTATCATGTACATTATAACTTATCTGTCAAAGATTGGCAAAAAGAAAAAAAGTTGTATGCAGCAAAGCCTCGTGTAAGAAACAATATCCAATTCCAAACGATACAATGAAAGGCAAACTAAAAGGGAAGACAGAAAATCTGGCCAATATTTCGGCAACAGCCTTCTTCAAGGAAAGAAAACAAAGAAAAAAACAGTTTTTCTGTGGTTTTAATAATATTTTGTAACCTGCCTGCACACAGACGGGTTTGAAGGAAAGGTAGGGAAGAATTGTCAGTGTCTCGAGTTCGTGTCTGAAAGGGGGGCGGTAGAGGGGACAATAAATGAATAAATGAATGAAAAATGATAACAATAGTAAAGTAGGTTTATATAGCACGCTTTTTCCTGACTACTCATGGTGCTTCTCAGGGGAACACAAATCACAAAATAATAATCCACTCTCTTATGCAGGGCTGGATTAACCATTAAGCAAAATAAGCACATGCCTCGGGCACTAAGGAAAAACAGAAAGGTGGGGGGGGGGGGGGGCAACACAGAAATTTTTCATTGCCAGATTTACCCAGGACCATATGGACTTAAATATAATATTTTAAAAATGACTCAGCCAAATGTCATGACTGTGACAAAATTAAATACAGACCATATGGTGCAGCTGAACCCGGGTCCGCAAAAAAAGGGCCCCAACAATAAATAAAAGAAACATTATATTTTATTTTATGGTTTATTTTGGTTTATATTTGAATTACATCATGTATAGGCCTACAGTATATGAGGGCATCAAAATGTTTTAAGTGCTCAGGCCCTCCAAAGGTCCTAATCCGGACCTGCTCTTATGCATACACGCATACACACACAACTACACACTCGCACGACAGGATACACATAATGACATGTGCACCTGCACACAACACAGACTCCATATTACTAATACTACTACTAGATAATAATGGCACAGACATTCCATCGACATAGGTTTTTGAAACCAACTTTTAAACCCGGCGATGGGTTCCAGCTCCTTGATGTTTGATTGCAGCTCATTCCACATGCTAGGGCCAACAACTGATGACGATCAATGACCGAATGTTTTCAGATTATAATTTGGTTCTGTGAATCAGGGGAGATGATTCGCAAATACAGAAACTATGTTGACGGATAAAAAAAATCCTAGGGAAAATTTTATCCGTCAGTATCGACGGATAAACACTTCGTTCTAAAAATTAAATTCGAGACGCGCTAGAGAGATTTTCTGGTGGGAACAAACGTGGACGTAAATAACCGACAAAACAAATGAAGGGAAAAAACTAGAGATGAAGAGTTATCCCCTAACAAGAGCTTAGTGAGAGAGAGAGAGAGAGAGAGACAGGGAAAGTAAGACAAATGGAGGAGAGACACTTCCCTGGAAGAGAACGCAAAGAAAGCACGATAAGAAAATGAACTGTGTGTATTATTATAAACACAGCGCATACAAAAAAAAAAAAAAAACCGTTGAACAATGGATGATAAATTAGCGCAGACATCAACAACCCTAGGTAGAAGTCTACAAAAAAGTGCAAAAGATGGAATGAAAGAAAGGAAAATTCGCTGCTAAATTCCCGGTAAACAGACAACAAGAGATAAAGAGAAAGGAACAGATACCATTATTACCTAATTTGTTGAGGAAAGAAAGCGACTGGTGGAAGAAAGGTTAATGAGTGCAGTCAAGAAATGTCATGAGGAATATTGACCTGGATACACTAGGTGGTCTGAAGACATTCAGAGTGTTATCGAATGTTGTTACAAGTACGTAGTTCCTCCAAGTTTTTTTCGTTTTGTTTTTTTTTTTTGCGCTAGGATTACGTATTTCAAAGCCTTTCATGACTCCGGAGTTAGAGAGCTCCTCCTGAAATATTCCTATCAACTGCCTTAATTATTCTTTCTTCACATTTTGTTTTCGTTTACCTCTAGTTTTTTGGTTGAAGGGGTAGGGGGCAGGGTTAGGGATTCGATAAGATTTAGGGTTGAGGATAAGGCAATTATGAGGGCTAGGTGCATGCATTATATATATGCACACCCCCCCCCCGCCCCACCAGCACAAAATGCTTGTGACTTGTTATGCCTGTGGAGTTCTCGCAGCTGCCCAGCCAGCAACAGTGGCGCGTCCACCATGAAACTAATGAAGCTTACGCTCCAGGACTCCTAATGCTGGAGGGGCCCAGAAGAAACTTTTTTCAATGACTGAATTTTGCATGTTGTCCTCTTGTTGCTGGTTGCCAGGGGCCGCCATGACAGTTCGATCTTCAGGGTCCCAGAATTGTAGGTCTGTCACTGGGCAGCAACCCTACGGGTGAGAATCTGTCATCATTATCTAAAGCTATTTGGGTACATACAGTTTTTGTGTGTGTGTATGAAGGGGGATGTAAAAAAAAAAAAATCACGGTGTTACAGGAACACCGGCCAGGGCCAGTATCCAAGTAAATTTTTCAGAGCTGAGATGATTTTAAATGGATTATTTCCCTTGGGCCAAGGGAAATCATGACAAAATTGATAAATTATTTTCTCTGCTGTACCACTTCCTTGGATAGTAAATTCAGTTCGCATATTAAGCAAAATGTAAGTGAAACTGTTTCAAATTAATTGGATAATTTTGGGTAACTAGCCATTTGGAGTACCAGTATGAAAACACTTAAACCCATTCACTACGGTAAGCTGAATATTCCGCTTTCGGGTTTTCACTTCGCAACGGAAAGCTGAATATTCAGCTCTTGTGGACACTGATTTTCCAACAGTAATATCTAAGCCAACTTCTTCAAATACTGAATCCCATCCTGGTTCATTAATTTTTCCTTTCCTTTAATCTCTAATGTACTGGACTGTCTTGTGTTTACATTGAGTGAAAGGCAAAACATTTTTTAACTATGTCTAAATTTCAAAATGGATAGTGTTGAGAGTTCCCATCCACACCCTCAAAAGTTAGATTAGGGAGTGGGTTCACCCAAAAGGTAATAATTTCATGACACTATGTCAAGGGTCACATGGTCATCTATCCTGGCCAGTCTTGGGGGACCGTAGTAGTTTACAAAGTAAGCTGTAGATGTCTAGTAGACTCGTAACTCCATCGTTTTTTTTTGGAATTGAGATATTTGGCATGCTTGCAGCCCTAGACAGCCTGCCGATTGTATTATAAGATGACAGTTACATTCTGAAAATTAGGGATTAAATAACCTTCTTTTTGATTAGCGTAACTATTAAGTCTGACAAAGAGAGTTTCTCAGTTTTTTTATTCTCCTGAAAGCTTTGTAAAAATCTACATTTCATCCCATTAGAATCGCAAGGTTCTATTTCCACTTTTTGGCTGAACTGAGTTGCACACTACATTCTACACTCTACTTCTACAGGCCTTCTCTATTGCGTGTCAAAATATCAAGCAGATTCAGTGTGTAATTTGTAAGTACTGCTAAAAAGAAAAAAAATTCTTTGCTCTAAAAGCTATGATCACATGAAACGTCAATCCTTGTCTTCTCAAAAGTTGACCAATGTGAGTTAGAACCACAGACTAATAAAATACCCAGACTGGATGATCCCATTGTGTGACGTCACAAAACAGCGAAAGGTCATGAACCATCCGCCACATTAGGTTTACGCTAACGACCGACGTTTCAGCATAGCTACAATTTTGAATGACACCATTTTGACGTGCCTACTGAACGCGGAAGTTTGGTTCCGCACCAAGAAATTAATACATGTGCAACCAATCTTGACAAATAACAAGAAATTTCTACTGCAGAGAGAACTAGAATCGGAATTTTCCGAGCGGCGGCCATGTTGATTATACGGCCGCCGCTCAGGAAATTCCGTAAAAAACGACATAGCCCGAAGCTCGTGTTTCCAGTCTGGTTAATTTATTAGTCTGTGGTTAGAACCTTGTCATTGTAAAGGGATGAATTGTTTATCATGTGGCTACCATGCAATCTTCCATATTCAAAAGAACATGATTTCTGCCAAGTCAAAGTAATATACTTTAACTGTGCTCCATGCCCTGCTACAACCCTATAGATTTATTTTTTTAAATAAAAATTTTGCCAGTTTGCACTTTTCGTTCCTCTGAAAAAGTTCTGTGTAGCTGAAACAGTTTAAGAGGTTGTGAGTGTAATCTAGGAAATGACAAGCTACGGTATTCTACATCCTAAAGTTCAAAAATAAATAGAACTGCAATTAATTACTGTTTACTTCGTAAAGATTTATTATGTCTTTGTCACGAGCAGAGTTAGGGTCTTGGGGATGTTATGACTGCACGAGAGGCAGCTAACTCACACCCGGACACAACCACACAAGAAAAGTATTAAATAACTAGAGCGTATATCTATGTCAGGCCGGTCAGGCCATCTTATTATTTAAATATTAATAAACAAAACAAAAGACAATAGAGGTATATTCAAAGCAATAAATTCTAATTACTAACTTAATCTATGATATTCATGTAACTATGGTTCCTTATTGGATGTACTGCAATCAATAGCAAATGGGTATATTATACGAAACTAGATATCAATCTAAAGTGACAGTTGAGTCGCCACTGGCCAGTCGCCAGGCAAACTCTCCCTAAATCATATGGGCTTGAATGTTAGGAGAGCCCAGTACGTTCAAAGCCTACAGAAGCACACTTCGGCTTGTAGGTAATTAAGCAGTTGCAAAAGAATATATATATATATATGCACAATCACTATTCAATTCATCAACAATGTGCTATATTACTTCAATCATACTATGGAGATAGATCTATAATACGGGCCAATCGTTCGTGGAGTGCCAGCTGGGGTTTCCTTAGACTTCCTATGAGGCTGTGGTTTTCTCTCTATCTCTGAACTTCTATTATGCTTAGACAAATAAGATATGTTACCGTTGGTCACGCCTACTGGTAGGCGCGAACATCAAAAGAGCGCAGCGTGGGCTTTTAAAGGTCAGCCCACTCAGACCTTTCTTTCTAGAGCTCAGTCAATCCGATTAGCAAGGACTTCTAGTCTTCAAATCACACAGTTCAGGTACTGGCCAACCGGAGATACTTCACGACACGATGCTTCTGCTCGTCTGTATTCAATGAATCTGAACGTTACACGATGTTTTATACCATCCAACTACCCAGCAGTGCTAGTCCGCTGGCCCAATTAGTTCAGCAATCTCACTGGCCGAAACCCTCCACCATTTTAATTGTAGTAATACGTCTGCACTATTCTACCAGCCAGTTAACGTGCAAAAACTTGTCTAGTCATACTTAACAATGTCAACTATCCCCACCTTGTTTCACCCCTACTCCATTACTTATTAATCACGAACATTAAAACCGACAAGCGTGAATCTAACAGTTTAACTTTACATTTATTTACTCACCAACTATAATTCGCGAGGACCGTTCAAGGCCACCAGCCAATTTCTCATGGCCCTGGTAAAAAAACAACTCACGCTCTGCGTGAGATCTAACAACATCCGAATCATGACAGTCTTACATCTATAGGCTACAGTTCTGAACCATCTAGAGCAACCCATAAGCACTAGTCTATAGTATAATTATCTTAAAGAATACTATTTACTCAAGGTTCCTTTCACTGCAGATCTTGGGAGTTTTTGCTATGTAAATTTCTTGGCTGTTGAAGGATGATTTGGTGCACATAATGAAGCAACAGACGCTTCGAAGATCTTGGAGCTGTAGACATTGTAGATATCTTAGATGTTAAAGGATGATTTGGTGCACATAATGAAGCAACAGACGCCTCGAAGATCTTGGAGCTGTAGACATTGTAGATATCATAGATGTTGAAGGATGATTTGGTGCACATAATGAAGCAACAGACGCCTCGAAGATCTTGGAGCTGTAGACATTGTAGATATCTTAGATGTTGAAGGATGATTTGGCGCACATAATGAAGCAACAGACACCTCGAAGATCTTGGAGCTGTCGATGTGTAGATTTCTTGAATGTTGAGGGATGTTTCAGTAATGTCAGAAACACCATGATGATTCCATAGCTGTGAGAGATGAGTTGGGTGTCAAAGCATATTATATCCAACCGGTTGGACTTCACAATGCAATAATCAACACTTTGACAAAGTTTGTGGTTCATTTATGTGTGATCCGATGAGAGACTATTGCCTGAAACCAAGGAAAACAAGGACATTAATTATAAGCTAAACAAAAATAAACATTCAAATCTGCTGAAATTCTGCTCTAAATTGCCCCTACAACTTGCAATTTGTCACTTTTCCCCAGATTGATGTTATTCTAGACCCTCAGAAGTCAAATGAATTTCACTGGTCAATGATTGAGTTACCACCAAGTTCTGACCACCATTCCCCATCATATTCATTGGTTCGTATAACATCTAAAAAGTAGAATGTTTACCGAATCCGGTTAACTCATAAAAAACCAGCTTATTAATGGGGCAAGACATAGAAAAGATATTACATGATCAAACCTGAAATTTAATAATATTACTAATCCTATCCCCAATCCCAAAGCTGTAATTAAATCTGTCCCTATCCATTGCTCCTATCCGTAAACCCACCCCTCAACTCAAGATTAACTAGAAAAGGTTATCCTCCCTAAAATCCAATCACTAAAGTGCCACTTGCCACTGATCATCCGAGGATCCAATTGAAATATGAAATTGTTCATCGCGATGCAGGTTAAACAGGCACATACAGGTATGTATAATTACTTCTCAATACTTTGGCTCACAGCTTTTGGATACACAACATTAATATTCGTGCTCATTAGGAAGGAATGTTTCTTTCTGACTGTCGACGTCACAATCAAGAATGTCTGTCATGGCACTGGAACTGGAAAAGTAAAGGGACAAAACCGCATCATCATACCTCTAGGCATGGTATTGCAAAAGGCCACTATCTGTCTACAGTTACTGCAATTCAGTGTTGGTTCTTACCCGCTGTTGTGCAATGTACTGTTAAAATTGTTCAATAAAATGTATGCAACTTTATGAAAATATATGTTATTGTTGAGTGTTGTCTGTCCAAATAATGAGATCTACATGGGCAACCTTTCATATAATAAGGGCCCACCTGAAAAATGTGAGGATATAGAGGACCAGATACTCTCACTTCAAAATAGAGCCCTCCTATGTTAATGACAAAATATTTAGATCTTGACTTTCCAAGAAAAATTCCTTGTTTGATTTGGAGTGTGAAGGGAAGTCATAATTATAAAGAAACATTTTATATCTCCTTGACTGATGTGTTCTATGTGGGCTGTAGGCAGCCTGCGTCTGATTTAGATGCAGTGGAGCTTGGTTACAGAATATGCAGAAAACAGACTTTTTGCTTGCATTTTCCATCCTAAATCTAAATAGCACGAATTTTATGTTGATAAACTGACTGAATTGGTCTGTCACATTTACCTTGGTTCAGCTTGTTACTGTTAGCTTTTGCTGGCTTCAACAAAATGGGAATGCTGTGTCAGCCTTTTAGGGCCTTTGGCATATCAACCTATATCCCTAAAGGCTAATTCAACCCAATTAAAAAAAAGCTCTTACTATGTGTGCAACAGCAAGTCCACTGTAATTGGGGCTGACGGTGTTGTCTGCCTGACATCTTGCTACTATTGTCTGTCCTGATATCTTGCTTGTGTTGTCTGTCCTGATACCTTGCTTGTGTTGTCTGTCCTGATATCTTGCTTGTGTTGTCTGTCCTGATATCTTCCTTGTGTTGTCTGTCCTAAAATCTTCCTTGTGTTGTCTGTCCTAAAATCTTGCTTGTGTTGTCTGTCCTGATATCTTGCTGGTGTTGTCTGTCCTAAAATCTTGCTTGTGTTGTCTGTCCTGATATCTTGCTTGTGTAGTTTGTCCTGATATCCTGCTCGTGTTGTCTGTCCTGATATCTTGCTTGTGTTGTCTGTCCTGATATCTCGCTTGTATTGTCTGTCCTGATATCTTGCTTGTGTTGTATGTCCTGATATCTTGCTTGTGTTGTCTGTCCTGATATCTTGCTTGTGTTGTCTGTCCTGATATCTTGCTTGTGTTGTTTGTCCTGATATCTTGCTTGTGTTGTCTGTCCTGATATCTTGCTCGTGTTGTCTGTCCTGATATCTTGCTTGTGTTGTTTGTCCTGATATCTTGCTTGTGTTGTCTGTCCTGATATCTTCCTTGCATTATCTGTTCTGATATCTTGCTTGCATTGTCTGTCCTGATATCTTGCTTGTGTTGTCTGTCCTGATAGCTTGCTTGTGTTGTCTGTCCTGGTATCTTGCTTGTGTTCTCTGTCCTGATATCGTGCTTGCATTGTCTGTTTTGATATCTTGCTTGTGTTGTCTGTCGTGATATCTCTCTTGGAGTGTCTGTATTGATATCTTGCTTGTGTTGTGGGTCCTGATATCTTGCTTGCACTGGCTGCAGATTTCCCAGAAGTGCCGGCAGTCCCAGTACGAGAGCTCATTAGACACTTCTATTCTATCACCTTCTTCAAATTGGAGATTTACTCTGATTAGTCTTATTCTAAAGTTGCTAGTCTTGAATTACTTTACCCTGCCAAGTATGTCTGAGCTACGAGCACTTGGTAAATCTTTTGTGAACTCTTTAGAACTTGCATGACCTGGAAACCACCAGCATAGTATACATTTTTGGAATGCCCATGATTTGTTAGGCTCCAGAAGTGGGAGACAGTTTGTCCACAATTACTGCACTTCACTGGTTTAATCGGATGAAAGCAAGAGAAGGGTTCGTATGCCTCTAAATCAGTCTGATCTTAACCCTGAGCTGCCACTGGTGAATTACTGTACCTAGCAAAGTATTTTTGAGTTCACAGGATATATCGTTCGAGAAATTTTGAAACTAGCATTGGTCTAGAAACCATCAGCATCGTTTTTAATTCTGGAAAGACCATTCCTTTGTCTAGAGCAACGCAGTGTTTAAAACAAAGCTGGTCTAATCAGATGTGGTAGCAGAAGGGCTAGTACAGCCACTCTAATAGTCTTGAATATTTGAAACCTTCGAACAGATGCCGCTCGACCTTGGGTTGGTCCTAATGCTGCCTTTGGAAGACGCATTGTCTCCATGAAATTTCCTACGTCACGTCAGAGTTTCTACAGGCATGTGGTCAAATTTTCAGAGTTAAATCTGAATTCTTGTGTCACGTGAGATTTCTTGAGTTCAGATTTCGGGTGTCATAGTTACTAGATCTAGACTTCCTGCTTTACATTTCCAGGGTCAATATCTTTCACTTGTTTATTTTGGTACGTGTCTTTTGAAGGGCGTCCGCTTACCAAGGATAACTGCTCCTGCCTAGAACAGCCTTTTTCTGAATTTCTGTCACTTCCTGTCTGGATCCGAAATGAATCATGATGTAAACTTACAAACTGCATGGCAAGAACTGGTAAAGAGATAAATGTCTACATCTTGATCTCAAATCTCGATATCTAGATCTAAAACCATTTCTTTTCTCTTCCATTTAAATGATACAGCCATGAAACTGTTTCCAAAAACGCGCTTGATTCATAGTCTTGTAACCACTAGATCTATAAAAATATCTAGATAAAAAAATCTAGATCCAGACGATCTACTGGCTACTAAAGAATTCGTTTTTTTAGCAGAATGCGGAGGAGTTCCATATGCGTTACACTTCAAGGACATTACAAGGATGAGACTTTAGGTGCGGCCGTGAGAGGCGAATTGCTGATGTTTAGGTCTTTATTTTAGGAGGTTCGCTGTCCTTGGCATTTACACCTCACTTTTTCTTGTTGCGGTAGGGATTAGTTTTTTTTAGAATTTTGCCCGGCCAGCGGCCTTGTACGGACTGCTCTTCACTATTTCCAACTGCCAAGATATCTTTAATATGCGCAACGTGCACATGGACCCTCGAAAGTTTTCGACATTTTCCGAGAAGTCTAGGTGCTCAATCCTACCTATCATAGGATCAAAGACAGGAAAATATGAGAAAAATCCCCAAAATTCCAACATGCCTGCATCGACAGGGATTTGAATCCGGTACGCTTGGCATGAGAGACGGCCACCTTGCCTCTAGACCATCGTGTCCCCTCCTGGCGAGTTACTGTGTACAGGTCTTCATTTTAGCAGGTTCGCTGCCCTGGGCATTTAGATCTACACCTGCTGGCGAGTTACCCCTATGGGTGAATGTTTTTTATTGTAGGCTAAATGCGCGACTCGGCGGTTAACACACAGAACTTGACAGTCTACGTGTCCGACTAAAGTTGTGTAACTCACGTGGTAGTCCTGCTCCTTCCGGATAATTTGTACTAAAGTGCACTTTTACCAAGTCAGAGACACATTTCTATAAAACAGTTTTCGGCTGAGAAAAGCCAAATAAGTTAGAGCTAGATCTCAAGATGTCTATGCTAATAAACCGAACTCGCACATTATTAAAGCACTTACTACACATTGTACTTTGTGCCGGATTGCCAGGTACATGTAAAGAAACAAGACCAGCCCGAACTGAACTACAGGCACACCATAAGGACGCTACTTAAAAACGTCCATATGTGTGGGAAATGGGAACGGCGAGTCCAGAACCCGAAATGTGTGCACGAATGTGGTATCCTTCACGAAACCATCCTTCTTTTGTGCATTTAATAAGGGGGAAAGGACGGAGGGGCCGGTGGGCTTAATTTTCCGTCACAACAAGCACCACCCTTACCTAATAATTCCCTTTTGCCAGTTAAGCATTACACCACGACTCCTGCACGTTTCGTTTATATCAAAGAGCTTATAAATGATAATAGCTGTTTGGTTTTTACACAATGGCAGACAATCTGCCAATTCGACGATGTTGCGCCTCATCATTTGTATTCCACAGCGCATGTTGGCACAAAAATGGATCTCTACAATTAGATACAGCTGATCTAATACTGACTTGTTCTAGGGAAACAGGGGAACAATAAAGCTTTGAAAACTCTAGATGAGTCTTGTACGACCTCAGACAGGCCGCTCTCTTGTCATCTCGCGGCTTTCAACTTGTTAATTAATTAGGTCCACATTCTATTTACGTGTATCTGGGGACTTGGAATGCTGCATTTTATTTTACATTCACAGTTCTACTCACAAATTAATCTGTTTCATTTTGTACACACAAATCCTGCCAGACTTACTTTGAATTATGGTTTTCCAGTGTGTTGGCTCTAATTACTGCTTGGTATGCCTCTCTGCTTCAGAGAATAGTTCAAATTACAATCACCACTTTGTTCTCTTTGACCGCCTGTCCCAAGCACTCGCCGTGACTGTGGAAATGAATGAAGTAAGGGGTAAGCCAGAGCAAAAGCTGTGGCTGGGGTGGTAGAGCTCCATACTGAGAACTGGTGTGGTACTGGCTCTGGATCTGGGCTGGTGGCGTTGTCACGGTGATTGCTGTGTTTGAAAAAAATGGCAGCCATCCCAACCCGCCCAGCCTTGGCATTTCTATCTACCGATAGAACAACTCGCGACATTTCACTGGTTCTTAAATTCGGCAGTAATGACACTATAAATAGAATATACATTACTAGGGAATCCCTGGTCAGTTATTTCTTAGCGCGGCCGAGCGACGCAGCACCGATCACGGGGCTGATGGTTCACCGACATGGGGGCAGATTTCAAGAACACAATGTTTTATCTGCATTTAAAATAGCGTAGAAAGGAGATAGGTGTATTTATTTAGACACGGTATCTATAAGAATAAACACCAATTTTCCTTCTGTCGACTACAATGTATCTTCGAAGTTAACACAGACCCGTGGTTCCATTTTTTTTTCCTAGCAACCATAGAGGTTGGGCGACATATGAGTGAAGTTAAGACACGGTATTTTGTTTACTTCTTTAATCCCATTTGGGAAATTTGCTTCAGTAACATTGCAGCCCAGTTACAACTGGAGCAGACACGTCGTCGCCACAGTGCGGCGTTGGTTTTTTTTTCGGGGGGGGGGGGGGGCGGTAGGAATAAAAGTTATATTTAATTTCTCCCCGGGCAGGGGCCTGTTCGGCCTGCTCTTCTCAATTTCCAACTGCCAAGGATCAGGGATAAGAAAATGTGGGAAAAATCCCAAAATTCCAACATGCCTGCACCGAACGGGATTCGAACGCTGTACCTCCGGTATGAGAGGTGCATGGGCACCTAGCCTATGTGGGTGTGAAAAGTATAAATTAAATGTATAATAATAATTCCATGATAGTAAAGAGGGACTATCGTGCACAGGTGGGGTAAGTCGCAGTACGTTTTTTGGTGGGAAGTCGATTACTGTTTATACTTATAGCGAGGAAAGACTAGATCTAAATACTCGAACGTTTTTAAATAAATGAAAGGTAAAAACATAAGATAATGTAGATAACAATCACTTAATTATAATCTCTTGAGCGAAATTCTCTTTCACGGAGCATTAAGTCATTAACCACACAAGCTTGGTAACCCACCTTAGGCCTCATTACATAAACATAATAAATATATCACAACTTTCTAAACTCAACAGCAGGCATAGCTGAAGTGACATGGTAAAAAGCCTCAGTGAAATAATATGGCGGCACACATCTAGCTAAAACGTTTTGTTGGGGCGAATTGCGGAGGGCAAACAACATCTTCCGTATCTTTCACTGTTTTCGACAATATTTGATAATAGTGAAGATTGACTGCCGTGCACAGATGGGACACGTCACATTCATTTCTTTGTAGGGATGTAAATCACTCTATACAACTTAAACTAAAGTTTGAATAGTCTTAAGCCAGTATGCATAAAGAGACGCGTAATAGTAAAATACACTCGATATTGTCCTTTCTAATAGCAGAGTGAGACTGGTGTTTTTGTAAATGTCTGGTTTTCTGTCTGTCTGTTTGCCCAATGTTTTTGTGTGTCTGTTTTTCTGTCTGACTGTTTGATATTTTTGTGTGTATGTTTTTTCTGCCTGTCTGTTCGTGTGATGGTTTCGTGCGCCTGTTTTTCTGTCCGTCTGTTGTTTTTGTGTGTCTGTTTTTTGTCTGGCTAGTACTTGAAAAAGTGCATTAATTTTGAACCTGTAAATAATTTCATGGTCCGACAAAAAAAACAAAAACAACCCACCTTGTTGTCAAGGCTAGTAAATTTACAATAAAAAAAAAAGGCACAAATATTATAATTAAAAAAAAAGGTTTTATATCCAGATAGACCTCGTCAACGGATGGAACTTTCGATGTTGTTTAAACATGTCCTCACAAATTACTAAGGGGGTGGAAAATAAACCTTGTGATGATATTCAAAAAAAAAAAAAGTCTCAAATTAGGGTTGAAACAGCTGGTAACTCTCCGCCTGTAAACTTTGCTTCACACTAGCACAAAAGGCAATGCCCGCTGTGTCCCGCTTCTGGTAGTGGCTGTTGTGTTAGTGTGAAGTAAATTATATGGGCGGCGAACTAGCGGTCTGGTGCCTAGACCAGCTTTGGTCTGTTTCACCCCTTGGGCTATTTAAAAGATTTGGTCAAGTCATGTCAAAAGCTTTCGAGAAGTCTTCCCAATCACCAGCGGAGCTGGCCAATCGAAAACAGGACAAGCCCCCCCCCCCCCCCAAAAAAAAGTTTTGCTCGTGAATTGAGAGCGTGGGATGTGATCTCGCAAATATTATACATGTATTTAGTTCTAGAGTCACTGGCTTGCATTCTGCTACAAGAACAGGACCCATGCACCTCGCCCTTTGTTTCTGTGAAGAAAAGATCATCCGTGTTTGACGTACAGAGTGACCAGTCGAAACAGTTTTTCCAACGTGCACAGAAGGTAAGTTTTGGGCGCTTTTTCGGTTGTTCCCACCATTTAGTTCACCCACTTGTGCCTGTTCATACAAATTGATGCTTTTTAAATGATCTAATCTAGAATCTAGATCTAGATCTAGGTCAATGTAAACTTCGGTCATAGACTTGGTCACCAAGTCCGCTCACCGAACACGCACTTTTTCGGTGTTTTTCCTTATCGTATTCAATTGATCGGACGTTTTCATGTGCACGAAAATGGAGTTGGCAACGGAAAAAGGCAAAGATCACAAGTAGAAGCGAGTTTCCATGTGTGTGGAAAAGGGTTTCCGTACACATGAAAACATTCTATTTCACTGCCGTACTTGGAGGGTTTTTGACGTATCCGTTTCTGTACACATAAGCTGGGTTTTCATGTACACGGAATCAGCAAAAATCCAAGTAGTGAAAAGAACGTGACCATGTGTACGGACACGCAATTTCCGTAATCATGATTCTTTTTGGTACTTCAAGGAATTTTGACATTTCCGTCTACATGAAAACCCAGCCTAAGCTTTTAAAATATGCCTCTGGGTTTTAGGAAATTTTGAAATCTGGGTTTCCAGGGAACGAAAGTGGTAGTTTCAGACTGTATCATAGTGACTAATGCTTGACCAGAGTAGACCTGAAGCATTTTCTGTTTGATTCACCGTTGATACTTTCTTTTCAGTACCGTAATGGCAACGGCCGCGGGAAGGAGGTACACGACTGTAAACCTCTTGAAGAGAGTGGCGGAGGGAGCGAGACCGGAGCTGTCCGGACTCGATACAACCAGGACCGTAGCTGTGATTTCCTGACGTCAAGACCAGTCGCCCTCAAACTGCTGACCAGGGGATCAGGTTGTCAAATTTTATTTATAAACTAGATGAGGTACCCGGCATTATCCGGGATAAACTGGTGAAAACACCGTTCTCTTTTTGGTCAAGAAAGCTTCCCATATTCTAGTCTTTACTACAGATTTCACGCGCATCAGAGCACTACACAATTTCTGGTAGGGAGACTGCACGAACGGAATTGAACGCGTATTGTCTTTTGGTGCCGTGGGCTTACCACAGGGAAGGCAAACCAAGGATCACTGTATTCTACATTTTTACTTTTTATTTAAAATACCTGAAACTTTAATCAACACAATCGGTCGATACAAAAGCTATTGGGCTGGATTAGTTGACATGCAAGAAAATTAATTATACATTTTTTAAAACTGTCCTTTGGGCTGTAGCGCGGGGGGAAAAAAAAGGGCCAGAATTGTACCACAATGAATTACTCCCGCCACAATTTAAAAAAAAAAGGCTTTCTGAAGGTAGCCGCATTCGGTGATCCTTCCAAAATCTGAAAATGTCTGCACTCTGAGGCTCCTGCAGATTGTGAGGTCCCAAATTGAAGCTTATTTGTACACATATTTAAGCTATGACTAAAGTCCGGCACTGGTTGTACGTTTTCATATTATTGGTTTACAATGCTGCCAACATAGCCCAGCACCTAGGCCTACTTAGCTCTCCATTCGCTTGCAAAGATTTTAGTGTAATTGCTTGACATCTTTGTAGCCTCGAGCCAAAGGACCAAACTTGCACCACGGTGAATTCCTCCTGACATTTTTTTTTAAAAAGATGTGTGGTTTGTAACTTGTAAGGTCCGTCCAGAGTAAACATACTTGCAGCGTTTTTTTTTTTTATAGCTCTCTTGCAGCGACTTCCTTGTTAGTCTCAGTGCTAGTGGACTTTCTTGTACCTCCTTAAGTCTCAGGGGACATTTATCTTGCAGACTTCAAACGACTTTCTTGTATCTTGCAATCGGAGGGGACGTTCCCATACCTTACCGTCTTAACCTCTTGCATGAAATAAGGTCAAAAGCGTTGTGTGTGTGTGGGGGGGGGGAGGAATATTCTTGGGAGGGATTTGCCTCAAAAAGCCCCGTGCTAGGGTCGGGTGAAACTCGAGAGCATTATTGTTATAAAATTTTCACCAGAAGTACGAGTCACGTGTCCCTGCCAAATGCACTTTGCGCATACAAATCCAGCAGATAGATCACTGATGGGAGAGAAGCACGGCAATGATCTACCTTTGACAACGGTGTGAGCCAACTCGTACTGAAAACGAATCCGCCAATTTATTCAGATCTATGTACTTCACCGTAGTCTTTTTGTTTTTAAACGTGCCTGTCGTCTACTTTTACACGGACAATTAGTTCAATAATGTTCAGTGTTTTTTTTTTTTTTTGGTCCATAATTACGGTTTGCCACCTACACATGATGGGAATCAGCAGGAAAGTGTAGAGAAAGCGGAGCTGAAATACGTTGACCTGTCCAGTATAAATGACACAAAATGACCTGTGCCATAGACGAGAATTCTTGGACATTCATGAGCTTCGAGTTGGGGGTTTGGAGAAGGCACGTCGACACGATAACGTGGTAGGAAAATGTTAAGACAATAGACTGAACATAGAAGTATGGCAGGACAGGAGGGGACCCTACCGGTAGCGGTCCCCAACCACCCACGGACATCTCTGAAATTTCTGATTTGCTGGCCATTTCGCAGGTTTAAGTGGACAGTTGGCTTTCTTTGGGTTTTGTTCTTTTGCACATTCTGGGAATGTACACGTGCCTCTTGTGAGATATGAAGTTAAAAACTTATTTTGAGAAATGCCTTGACATTCAAGATTACCCAGGTTCCTTAGGTAAATCGAGTACAGAATGGGGGGAGGAGGAAGGGAATTGTACATCAATTTTGGATAAAGGGCCAGTCGATATATCCCGCCTAAACAATAAGCATTTTATTCCACCATTGCAAGTTGGCCACTTTCATGCTTCATTAATGCACGGAATTTAACATTTTAGAGCTCAAAATAGAACGTTACCGAGCAGAAACCCAATCTCAAGTCAAAGCTACACTTTAAATGCCACTATGTTGAGCAGTAACTGAGTTTGAACAAAATGGAAGTGCTGTATGATAGTTTTAGGATGCAGCACATACTTTGTATCGTTAAACATAGTTTGACATTCGGAGTCGTTCAGGTTGCTGCAACTGGACAGTGGCATTGACACTACAAGTACAACCCTGTATTGGTAAACATAGCTTGACATTCAGAGTTGTTCGTGTCGTTACACGCTAGAGCTCCACGGTGGCAGTAGCACAATACAACCCCGTATTGTTAAACAGTTTGACATTCAGAGTTGTTGACGTCGCTACAGCTTAACAGGAGCCTCGGCACATAAACCCTGTATTGTTAAACATGCAGTATGACATTCAGAGTTGTTCAGGTGGGCACAGATCTACAGTGGCATCAGCACATACAACCCTGTATTGTTAAATTTACAGTTTGACATTTAGAGTTGTTCACGTCGCTACAGCTTAACAGGAGCCTCGGCACATAAACCCTGTATTGTTAAACATGCAGTATGACATTCAGAGTTGTTCGGGTGGGGACAGATCTACAGTGGCATCAGCACATACAACCCTGTATTGTTGAATATACAGTTTAACATTCAGAGTTGTTCAGGTGGAGACAGATCTACAGTGGCATCAGCACACACAACCCTGTATTGTTAAATTTACAGTTTGACATTTAGAGTTGTTCACGTCGTTTACAGCCCGACACATAAACACAGCTCTGTATTTGTTTGACGTTCAGAGACTTTGTCGTTACAGCTTTACGAGCGACCCTGTGTTAATTTGATATTCAGAGTTGCTAATGCTATAAAACTGGTCCATTCGGAAGTGCAAAAAGTGAAGCTTTGACCGGAAGCTAAATTGAGTCAATGAATAGTGGCCGTTGCAATCTTAACTTCGTATTGTTTGACATTAACTTTTGAAGAAACACTGCTCTATCCAGTAAAGGACAGTTTCCCATCGTTTCTAGTACAAATGCATAATCAAAGAATGATTTGGAAAGATTTGACATCATGCCTTTCTGAGGAAATATTAAATCCTGCAGGCAAACCCTCTCGTGCACAGTGTTGAAAAGTTTTACCTGGCGCCTCGTGCTCTATTATATAGACCGACATTTTCTCAAGTCCTAATGGGTTAATGCTGTATGGGCAAGATTAAATTCGAGTGCACTCGGTTTTTGACAGTATCCACAGTGGTGGATCTTGAATATACAGGCAGATCTTGGACGTGTCTTTTCACTACCCCGGGTCGCATATACCATAGGTGCGTGTTACTTCTCTGAGAAACGGGAAAAAGGAACAAAAACAGCAGGGCAAACTTTGGTTTTGCCCGCCTGAAGGAAATTGGCCACAAATCAGTCTTTTCGAGTGTTTGCGTGTCGCAGTGGGCCTGACGCCTAGGTGAAAAACGTTACAAAGATTTGAAGTTATTCACTGATATGGCCAAACTGGGATAATTTTGGAGGGGATCTCATGGTACTTATTGCTATATTAGGGTGGTCAGGCTGTTCTTGAATGGCAACTCGACCGTTCTTTTACCAAGCCCCGAGATTTTACCTGTCTCAGCTGCCGTTTTTGTAGCGACATGCCGTTAAATCCAAACTCAAATCCACCCGGAACTGCGTTTTTTTTCCCTATATTGTGATTTTCCTTGACTTGCGATTGTTGTGACAGCAACATCTAATTATGATCAAGACTTAATAACCAAGGAAATTTGGTACGTAACTGAATGCGCTATGAATATCCGACAATTTGGAGACTTTGCAATGAAGTATTTAGAATGAAACTTAAAATTTTGATCGACTTGACTAATACCAATTTGACAAAGTGGTATTGGAATTCATGCAGACCTGTTGGAAAAGAATTAGCGACCCGGTAATGCATTTGGATGAACTGACCGAGCAATAGGCCGCAATTCTAAATGTTAGATGCTAGGTATACGTCATTCTTCCAGGGGCATTATGGGTGGAGCAGGTTAAATTTAAATAGTTAAATGTCAGATGCCGGTAATATGTCATACTTCCATAAAATCATGAAACCGTAAATATTATAATCTACTCCCAGAGTGGGACAACTTAACCATAATTTGGTGTTGTCGGAAGGGTCGTCATTCTCACATTCTGAGAAAAAAACAGCACATTAAGCCATCGGTACGTTAGAAGGTCGTGCCTTCATGTGGATCTTTTTACAGTAGTGTCTTATTCTGCTACGTATATAACTTTATATGGTGAACATGTTCCATAAACTCGCCTGTCAACATTATTGCCGGGGATTTTGACATTGGAGTACGAAAGCCAAAGTTTTGCATTCTTCCAGTTTTGGAAAGTTGAAGCCATTTTTGCCACACGCAGGTACCCGACTTTCACAAAAGCGATGTAATATTCCTTTCTGTGAAGTGGGAGTGCATGTCTCGGATAGTCATATCGGGGGTCCAATGGCTTCGATGAGGCGTGTCACATAGTAGCTGGGGGCGCGTGCCATGATCACAAGGAACATCTATTACTTGGTCAGTGTCGATATCAAGGGGGGGGGGGGTGGTGTTGCTTTCCTGTGTGTCACCAGGTACTGGAAGGATGAATGGAATAGACATGATATATGAATACTTACACTACTACCAGGCCGGGGTTGCTGTCTTATGGCAGCTTATCTCAGCTATTCTGGCACCAATAATTATCTAATCAAAAACCACGTGGACAGATGGATAGATGAACAGACGCGATGTGAATACTTGCACTAACGCCTACCTGCAGTTCATATCGCAGATGTTTTAAGGCGGACTGAACTTTTTGGCCGACCTCAATCTGTGAACAAAGAGAATCTATGGTAAAACTATAAAACAGCTTTGTTCTTACTCATAGGTTGGGCTAAATATTACAAAGTTGTATCTATGATAGAGTTTAAGCAATTGTCTGGCTTTTCGTTCCATGGGTGGAAATCTCTGCCTTGAAAACTTATGATTAATTTTTTTCCGTCTTTTTTTTTTTGTGGGAAAAATTGTAACGTCTAAAATTTCAAGAAATAAAATTTGTTTCACTTGATACTAAATGAAAATAAACATCACCTTCTTCTTGGCCAGAGTCACTTGTAACCCAATTTGCCAGGTACCTACAAAGGTTGTAGACTGTACATGGATTAATTCATTCATTCATTTCTATTCTTACTCCCTCTGTTTTCTTTTGTTTTAAACTTTTTTTTCAAACTAAATGTGAGTCTGCCAACAGAGGCAAAAAGGTATAAACGACATTAAAGAGGCCTAAAAGTTGGGGAGGACTTCCGAATGCGTCCCATGGCCAGACTTTATTACAGTAATGAAACGAAACTGGCCAAACAGTATGGGGGTCACTAAAATGACGTCACTTTAACACATGGCGGGTTAGTCCTCTAGAGGGATGTCTTTATAGTTAGCCTGCAAGCTCGGTGATTCCCATTCTGGCAGTACAGACGCGTGACACACTTGGAGGGATTTCCAATATATGACTTTATGGCACAGAAGTCTTGGAAATCACTGAACAAAACACAGTACAAGGTGGGTATTTTTTCTTTCAAACTCTTTTCCGTGCTCTCATTCTGCTGCTTGGACGTTCTTCTTTTGGCATTGGTGACATTAGACACTCAGAAGTCTTTCCAAACAATGACTATGTGAAGCAGGGCCGGATGAAAACTTCAAGAGTAGTTCCGATTTCCTTTATCTGCAGCGAGCATTCTGCTGCCTGTGACTGCTTCTCTTTCCACTTTCGACCTGTTTTCAGTTCATCTTGTGAACCCTTGAACATTAGATGAAGGCGGGCTTCCCTACTTGGTATTCCTCATTCAAGGATTTAAGTGGTATTAGCTTTGCTTGTTTGCATGCAAGTGCGACATCGGTTAATCATTGAGTCCGAGCCATTTTCTTGTGTAGGGATTTATTTTTGCCTCTATCCCCTCTACCGTCCCCGACTCGGTGTGAGATGCCCAGGCCTCAGAAAGTGAAACAGCTGATCGTTAACTGGAACGATGAAAAAAGATATTTAGTTACTTCTGTGCTTCCCCGAACCAACATTCATTAGTTTGTAAAATGACTCACATGCTCATCGCACACAAACTTGTGGTAACACCACCAGCAGGAAAATTTGCAAAAATCCAATTTTTTTCTCTCGCAGTCTCTGTGGAAATGAAAAAAAAAAACACGAATGCATGAAGAAATGAAATCAATGGGAAAAAAATGTACATAAACGTAAATCATTATACAAGGTAAAGTCTGTAATAATAATGGGTATCTAGCTTTTTATCCCATCAAATGTAAGCTCTAATCGCTATAGTCACTCATAACTCTCTAATGGCCAGACGAACATTTGCCAACTCCAAAACGTCTGAAATACCATGCTGGGGTGGTTTTAAATATATTTTTGTGCATATATTGTGTACTTGGAAAAATTATTTGATCATAAAATTGGAAGAGTAAGTGTACCAAATACTGAGATTTGGGCACCTGGTTCAAATATTGGAGACTGGACGCTAGAGGATTAGACTCACATTCAATACACCAATATAAAGAATATACTAAATGTGGGAGAATAATAATAAATAGAATTTCTATAGCGCCTTTTTAGCAAAATTATTACTCAATGAGCTGTATATTGCATCGATTCATGCATACTTTCCAGATCTCATACTAAAATATGCACTCTCATCCATACAAACTTTGTTTCACACACATAGAGGCTCTTAATCAATCATAACATCAAAGTACCGAATAGAATTTTGAAATTTTAACAGTTTCGGAGGAAAAGGTGTTTTATGCTTTTCTTAAAGCTTTCAAGATTCGGTGATTCACGAATGTTCAAAGGTATCAGGTTCCAGACAAAAGTTCCAAAATAGTTGAAGGATCTATGGCCTATAAGTTTTATAGTTTTTAGATGGGATTCTTAAGATTGTTTTGTCATTTGATCTTAGTGAACGAGATGGTGACTAGACTTGAAAAGAATTTTTGAGATAGATGGGTGCGGTGTTATTTAAACATTTGTAGCAAAAAACAAATTTCTTTCTGTTATAGGTCAGTGCAGTTCTTCTAACAAAGGCGTAACGTGGTCAGCTTGTTTTTTCTTGGTAATCAATTTGGCTGCGTTGTTTTGAATGACTTGAATTCTAGAGTTTATCTGTTATTCCAGAAAGAAAATTGCAATATATCTATTCGAGATGAAATGAGTGAAGTAACTTGAGTTTTGGTAATAGCTTCTGTGAGAAAATTTCGAACTCTGTTGTTTCTTAGTTGGAAACGCCCGGCACCTTCGGCATGAGAGGTGAGCACTCAGCCTCCAGACCGCCGTGTCCCCTATGTAATCCTACAAGCCTGTTTGGTTGAAAACCAAAAGCGAAACGCGGGTGGTAGATGGGACCTTCTGGTAGGGACTCCTTCTGTTCTATCGCTCTGCTATCTTCTATCTGTGGTCTTACTTTTCCCTACCACAATGTCACCGTTACCGTAGTGACGTGTTTTCACCAAACTCAAACTCTGTTGAAAAGTTTTGTTGAAAGCTTGATATTTTGAAACCCCAAATTTGTAAAACATTACAGTAACTGAAAACTATACAAACGATACAAAGCACACAGCCCCACCCCCCACACACACACATACTTGTATGCTTTTCTATACTTTGGGGGCAGCCCCCTCTCCTCCCTCCAAGCGTACATACACTTTTCGAATGGCCCACGTCGGCTCTACTTCCATTATGTACTTTCTCTCGTGGGATTCAGTGATAAGTCTTATCGTTGGAATGTGAGAAGCAATCTTCAATGGAGGCGGCAGTCTTAAAAGAACTCCAGGTCCACCTGGTAAAAATATCCCAGTCAGCATCCTTACGTCAATCCGATGTAGATTCGTGTAGGATTACCGTTCGGGCAGCCCCCGAAATCAAATCGACGCCGGTGCATGCCGTAACCAGCGGGTCAATTCAGGACCAACGTCATTCCTAGGTTCAAGCTCGACTTCAATTCCACGCATCTGATTTCCGTAAGGTTGCTGGCTAGGATCCTATCCCAGTCTTAAATTTTTCAGAATGAAAACAACAAATTTTAACAACTTCTTGTATCAATAAAGACTTTGTGCTTTCTGGAAGCAACCGGATTCGGTAATCATTCCAAAATCTGAACATTTCTGAGGGCTCCTGCAGATTGTGGGGTCACAAATTGTGGCTTTGTATATATTTAACTTGTGCCTAAAATCCGCCACTGGTGTTATGTTTATATGATATAAACGTTTCAGTGGCAATGTACCATTTGGAATAAGAAGCAAAGACATTATTGGCTGTCTGCATAACCAAAGACATCACAAACCTACCCTTTTTGCTGTGGCCTTGGACCTTGCCCCACCCAGAAGAGCCTCCTCCATCTCGCGCCGTTTTTTTTAGCCTCTTCGGCCTTTTGTTTCTTGACTGTTTGAAGTAAAACCAAAGACGTGTTGGGCCATATGGACACAGACCAGACAAAAGAACAGAATAGGCGATAGATTTACATAAAGACAAGACAGAGTAGAGTTTGGGTTTTATGGAGTGTCGGCTCGGTACCCAGCCAGAAACAGTACCGATATTCAATACGTAGAATTGATGTCGTTTGCAAATGGGAAGGACATATTTCCTACGTAGATCCGCTGGTTACGACATCGCGCCGAAATTGGTTTGATGTAGAAAATCCGCCTCTGCGGTAGTCCTACCAACCCTATAAGGAAATCTGTCCAAATCTATGACGTATTGGCGTAGGGAACTTGGTTGGGTCAGGGCCAATGCAGAATGGACGTATGCACAATTTGGGGCCATTTTCGACACCCCCCCTCCCCCACTTTGTAAGCTTTTCGTACTTTTGGCTCACCCCCCCCCCCCGGCCTTCTACGGACGTAAAGCCATTAAAATGTAGAAAATCAGAGCACTTTGATATTTTGAAACTTTAAATGTCATTATTTTGCGTCTTTGTCTTCATTTCAGGAGGTTCCCTGCCATTGGCATTTACGCCTCACTTTTGTTGTGGTAAGGATTAGGTTTTTAGAATTTTGTCCTGGCAGCGGCCTTGTTCTGTCAGCTCTTATCGATTTCCAACTGCCAACGTTACCTGTCACGTGCGCAATGTCCACACGGGCCCTCCCGAGTTTTTCATCCTTTTTCCGAGAAGACTAGGTGCTCGATCCTAGCTACCATAGGATCAGGGATACGAATTTTCCCCCACGAATAAATGTCAACATGCCTGCACCGACAGGGGATCGAACCCGGTACCTTTGGCATGAGAGGGTGAGCACCTTGCCTCTAGACCACCGTGTCCCCTATATAATCTTGTTGAAAAACAAGCGAAACGGGGGTGGTGGATGGGACCTTCGTGTAGGGTCTCCTCTGCTATCGCTCTATCTTTTATATGTGGTCTCTTACTTTTCCCTACCACAATGTCACCGTTACCGTAGTGATATGTTTTCACCAAACTCAAAACTCTGTTGAAAAGTAAGCTTTGTTGAAAGAAAGAAATGTAAAAATAACCTCCAAATTTTTAACGCATTACAGTATGAGTCTAAAAAAACCAAAAAAACTCGGGTAAGCCTGGTAAAATATCCCAGTCAGCACCCGTACGCCCATCCGACGTAGATTGGCATAATTATGATTTAAGTAGGAATTGGTAGGATTACCGTACGGGCAGTTCCCGACATCAAATCGACGCCGGTGCCATGTCTGAACCAGCGGATCAAGGTAGGACCGACGTCATTCCTAGCTTCAAGCTTGACCTCAATCCCACACATCTGATTTCCGTCAGGTTGCTGACTAGGATCCTATCCCAGTCTTCACATTTTTTTTCAGAAGCAAAACAACAAATAACTTCTTGTATCATTAAAAGATTTCAGTGTGCCTTCTGGAGGTAACCGGATTCGGTAATTCTTCCAAAATCTGAACATTTCTGAGGACTCCTGCAGATTGTGCGGGTCCCAAATTGTAGCTTATTTGTATATTTAACTTGTGCCTAAAATCCGCCACTGGTTATGTTTATATATTGCATGGAACTTACGGTGTTGCCAACAAAGGCCTGTCGGTACTTACGGTGTTGCCAACAAAGGCCTGTCGGTACTTACGGTGTTGCCAACAAAGGCCTGTCGCTCCCTTTTCTTTTCTCTTGCATTGTTGCTTTTTGCGTGTTTGAGCCCTGCATCTTCTTTTGGGTTTTTTTCTTTTAGGCCCTGAAAAAAAAAAAAAAGGTCGAATTACTAAAGATAGTTTTTAAAAAATCTTTGGAGCCAATAGGGAAAGACTTCCCGTACGTCCGGTGGCTTAATTTCACTTTATTTCAGCCTATTCACTGGAGTCTGAAAGTTGAAATTAATTCAGTCAGGTAACGAAAAGACAGGGTAAGGCACAAAGTGGCCGTTAAAACCGAAACTCAAAGTCAAACTCAAACCCGACAACTTTGAACTCTTACATGTCTTTACAGACTGCCTAAATATTGTGTGCGTGTGTATACGCGTTTTCTAGTCGAAAAGGCAGGGGGTTAGAATTAGGGATAAGAGTTACAGGACAGACTGGCATGTATGGACACAAACCTACAGTTGACAGAAGTCAATATGGCTTATATAGTTTTTAGATGGGATTCTTAAGATTGTTTTGTCACTTGATCTTAGTGAACGAGATGGTGAGTAGACTTGAAAAGAAATTGAGATAGCTGGGTGCGGTGTTATCTAAACATTATTTTGTAGCAAAAAACAGCAATTTTGTATGTAATTCTGTGATAGGAAGCCAGTGCAGTTCTTCTAACAAAGGCGTAACGTGGTCGCTTATTTTTTCTTGGTAATCAATTTGGCTGCGTTGTTTTGAATGACTTGAATTTTAGACAGTTTATTGAAATTCTCTTATTGCTGGAATGTGGACAAAGCTACCATTCATGAAGCATTGTAGTATTGAAGGTGTTATATGTTATATATCCATATATAATCAAGGGAAATTATGCATACATGTAATTTACTTAGTTACTGCCCTTGGTTAGACCTACACTTAATTACGTAGTAAGGGAAATAATTTACCTCTTATGCGTTGTGTGATTAATTAACACCACCACTTTACTTACATTACTTTTCATGTTGCATTACTCTCAGTGAGTTGGTAATACATTAGGTCACCAGCATCCTAATGTATTACCAACTCACTGAGAGTAATGCAACATGAAAAGTAATGTAAGTAAAGTGGTGGTGTTAATTAATCACACAACGCATAAGAGGTAAATTATTTCCCTTACTACGTAATTAAGTGTAGGTCTAACCAAGGGCAGTAACTAAGTAAATTACATGTATGCATAATTTCCCTTGATTATATATGGATATATAACATTATACATCAAATAAAGCACTAAACGGTGACCAATGAAAGGTTCCTACTGTCACAAATCCCAGACTGGGAGATGTAATAAGTATGACAGGACAACAATCACAAACAACAAGTTTAACACTTAACAGAACAACCCATCAGACTCACACATTTATTAAACATAATTATACATATAATAGCGCAATTACATACATTATATTATTGAAATGCACTGCCGTACAACGGCCTTATTCTCACACACACTCTCCCTCGGATCCACAATCCGGTAGTTACTCCTAAAGGCACTTCGGCCTCAGCCTCTCCCCTCAGGGTCTTAATAGCCCATTAATAATTTACTGGCACCGCAGTCTCTCAATATCACCTTCCTATTATCATACCCCTTATCACTCCCCTAGCACCTCAGCAGGGCAATAACACATTATTATTTTCATAGCCATCAACATGGCAACAACATGGTATCAGTTCACTAGCCTATCAACATGGCAACAATAGAGTATCTCATTCACTCTCATATCTACGTCCCTGTCCGTGGCCTGACTGCCACGACTTTATGTGCCTCTACTGTCCTGCACTGACAGCCTCGCTTCTGGCCTATGTGCGGCCTCCGGCCCTATGCTGGCCTATCCCCTGTGCTCATCGAGGTGGCTCTGCGGCCCGTCCTCGACACCTACAAGAATAACATTACATTGGTATAATACCCTACCATTTCTATTCACTCCACCTCTCCTTACAATCCATGAAGCGTACACACACTAGTTCACCTTTCACTCACCACACATCTTACGGTAACACACTTCCATCGGAGTACACACTACTCACTCGCGCTACAAATCCATGAACTCACTTTCATCTATCGCTCATGGCGCACATTGCTATATCCAATATCAAGGACTTCCACATTCCTCACATATACTTATTCACATCATGGTAATAGACGAATATAATATAATACATCAATCATAATAATCAATCAACATTCTACGTACCAGTCATAACTGGAAAGACTCTCACTAGTCTTCTCGACTGCTTCCTTTTATCTCTGCCCGATGGGCTATTATTCACAGATCCGCTCCCTAGGACCTAACTTGCAGTGATAGTTATACAGCGCTTTCGCCTCCTTCAGACCCCCCACTCATGACATGCACGACTTTTCTTCCCTGTCTCCGTGCGTTAATTTTACTCTCCTCCTTTCCCCCCGTAATTATTAACTATCGCTCACTCCACTCGTGACATCATCCCCCACCCCAAAAAAATTAATGCAATTAATTTCAAATCGCATCAAGATGACTGTCAACGAGTGAGCCTGAGCAATACCTACATTAAAAATGACCTACCAGTTCCCCTAGTATATAGAATACCGAAATCAGGGGAAAACATGGGGATCAATATGGCCTGCAATATGCATATATGTGTCACATCATGAATAGCTAACTAACCACAATACTTAATACAGAATCAAAAACCATTCAACCTATCAACCATTCTTCATATCATATTTATAATGTCAATATTTTAAAGTCGACTCATTCACACAGATCCCGTCAATGTTCCTGTCCTCCGATGTATAAGCTCCTGAAATCTTCCCCTAGGCTCGACTAAGGTAGTCGGCGATATGATTGCTGGTTCCTGGAATTGGTTGAATAACGAAGGTGTACGGCTGTAAAGCCAATGCCCATCTAGACAAGCGTGGGCTGGACGAACGATTCTTCGACAAAATTGTCAGTGGCTTGTGGTCCGTCTGGATACAAAATTCTCGTCCCATGAGATAACGTCCTAGTTTCTGGACGGACCAGACAATGGCAAGACACTCACGCTCTATCACAGAATACTTTCTTTCTCTCTGCAATAACTTCCTACTGACATAACATACAGGATGGAGACATTCGTTCTTCTCCTGTAGAAGACAAGCGCCGACACCAGAGTCCGACGCATCCGTTCTGAGGATAAAATTAGATCGAAAATCGGGTAATATCAAAATGGGTGACGATGATAATGCTGTCACCAAATTATCAAATGATGTCTGACATTCAGACGTCCACTGGACCTTATCGGGTTGTCCCTTCTTAGTAAGGTCAGTAAGAGAAGATGACAAGGAGGAAAAATTTGGAATGAACTTTCTGTAATAATTTAAAATTCCGACTAAGCTTCTGACTTGTTTCTTTGTTTTAGGGATTTGCAACCCTACTAACTTGTCAATTTTTGTTTCTTCAGGTCTCTGAACACCTCTACCCACAATATGTCCTAAGAATATTATCTCTGGACATGCCAAATCCATCTTTGCGGGTTTAGCAGTTAACCCAAAATGACGTAATCGTTGAAAAATTACTGTTAGTGTCTGAATATGATCAGACCATGTCGACGTATGACATGCTATATCGTCAAAGAATGACACGACATTAGGTATGTCCTTCAACACTAATCTCATTAATCGTGCAAACGTCGCTGGCGCGTTTACCAACCCAAATGGCATGACCTTAAATTGGAATAATCCAATGGGCGTTTGAAACGCCGTGTATTGTTTAGACTCCTCAGTAAGCGGGATTTCCCAATACCCTTTCGTCAAATCTATCTTGGAAAACCACGTGGACCCGGCCAATGAAGCTATTAGTTCCTCCTGAAACGGAATAGGCTCCCTATCGCCTACCGTAATAGTGTTCAATCTTCGAAAATCAATACAGAACCGCACCGATCCATCAAGTTTTTTCACGAGGACGATGGGTGATGAATACGGCGATGTTGATGGTTCTATCACATCCAACTTCAACATTGACTCAACTTCCTTTATGACTCTATCTCTCGAAGAAAAAGGCAGCGGATACGGTCTAAGAAATACTGGCTTATCCGAAGTCAACTTTATTTGGTGCTGGATCACCGTAGTGCGACCCGGCAAATCCGTAACAACATCCGGAAATGACGCTAACAGGGTCTCAAGTTCCCTACTCCTTGAACTTGTAAGGTCAGGGTTAATTTTTACGTCCCTGTAACCTTGTGTCGGAGTTAACTCCGGCAATTGAATTTGTAACTCTTCCTGCGCCTCGGTGTCGCTTACGTCACAGTCCAACTGGTCTACGACCCCCGTACAAGCAGTAGAGAAGACAGTCTCCTCTGGTCTTGTCTGTGCACACAGATACTGTGGTCTCTCACAAAATCTCTGTAGCATATTAACATGGAAAACCTTACTCGTTCCATCAATGTGGATAGCGTAATCTACCTTTGAAACAACTCGCTCAATAACACAAGGGCCTTTCCATGTCATCAATAACTTATTATGGTCCGTAGGTAACAACAACAGAACCTTGTCTCCTGGCTTAAAAATTCTCAGTTTGGACCCTCTATCTTTATAGTCTTTTGCTCTTTTCGAAGCGATACCAGAAGCTTCCTGTGCTATAGTGCGCGCTGAAGATAGTCTTTCTCTTAAATCAACAAGGTACTGAAACCTTTTTAAACGGTTCCGAAACCGTGGGGATCTTTTGACGAGGAGCCTGGGGTGAACGACCCTCATGCGTCGTCTTTTGGCACGCACTGCACGTCTTACAATATAAACGTACATCTCTGTATACTGACGGCCAATAAAAATCTTTCAGAACTCTCTGCTTGGTTCTAGTACTTCCAATATGACCCGCTAATGGAACGTCATGGGCCAGACGCAATACTGTAGCAATTAACGACCGTGGCACGACGACCTGCTTTTGAACGGAAGCCACTGTGACGTACATACGGAACAGAATGCCCCCCTGGACAAAAAAAGAAGATGACCCGTTCCTATATTTCCTCGTTTTCTCGGTTCGCGCTTCCCCAAAACATGGGTTTAATGATGGGTCCTCCCTTTGTAATCTCGCCAAGCGCTCTGGCGTGATATCTAGGTTGACCGCTGGCGTAGCCAAAGGTCTAATCCTATCTTTATCCGCTACCCGTCGACGTGTTTCGACCGCGGCGCAAAAGTCAATACCTTTTGATTGCGACCATGCTTGCACGTTCTCATCGGAAGGGGAACCCACCCGTGATACATTCCCAATGATGAGCTGGGCGCCTGGAAAACAACCAACGACTGCTTCGACTTCCCCGCTAAGGAAAGGTGTATCTATCATTATTCTTGCCATGGGTAATTTCTCAATGGCCCCCGAAAATTGGATGCACGGGACAGTCTCACCTGTAAGCTGTGAATCCCGAATGCAATCCCTATGCACTCCCACAACGGTAGATCCTGTATCTCGTAAAACCGAGACCGGTTCGTCCCCAACAAACCCCGGATAAACCCTAAGACCACCTCCTGTATGACATGAATTTATGACGGGGATCTTTCTCCCACAAGGTAAAACACCGGAAGATAATAACTTCTCACAACTGGGACACTTAGAATACTGTCCGCCTCCGTTGTCCGATGTAACACACGCAGCCGCATGATGAAATTTATTTGGGGAACATGGACTGGAGCTACTGTCCACGTTCGCCGCTATCCTACCTGCAGGGCAGTTCACGCTGATGTGATCTGCTCTTCCGCAGTTCCAACACTTCGCGGCCCTACACTCGCGGGAAAAGTGACCCACGCGTCCGCAAGTCCAACACTCCGCTCCCTGTGCTGCCCTAGGCCTGGGTCCCCGTGACCCCTCGCGACCGGAACTAGAGTCCCTATGCCGTCGGTCATCGGCAAAGGTCACAACTCGCCCCCGGCCATTACCGCGACCTAGCCCTCCTGCTCGGTCAAACTTACCGGATCCATATGCCGGTGATTGGTGATAGCCCCTATGCTGCCCCTGGCCTTGCCCACTATAGGCACCACGCTGACGCGACCTGTCCCTAAGTCCTGCCGGCGACCCCTCGACAACGGCGACGTACCCAGCATCTTGGACGTACGCCCTGGCGACTGGTTTGGACGGGTGCGCCGTACGGTATGCCTCCGCCAACTTAGACGCCTCCTGCACCGTCGCGGGTTCGTTCTCTTTCAGGAAAGCCACCAGATCTTTGTGGCACGACGCGTACAGCTGGTCACGGATCATTAAGTCTTTCAGTTTAGCAAAATCCGTGCCCACATGCGCCAAGTCTACCCAGTTCGCGAAATACTCCGTTAGTCTCGCGACGAAGGCAGCAAAGTCCTCCCTGGTATCTGCACGTGCCCGCCTAAACTGCTCCCGGAAGTATTCCTCGGTACGCGCAAATCGGCGAAGCAGCAAAGCCTTCAGCTTATCGTAGTCTTGCACGTCTTCGCGCTGTAGCTCTTTAAAGTAGGTTAACGCTCGCCCCTGCAATAGCGATGCCAGGTACGTGGCCCATAATTCCTTATTTTCCCCCCATTGCAATTGTGCGTTCAGTTCGAACCTGTAAAGGAAGGCGTCTATGTCGTCCTTCCGGTCGTCGAACGTAGGGAGCTTAATCCTAACGCCACCTTTATTGGGTACCTGCCGCTCAACTGTTTCTGTTGGCGCACTCTTTTTGCTTTCTAATTCTGCGATTCTTACTCGCGCGTCTGTCTCCCGCTCTTGAGCTTCTATCTCCTTTAACTTTAACTCCCTCTCCTGTTGCTGAGCCTCTAACTCCTTTAACTGAGCCTCTTTTTCTCGCTCTCTATCCTTAGCACGCTCATCGCGCATTTCTGCCTGCTGTTCTTTAATCCAGCCGCGTAGCTCTTCTCCCTCCAGGCCAAGTTCCTTACCCAACTTCATTAGTTGTTGGAGTTCCGCCATTTCACCGATTTATGGTTATGGTATCTATTATAAGACGACCAACCTGTCGGTATGATCACTAGCGATACGACCAGAGACCTGAGATCACACCAGATATAACAAAACCCAAATACAATTCAGAAACACCCCTAACTAAACATTCTACAGCCTACTCTCTCTAACTAATTGTATGTTTATAAAATGTCTAGCACTATTAAATAACAAAACGAAAGGAAAAGATAAGAATGAGAAAATTCAGTAGAAGGACCACAAGTACGTCAAGGACAACGAACCAGACTAAGACAAAGGCCTAAAAAAGAAAATATAATGGAAAAAAAATGCAACCTAAATACGCCGATTACACTACAAGGTACGAACAAGAACAGAGTCTGAAAAAAAAGAACGTATTTACAGACAGGTAAGAGAGGGACAAGAGAAACGTCTTCCTAAAACAACGAGGAAGATATCGGCGCTACAACTAAACAATATTACAGGTCCCTACAGAACTGGTCACTGTGATGAACGAAGTTCCAAAGTTTACCACACCTTTTTAAAAGGATAAACTAAGTTCAACACAGCAAACCCGCGCCACCGCCCGTATAACCTATAACGACAACAAAAACAGCAAAAACAGGGAAACAGACAGATGAAAAGACAGCCCTCAATCCAGGGTACAAAATTTCAGTTTCACTTAACTTCGAATTTTGAGTTTAACTCCTCCCCTTAATCGGAGCTCTGGCTGCTTGTCTCCTCAGGCTGCACGCACACACTCTGGAAAGTTTAAATACACATTAATACCTATTCATAGCAATACATGCATCAATACATATTATTATTCCTAAACATACATAAATCATATCCTCATGAAATTTCCATTCATCCGACGAACAAAGACAACACAAATTCCTACCACAAGATAAGTATTACGTGGACAATAACTAAAGTAACAAATGCCCACCGAAAAAATACCTACTAACTAACTACAACTAAATATTACGAAAATGGACGAGTCACAACGGACGAGCCCCCAGTGTCACAAATCCCAGACTGGGAGATGTAATAAGTATGACAGGACAACAATCACAAACAACAAGTTTAACACTTAACAGAACAACCCATCAGACTCACACATTTATTAAACATAATTATACATATAATAGCGCAATTACATACATTATATTATTGAAATGCACTGCCGTACAACGGCCTTATTCTCACACACACTCTCCCTCGGATCCACAATCCGGTAGTTACTCCTAAAGGCACTTCGGCCTCAGCCTCTCCCCTCAGGGTCTTAATAGCCCATTAATAATTTACTGGCACCGCAGTCTCTCAATATCACCTTCCTATTATCATACCCCTTATCACTCCCCTAGCACCTCAGCAGGGCAATAACACATTATTATTTTCATAGCCATCAACATGGCAACAACATGGTATCAGTTCACTAGCCTATCAACATGGCAACAATAGAGTATCTCATTCACTCTCATATCTACGTCCCTGTCCGTGGCCTGACTGCCACGACTTTATGTGCCTCTACTGTCCTGCACTGACAGCCTCGCTTCTGGCCTATGTGCGGCCTCCGGCCCTATGCTGGCCTATCCCCTGTGCTCATCGAGGTGGCTCTGCGGCCCGTCCTCGACACCTACAAGAATAACATTACATTGGTATAATACCCTACCATTTCTATTCACTCCACCTCTCCTTACAATCCATGAAGCGTACACACACTAGTTCACCTTTCACTCACCACACATCTTACGGTAACACACTTCCATCGGAGTACACACTACTCACTCGCGCTACAAATCCATGAACTCACTTTCATCTATCGCTCATGGCGCACATTGCTATATCCAATATCAAGGACTTCCACATTCCTCACATATACTTATTCACATCATGGTAATAGACGAATATAATATAATACATCAATCATAATAATCAATCAACATTCTACGTACCAGTCATAACTGGAAAGACTCTCACTAGTCTTCTCGACTGCTTCCTTTTATCTCTGCCCGATGGGCTATTATTCACAGATCCGCTCCCTAGGACCTAACTTGCAGTGATAGTTATACAGCGCTTTCGCCTCCTTCAGACCCCCCACTCATGACATGCACGACTTTTCTTCCCTGTCTCCGTGCGTTAATTTTACTCTCCTCCTTTCCCCCCGTAATTATTAACTATCGCTCACTCCACTCGTGACACCTACTTCCTCTTGCATTTTTTTAACAGTGGATCATCATCGTGCTGTGGAAAACGCACGAGAAACATCATACTATAAAGAAAGGCAAAGAATACTCCTGTTGATTTTGAGCCACAACCGAGTTGAACAGCAGAAAGTGTTCCGCTTAATCTCACGCTGGTATCAAGAAATGCAATATTATTCCGTACGTGATCCTACTGCTTTCGATCATGTCTGGTGAAAGAATGGATATCTTAATGTGGACAAAGCTACCATTCATCAAGCGTTACAGTATTGGTGTTCTACACCAAATAAAACACACAAAGCAATGACCAATGAAAGATCCTTACCTCTTCTTGCATATATAATAGAGGGTCGTCATCATGCTTTGGAAAACACATGACAAACATCATACTATAAAGGCCTCCAGTGTCATCATGGATGGCTTTTTAACCGCTGAACCTTAAATTCTACAAAATAATCATACTATGTACTGGAAGACGTAAAAGTGTGAGTGAACATGTTTGAAAAGGTCTTAAAGTTTGCTTTATTTTTAATACTCCTGTTGATTTTGAGCCACAACTGAGTTGAACAGCAGAAAGTGTTCCGGCATTTTCAGCCGGGAAAAGATAGATGCATTTTCTTCAAATTAAAAAAGAAATAATTAGAATTTAAAAGTATGACAGAAAATTTCGTTTTCCGCCTACATGAATTTCACATAAGTAGATATAAAACACCGTTTGAATAGATGAGGGGTTGCGCGCAGCAGTGCAGTGGGAAATTAAAATATTAACACTGACTGAAATCATGCAACCTTTTTCCAACATGCTGGAAGTTTCATGAATTATATCTTTGAACAAATGTTCGTTTATACAGGAGCTCTTTTGTTAACCGGCCAAGTTTACCGTTGGTATGATCTAGCCTCAAAATAGACTCTCGGGCTAGTCATGGGGAATGCTGATTCTTGGCTTGGCTAAGCCTTTCATTTTCACACATGGAAAAAATGGGAGTTTGTCTTCAGGATAATTCATTACAAATCTTTTAAAACACTCAGCTGGTATCATCTACGAATTGTTGGTAAAGAAGGATAAATAGATGAACAGACGACAGTCAGAAAGGCACCAGTGGACGAACACATGCACAGATAGACCGAGAAACACATTTAGTGATCAGTTCATCCACAGAAAGACACGCACTAACAGACAGATACACTGACTGACACGGCTGGGCAGATAGATGGCTGGAAGGATACATACATGTATGGGCAGAGAGACAAGGACAAAGGCAGAGAGATACTGTCAGACAAACGTATAAGGTATGTCGGTGGGCAGACAGACAGACAGACTTACGATGTATACTTGTGTTCTGAAATATTTTTTTGTCTTCACTCTTACCGTCTGAAACATAAGTAAAATGTATGAAAAGAATGAATATCTGGCACTGGACAGTGTGAAATATTTTGTAACCACAAAGTCATAAATCTACCAAGGACACACTGCCAATTAATTTTGTACCTTTTCTCTCGTTCTATGCCATCTTCGTATTGAATGTGTATGTGCATTGGGGGGGGGGGGGGGGGCGCGGCATAATTGTTCTTTTAGACGGAGAGAGAGAGCAGATGAGATAGAAGGAAAGATGAGCTCTGAATATAAGTGACAGATGGAAGCATGTCATATTCACATAGAATACTTTTCACACAAAGAATGGCTTCTGAATTTCTCAAAAAAGCAAGATAATGTTGTATTTAAAAGACTCACTCTCAAATGGACGTTTGGACCATACGGGTGGGCCCTCTTTTCCTGTGAATGGAAACGTAGAAAAAATGCATGAACTTTTTACTGTTGAAATACACAGATATGAAGAAAGGCTTCATTACTGTTGAAATACACAGATATGAAGATATGCTTCATTGTAAAAGAGCTGAAGATAGGCTTCATTGAGCTATCTCTAGAATGAACAAATTTAACCAACAAAAAAAAATTACCGAAACTAATGCAGCCAAAATTGCACAAATAATTTCTCGTGTGACAAACATTGGAATTGGGGAATATCGTTAAATATGTCACATCTAGAGGAGTGCAAGAAAAGTAAAAAAAAAACCTGGAACTAATAAATTGATGGCAGCAATGGACAGGCTAAATCCAACATTTCTTGAATGAAAGATCGTGTTTAAGAAAAAAGTCACACCCTTGTCACAAACACTATTAAAGTACACAGTGACGATAGTGACACGAACAGTGCACCCGGGTTTAGACCAGTCTCAAAATGCAGTGAAAACGAGCCTCACTAAGGGGGATAAGGGAGTTTTTACAGTGGGACGCACTTTCTGTAGGTGCCTACAGAAAGCGTGCGTAATCGTAAATTTCTCTTTTGGTTGACTTGCGACACTCTGGGTGTTTATACTGCCACGGACACCTACGACTGTAGTACTCGCAGAAAAAAGTGGGTGGGTGGACACACTTCAGTCGTGCGCAAGTGACTACAAAAAGTGTCCAGCGGTTTCTCCTCTTATCTATGACTTGGTGTGCACTTCCTGTTTATATTGGCAGGCGTTTTTTAGGTGCGTAGCTCAAGTCAGTACCAGTACTTATTTTCTAATCTTGTTACAATAAACTAATTCTTGAAGTAAGAAACCGGCCCTTTATTTGGGACAAAACAGACGAGAACCATTTCAATAGACATTCTCTCAGCCGCATGGGAGTCAATTGCAAATGAAATTGGATTTTGTTTTATTTCACCTATCTTCTTTTTTCCGCTTCCATATTCGCCCTGCCCCCTTCTTCCCCTCTCTCTCGTTCTCTCTCTCCCTCTCATGCTCTTTTTTAGCAACCAGTGTTTTCAAATGTCTTTGTGAGTAAATTATTTTGCCATGATAGGCTCCCTTCTGGAGACACAAAGTTTATCATGAAAGTAATCCGAACAGCAGTAGCCTCCTTTGTCCTTTCTGTTCCTCTGTTGTTGGGTAGATTTTCCCACTGACCCTAGCTGTCGGGCTGCATACTTTCTTGTAGCAGTCATGTATTGTAATTCCTTACCAAGAGTGTAATTGTGCAAAACACAAACTGCTTTGACCATATCGATAGCAAAATCTGGATCATTTTTTCTTTAAAATCTTACCTTAGATTTCTTTTTTGCCTCGCCATTGTTTGTCTGTGAAATAGACAAATACACACAAGATGTATTAGCATTGTATCGTTTGAATATGTTTTGAATATGTTTGCTGGGTCAGGGCCAATTCAGAATGTACGTATGCCCAATTTGGGGCCATTTTCCACCCCCTCTAATTTGTACGGTTTTCATACTCTTGGCTCAGCCCACGACCCCCCCCCCCCCCACTTTCCTGCACGGACGTAAAGCCATTAAAATGTAGCTGCTGGTAGGGACTCCTTTTGTTCTATCGCTTTGCTACCTTCTATCTGTGGTCTTACTTTTCACAGTTACCGTATTGACATGTTTTCACCAAACTCAAACTCTGTTGAAAAGCTTAGTTGAAAGATGTAAAAATAGCACCCAAATGTTTTTTTACGCATTACAGTATGAAAAAGGTCTAAAAAAAATAAAAAAAAATCGAGGTACGCCCGGTAAAATATCCCAGTCAGCATCCTTATTACGCCCATCCGACGTAGATAGGCATATGATTTAAGTAGGAATTGGTAGGACGGCCGTATGGGCAGCCTGAACCAGCGGATCAAGGTAGGACCGACGTCATTCCTAGGTTCAAGCTTGACCTCAATCCCACGCATCTGATTTCCTAAGGTTGTTGGCTAGGATCCTATCCCAGCCTTAAAACAAATTTTTCAGAATGAAAGCAAATTTTAATAACTTCTTGTATCAATGAAGACTTCTTTGTACTTTCTGGAGGTAACCGGATTCTGTGCTTTCTGGCGGTAACCGGATTCGGTAATCCAAAATCTGAACATTTTTTAGGGCTTCTGCCAATTGTGGAGTCCTAAATTGTGGCTCATTTGTATATATTGAACTTATGCCTAAAATCCGCCACTGGTTGAATGTTTATGTATTGGTACTTACGGTGTTGCCAGCACAGTCCTGTGCCTTCCTTTTTTCTCTTTTTTTGGTGGAATTACTAAAGATTTAAAAAAATCCTTGGAGCAAATATGGAGTTTCGTAGGTCCGGTGGCTTAATTTCACTTTATTGCAGCTTATATACAGGAGTCTGAAAGTTGAAAGTAATTCAAAGTTCGACAACGAAAAGACAGGGAAAAAGCAGTGCCCCCCCCCCCCACACACCCTTACACACCTTATACTCAACTCTAATCTTGTCGAATCCCTAACCCTGCCCCCTTAGCCTTTCGACCAAAAGGAAAACAAAAAGAATCTGAAAGATGAATTGAGGCTGTTACGAGTAGTCCAGGAGCTCTCTGGAGTCGCAAAAGGCTTTCAAAGACATACCCCTGGCCCAAAAAACTGGGGGGGGGGGGCGTACGTACTTGTAACATTCTTTAGAAGACATGATAGATACGTTTCAGTGGCAATGTACCATTTGGAAATAAGAAGCAGACATTATTGGCGGTCTGTATAACCAAAGACATCACAAACCTACCCTTTTTGCTATATAGCCTTGGAGGTGGAGATGCTACTGCAGCCTCAGCATGACCAGAAGGGCTTCTTCAAGTTCTCTTCTTTTTTTTCGGCTCGTCTCTTTTTTACTATTTGAAGGAAACTCCCATGGATTCAGACCAGACAAAAGAACAGAATAGGCGATAGATTTACATAAAGATAAGACAGGGAATAATTTTTGAGTTTGGATTTTATGGAGTGTCGGCTCGGTACCCAGCCAGAAACAGTACGGATATTCAACACGTAGAATTGATGTCAAGTTTACTCCTTCAGCTCGTCTTTTCTTGAGTGTTTGAAGGAAACCGAGACGTGTTAAGTCACTTGGTACAGGTTAGACGAAAGAAGTGAGTAGGCGATAAATTTACGTAAAGAGTTTGGATTTTGAGTGTCGGCTCGGTATCCAGCCAGAAACACGACATCAATTCTACGTGTTGAATTTCCGTAAAGTTTGCGAATGGGAAGGACATATTTCCTACGTAGATACGTCGACATCCCGCTGAAGTCAGTATGACATAGAAAATCCGCCCCTGCGGTAGTCCTACCAGCCCAATAAGGAAACTCGTCCAAATCTATATGACGTAGGGAAGTTGGCTGGGCCAGATTCAGAATGTACGGCGCGTATGCACAATTTGGGGCCATTTTCGATCCCCTCCCCCAACTTGTACGCTTTTGTAGTGTACTCTTGGCTCAGCGCGCCCCCCCCCCCCCGCCGCATTCTTCTACGGGCGTAAAGCCATTAAAATATAGAAAATGAGAGCACCTTGATATTTTGAAACTTTAAATGTCATTGATATTTTGAAACTTTAAATGTGATTATTTTCCATCTGTCTTCATTTCAGGAGGTTCCCTGCCATTTACATCTCACTTTTCTTGTTGTGGCAGGGATTAGGTTTTTAGAATTTTGCTCGGGCAGCGGCCTTGTTCTTGCCTGCTTTTATCGATTTCCAACTGCCAACGTTACCTTTAAGCAATATCCGCACCGGCCCTCCGAATTTTACCTCCTTTTTCCGAGCAGGCTAGGTGCTCGATCCTACCTACCATAGGATCAGGGACAAGAATTCCCCCTCCCCCTCCCCCCCCCCCCGAAAAAATTTCAACATGCCTACACCGACAGAGGATCGAACCTGGTACCTTCAGCCTGAGAGGTGAGCACTTTGACGATGGTCTAGAGGCAATCTTACAAGCCTGTTCTGTTGAAAAACAAAAGCGAAACGTGGGTGGTGGATGGGAGCTTCTGGTAGGGACTCCTTCTGTTCTTCTGTTCTATCGCTTCGCTTTGCTATCTTCTATCTGTGGTCTTACTTTTTTCCCTACCACAATGTGACCGTTACCGTAGTGACATGTTTTCACCAGACTCAAACTTTGTTGAAAAGCTTTGTTGAGAGAAAGAAAGAAAAAAAATAACCACTTTTTTAACGCATTACAGTATGAAAAAGGCCTCAAAATAGAACTCGAGGTAAATATCCCAGGCAGCATCCTTATGCCCATCCGATGTAAATTGGCGTCTGATTTAAGTAAGGATTGGTAAGATACATCAAATCGACGCCGGTGCCAACCAGCCGATCAAGGTAGGACCGACGTCATTCCTAGGTTTAAGCTTGACCTCAATCCCACACATCTGATTTCCGTCAGGTTGCTGACTAGGATCCTATCCCAGTGTTCACATTTTTTTTTTTTAGAAGCAAAACAACAAATAACTTCTTGTGTCATTAAAAGATTTCAGTGCGCTTTCTGGAGGTAACTGGATTCGGTAATCCAAAATCTGAATATTTCTGACGGCTTCTGCAGATTGTGCGGGTCCCAAATTGTGGCTTATTTGTATATTTAACTTGTGCCTAAAATCCGCCACTGGTTGCATGTTTATATATTGGTACTTACGATGTTGCCAACACAGCCCCGTGCCATCCTTTTTTCTCTTCTCTTACACCGGGTGGACTGGAGTGTGATTGCAGGGCATCTTGCTTTCTTTTCTCCTTTTTCGTTCTTTTTTCTTTCTTTTTTCTTTTAAACCCTGAAAAAAAAAAAGGTCGAATTACCAAAGACTCTTTAAAAAAAAAATCCTTGGAGCAAATAGAGTTCTGTACGTCCGGTGGCTTAATTTCACTTAATTTTAGTGTATTTACAGGAGTCTGAAAGTTGAAACTAACCCGAAGTTCGATAACGAAAAGACAGTGAAATGTACAAAATGGCCGTTAAACTGAAACTCAGTCAAACTCAAACCCGACAACTTTGAACTCTTCCAAGTCTTTATAGACCGTCTAAATATTTATGTGTATGTCTACGTGTTTTCTAGTTGAAAATGTAGGGGTTAGAATTAGGGATAAGAGTTATAGAAGGATACACTGACATGAATGGACACAATCCTACAGTGGACATAAGTCAGGCCTATTACGACTTGTACATTTCTCAGCGACTGGCAATGCACATTAGGCGAAGTTTAGGATCGGGTATAAGGACAGAGTTAGGGACACGTTTCTGGTGGTTAGGGATTGACTGGGTGCTCGAGACATACGGAACTCTTCCCTTTAACCATCAACTGATAAAAGATAAAACTATAACCAGGTGTCGGCAAAATATTAGACAAGAGAAAGAGAAGGTACCTCCCGACCACCTTAACAATATATACTCAAAGACGGGATCTGATTGCTGTCCCCTAACTCTGTCCCAATCCCTTAGCTAAAAACATTTTCCTAACCCGAAATTTTTTCTTTTTTTTCAGCGGATCATAAAAATTTCTCTTTGATTTGGAGTTCCCGATCTGACTGATATTAGAATTATTTTCTCCCTAATTGATCCTCCCTACCTCACTTCTCTTGTTTTTATTTTTCTTGTTGTGTTAAAGATTAATTGTTTTTTTTAGTATTTTGCCGGGGCATCGGCCTTGTTCAGCTTGCTCTTTTCGATTTCCAACTACCAAGGTATTTTTAACGTGCGCAAAGTGCACACGAGCCCTCAGAGTTTTTCGTGTTCAATCCTACATACCATATAGTCTCACGGACAGGAATTTTTTTCCCCGAAAAAAAAATTCCAACATGCCTGCATTGACCAGGGATCGAACCCCGGTACCTTCGGCGTGGAAGGCGAACACCTTGCCTCTAGTCTGTCTACCGTGTCCCCAATAAACTTTCTCTCCAGATGGACGTTTTTATGTGGTGCATGGGCGGCACCACTGATTGACACTCGGGACATGGGGAAAATTGTAACAATAAATGTGTAAAAATTCAAGAAATATTGTTTCACTTGATATTAGATGGAAATAAACAGCACCTTCTTCATGGCCATAACGTCACTCGTAACCCAATTTGCCAGGTACCTACAAAGGTTATATATACTGTACATGGGTTAATTCATTCATTAATTTTTATTCTCTCTCCCTCTGTGTGTTTTCTTTTGCATTTTAAACTTTTCTTTTTCAAACTAAATGCGAATATGCCAACAGAATGAGTGAGAGAAAGACGGCAGGGAGGCATAAACAAAAGACGTTAAAGAGAAGCTTAAAAGTTGGGGAGGACTTCCGAATGCGTCCCATGGCCAGACTTTATTACAGTAATGAAACGAAACTGTGGCCAAACAGTATGGGGGTATAGGTAGAATGCGCATATCCACCATCTTGTCTGTCCGGACCCACGCGAACCAATCGGTGGCGAGGTTTTAAGAAGTTCACTACTGTAAACAATGACACGTGTGTATACGCACATGGGAGACGTTCGGTCAATTCTTTCACTTCCTTCTTCTTATCTTGTTTGGCGAAAGTACAAAACAAAACCTCTGACGTCATGCGCATTCTACCTATAGGGATCCCTAAAATGACGTCACTTTAACACATGGCGAGTTGGTCCTCTAGAGGGATGTCTTTATAGTTAACCTGCAAGCTCGGTGATTCCCATTCTGATAGTACAGACGTATGACTTTATGGCACAGAAGTCCTGGACATCACTGAACAAACATCAAAACTCTTTTCCGTGTTCTCTCATTCTCTACTGCTTGGGCGTTCTGGTAGTGGTGATCTTCTTCTTCTTGATCTTCAGCCTCTCGATTCCTTGAACATAGGGCCGCAACAACGCTCCTCCAACGCACGCGGTTATGGGAGTTCCTCCTTAGCTCGGTCCACGTCATTCCGGCTGGCTTCGCCTCAGCATCGATACTCCTGCGCCAAGTCTGTTTTGGTCGACCCACTTGGTGAGATTAGCAGGGGTCGTAGTTCTCCGCGAGGTTCGCGCGAAGATTTTGAGGCTTTCCATGGTAGCGGCGCCCTCCGCGGTTTAAAAAAAAAAAAAAATTAGTGTTTTTTTAATGCATGTATGAGTAGTCAATATTAATTCTCATTATACTATTCAGGTTTTCCTGACAAGTTTAATTTCATATGTATTAAGTACTGTTAACTCACTGACTACCGTTCGTGCCACAGTGGCACGAATTTCCGCTTTACGTCTCACTACCGTTCGTGCGCCAACGTGGCACGAACAAGATTATGAATTTTTTACGGTCTTAGGGGGACCGCTGAGTTGATTCTGATAGTCAAAAACGAATGTGCGATTATTTCCCTTCGATTTTTTTGGAGTTTCGTTTAGTTATCTTTTCCCTTCGATTTTTCATGAATGGAATACCACTCTGCACCGATGAATGCTTATATCACTCTGCACCGATGAATGTTTTCAAAAGTATCACACTATTGGCAGTAATGTGAGAAGTTCTTGTTCCTTTCTTTTTTCCATGCTTCTTATGTTTTATCTCTGTTGAGTTTCTGTTTGTCATTTTCAGTGAAAAACATGTTTGTTGGTCTAAGACTGAAGGATATGCCTTAGTGATCAAATATTTTTTTTGCTGAAAATTTTAACCATTTTTGAAAATGTACAAAAAATAAACAAAAAAAGACAACACAAATCTGTTTTGTTTTACATAGAGTTTATCTTCTTTCTCATTTCTGAAAATATCCAGTTTCTATTCTTAATTAGTTTGTAGCTATGATTTTTTGAAATTGCCCCCAAAATGGCGGTCTCAGGGGCCAGTTAAAAAAAACAACAGCGGTAGTGAGTGAGTTAAAGAGGGGGGAGGGGGGTGTGTTACGCGCGTATAGAAACTGGCGACCCGAGGAAATTTTCAGTGGTTCAAAACATTGTGTACTATGTACTATGACCCCTGCTAATCACACGCTCAGCAAAGAATATTCTGCACATTAATTTTGTTTTTCTTTCTCTCTCCCTGTATCATCACATTGTGTGTGTGTGTGTGTCTGTCTTGTAGTGCATGAGTAAGTGTGCATGACGGAAGTAAAAGGCAGTGTAATGTTACTCTAATATTTTGAGACTATGGCGGACGAGTGAGAGAAAGCTGTAACTCGGAGTACAAGAAGTGGCAGAAATAAGTAGGAAATAAAGTAATAAAATAATTTTCACGAAACTTCTGAATTTCTTCGGGTGTGACACGATTTTTTTTTTTTTTGGTATACTTCTTTAATCCATTGGGAAATTTGCCTTAGTGTCTTTGCAGGGCCAGTTACAGCTGGAGCTGATACACTGTGGCCACAGTGCACTGCCCATGGGTTTTTTTTTGGGGGGGGGGAGGGGGGGGGAAGAGATGTGGTTGGGGTATTAGGGATAAATTTTATTATTTTTGCCTTTGCATTAGCCTGTTCCGCCTGCTCTTCTCGATTTCAAACTGCCAAGTTTAAGTGCGCAACTGGCACACGGGCCCTCCGAATTTTTCGTCCTTATCCGACAAGACTAGGTGCTCCATCCCACTTACCATAGGATCAGGGACAGAAATTCCCCCTCCTCTCCCCCCCCCCCCCCCCAAAATAAATTCGAATATGCCTGCACCGACTGGGGATTGAACCTGGTACATTTGGCATGAGAGGCCAGCACCTTGCCTCACGACCGACGTGTCTAACCCCCATACCTTATTATAATTATGTCAAGATTTGTCTATTGTGGGATTAAAAGGTTGGAAAATGAAGGAAAAATTTCCGCCATTCTGAAACATTTGGCTGATAAGGAAGACCAACCAGCGACGCAAACAATGAAAAACGTAACATTTCTCATCTTTCAAAACCAGATGAAAAAAGATGAAAAAAGTTGTAATTGAAAACAGAATGGAAATTCCAGTTGCTGGCAAATGAGAAACTTGACAAAGAAGAAAAAAAAGTAAACGTCAAATAGATGGCATTTGGATTCAGTGCTATGACTAATAGAACGTACTGTTACACCACAATCTGGCGCGTACGAAATCTGTAGTGAAACTGCAGAATATGGGAAGCTTTCTAGACCAAAAAGAGAGAACACGGGTTTATCCCGGATAATGCCGGGAACTTCATCTAGTAGATATAGAAGAAGATAAACATGACGCGTCTCATGTTTATTAACTATGCTATTTACACTTGTTACACTTGATACTTCTTTAGCCTAACCGAACAGACCATTTGCCCACTAGTGTTAAGTTGGGCTGGTGACCATTTAGTCGGTGCATATTGAATGTTAAGTAGTTAGATAATACTGCTCTCCCCCCCCCCCCTCTCCCCCATATGTTGCTTAATAAACATTCATTATCTTTACATATAAATATTATTATGTATTGTTTGCTCTAGTAAAATTACCTCCAGTCTAGTCTGTATGATTACCATGTGTGACATTATATTATGCTCGATGTTGCAATTATGGTTTGCTAACATATCATACCCAATGCTGTTAATCATATTGTGATATCATATTATGCTCGATGTTGTCAATCATGCTGTGACATTATGTTTGTCTTATTGTTACATTGATATCGTATTGCATTATATATTGATATAAGTATAACAGTGCATCTATTATCCCAATCGGGGGCAGGTGAGCTGTTTAATTTGAATAAATCTGGCCTGATCCCTACATTAGACTTGGATATTTTTCTTTGTGTGAGTTTAGCAGCTTGACCACCGTGGCATGAGCTGTATGACACGAGTCTGTCTGACAATTCCTGTCTAGCTTCTGTAACAAAGCAAATCCTACACGCATTGCCTGGTTACATAACCAAAGTAGAGGCACCAGTAAACACCCGTTGTACCAAAAGGACAATCTTTCTTCTAAGTATGACCAAAGTCAAAGATTTGTTTAGAAGAGCCCCCAAGTACCACAACTTTACAAAAGGCTTCCGTAATATAACTGCAATCAATTATGATTACATGTATCAGATGACGCCGAAAGTGCATGAAAAGCCTTTTTTTTTTCACCATCAGTCTAGCTGTTTTTTTTTGTTTTTTTACCGCTTCCGACCGCCAAACAATATGGTTGAATGCTGGTCTTTTTGTTTGTTTGGAAAGACAAAATGTGCAAAACAAAATGCGCAAGGGACCGCTCACATATTATGTCATAAAAAATTGGTTAATTTTGACCCCTCCCCCCCCCCCCCCCAAATCATCAAATGGGCACGGTGGACTGAGAGGGTTAAAGGTAAATTGTTTTCCCATACCAACTACAGCGGACAGGTTCGAACTCGCAACCACCGGATTTATACAAATCCGACGCGCTAACCACTGTGCTACGCTGCCCCCCAAATTATAAGATAACATTGATCTGGCTCTCTGAAATTATGCAAAAATAGAACCAAAATTACACTAAACTTAAAATTGTTGCAAAATAATAAATTTTATGCAACACAGGGCAAATTTATTTCAATGTTTTTGAGAAATAATGCAAGTTTTATGCATGTGTGTAATGAGCATCATAACAATATGTCAAAATTATGCAAACTACGTAACTGAAGATTCTCATTTCCCTTGATTTGAAAAATAAGGTTGAACAAACAGGAAATAAACATTGAAAAATATAGAACCAAATCAGACATGATGCAGTGTTGACTCTGTGGTAGGTTTAGCAGTTTAATAAATATTGAGTAGTAATAGTAGTCATTCAAGGTATTGGTTGATTTATTAATTACATGTATTTATTTTATTGAAAGTCACGTTAAATTATACCAATAATAAAAATATGAATTTGATCTATATATTTGTTATTCTTTTTCAATTTTACCAAACCACATTGATGACATCATTTTTGGACTCAACACCCCCCCCCCCATGTCATCATTCAAGAGACCCCCCCCCCCCATATGATGACATAATATGTGAACGGTCCCCAAGCCAAGCGGGAAAACTCAAATATGACATGTAAATGCTACTGGAAAAGATGAGCTTGCACTGTTTGACATTCCCATACACATTAATTTACCCAGGACACAGGTCCAGTTGAAACCCAAGCAGAAAGTTTCACTCCTCTTCAGTGAAAACGTTTTATACCAGTGGTTCTCAACCCTTTTTTTTTTTTTACCCCATGTCTCGCTCCAGTAAAAAAAAATAAAAATGTGCCCCGACATAATCGGACAATGTCAAAAACACCCCCATTCTGGAATCCCCGCCCCTCTAAGATATTGTCACGTTCCACCTGGAGAAGCTGATTTAAATGCTCCATTGACTGTGTATCTTGCTATTTAATATCTCCAGGACTACCTAGCAGTCCACCAACTAAGCCTAAGCCATCAGCCTATCACTGTACCAGTCTCATTTCATTCATTAAATCACCTCCAGAAAAATTCATCCTGCCAGCTCAGCCATTTAATTCAAACAAAACAAAACGACTTACTTGCCAGGGCTGAAGAGTTTTTTGCTGTTTTTTAAAGACACTATAATTACTGCATACCGCAGTCCAATAATTATCTTCAAGGCCGTCTTCCTACCAATTAATCGGCAAGCCAAACCCGTCAGCCTAATAGTCTCAGTTCATTCCTTAAATCACCTCACTTTAAATTCAACCCGGCTAGCTCAGCGCTTTAAGTAAAAAAAAAAAACAAAACCTGCATTTAACCCTTGCCAAGGTTGGAGAATTGTGATTGGTCCGTTTAGACACTCCAAGTCCCAACGGCTGCATACTGCAGTCCAATATCCGTGGGACTGTCTTGCAGTCTTTAATACGAACTAAGCCTAACTCTTTTCGGTCCTTAAATTTCACCTCAATGGAAATTCATGCCGGTTAGCTCAGCAGTTTAAAAACAAAAGTCTCATGTCACCTCACTGGAAATCCATCCCAGTTAGCTCAGCGGCTTAAACAAACAAACAAAAAAAAAAGGTCTCATTTCACCTCACTGGAAAGTCATCTCGGCTAGGCTAAGTCAGCGGTTTAATTAAAAAAAAAATTAACTTGCATTTAAAGCTGAAAAGTTAATGATTGTTTTCATTCAAAATACTCCAATTACTGCACACTGCAATCCATTATCGGTAGGACTGTCTTGCAGACCTTTTAACACCAACTAAGCCTCACCTGTCAGTCTCATTGACGAAATATTAAAACCACAGAAAAACTGGAGTCGCAGCAAGGTTATATAAGCTACATACTTTTTCTTTTTGCCCAATTTTGACGTTACTATCAGCCTCATGTCCTCCCAGGATTAAATCACGTCACTGAAAATTCACCCCGGCCAGATCAGGGATTAAAAAAAAAAACAAAACCTTGCATTTAATTTAAACCTTGCCGGAGCTGGAGTGCTGAGATTTTTTCTCGTTTTAGCTAGATCTAGATCTACTCCAATTACTGCGTACTACAACTCAATATCTGCAGACCTGTCCTGCAGCCCTTAACTGGGCCTAACCCATCAGCTTACCAGCCCCATTTCATTCCTCATTGGGAACACGTAGAGAAAGCAGGTTGCTGGTGCGGGTAGAAATGGCACCTCTTTATCCTTTGAGATGGAGAAAACACTGGACGCCAGCGGCTGGTAAGCAGACTAATTTGTCATAAATGTTGAATGAATTCTTGCGCACGGTGTGGAGTTTCGCACCTGGATGTTTAAATTGTACGTCAGTTTTTCCCGATTCGACACATTTTAATCAAGACAATTTAAAACAAAAAAATGGTAGTAGTCATGATATGGACATTAGAAAATACAGTTCCAGCTGTCTTCAGACTATCTGTTTTTTGGGACAGAAGAAACAATCTTCACGCTAATAGGCCAGCAAGTGCTGGATAGAAATCAGTTAAAAATATAAAAAAATAAAAGTAATTCAAAGGGAGCTCGATTGCTGATTTAATCATTTAAAATGATAACGTTAGATAAGATATCCAGCATTCCCCAGGGAAAACCTGTGCATACCTCCCCCCCCCCCCCCCTCCGCCAACTTAGTTATATATATACTATTACTAGATGACGTTCCAGGAATTGCCCGGAATAAACTACCACGTGCTCTCTCTCTCTCTCCCTCTCTTTCTATCTCTCTCTCTCTCGCTCTCATAAAAGTATTAATCTGCAGTCCTGCTTCAGAACTCATGCGCGCCAGGACACTGCGCACCAAGCTTGATATGGTTACTTTTTATGACATGCACGGTACTATAAAAGAATGGAGCCAAGATGGAGGATGAAAATGACAGCACGATGAAACAATGCATTTTCTACAAATTCAAGAACCAAACTAATTAAAATAATAAAAACTTCCGCGCACCCTCCGCGGTGTAGTATAGGTGGTCTAATAAAAAAAAAACCTTTTGCGTTCAAAGGTGGAGATTTTGTGAAATATAGCCTATAATTATGTAAAACGAAACAAACATGCAAAAATACAGATGTTACATAGCAATAAACATTATTTCTTAAAATAACTTGCTTGAAGTAAACAACTTTTAATTATAGCCACCATCTTCCTTATCTCAATTGACACCTTCCTGCCAAATGTAAGGCATGAAGAGTGTATAGTTTGGTCAGTGAGTCATGCCAAAAGGTTGCAAGTTACTGAAATATATAATAGATAATATACAGTAAAACCTCGTTATCCCGCCAAGTAAGGGGCAAACAGAAAAATGGCAGTATAACGAGAATGGCGGTACAACGAAAATACCATGTAGAACAAGGGAAATAAGTAATTTACCAACATTGGTCTGGCTAACAAGTCTAAAATAATGCAGTTATCTCCCTTATCTCTCCACCAGACATAAACCTTCGTTGCCATTTTGAAGTTTTATTCTGGAAATCGTACCTTAAAAGTAAAACTATTATGTATTGCAACACGACAAATATTGCTACATTACAATTCAGCAACAAACGACCGGTGCAAACCAATTTGAAGCATCACCTCGCGCGCGCTTACGTTCGGGGGATTGAACTGTGACCCGCCTTTTCCACTGCATGCCCCATCAGTAGGCCTATCAGGACTTGCTTAGTTACTCAGGATTGGTGTTTGAGTAACAAGCACAAACTGTGGCGCCAAGTGATGTTCTGTCTGTTAGCTGGATTTAGGTAGAGGTGGGGAGCAGGGATTAAATTTACGTTGGCGGTAAAACGAGCAATATTTACTATACTCAAGTTATGAATGTAACAGTTAAACTGTTGGCCGATGGCGGTATAACGAGATTTTTAGTGACTTGGTATAGATGTCAGAGCCTGGAACTTGCTACTGGCAACCGACCCAGAGGTAGGCCACATCTGCGATTCAAAGACACTTGCAAGGTCACGATGAAAGCATTCAACATCGACCCCAATGAATGGGAGAACCTTGCAAATGATCGAAGCAGATGGAGACAAAAATTGCGCAGTGGCACGCTCGCAGTAGACTTCAAGGCAAAAGGAACATACCTGACAAAACGACAGAGCCGGAATGAAAACACTCGCCAAAGTGAACCCAAAAGACTGACCTGCAATCACTGCCATCGCACTCTCGGGTCAAACATTGGTACAATAAGCCACGAGAGAAGCTGTCAGTCAAAGTGAAAGTGAATATTCTAGCTGCTAAGACCGTCTGTAAAGACGCTAAAGGCCATATATAGATGTCAGATCCGTACCACGGCGAAAAGCTGGCGGTATGCGGGAATGGCGGTTTAACGGGTGGCGATATAGCGAGGTTTTACTGTATATATTTTTTTATATTGGATGCATAAAGAATTATGGTGTCTTGTTCTCATCTGTCCCAAAAAAATCACTGCATATTACACTTTGCCGCATCCATTGTTTCTAAGTCTTTATATATCGTAAGGGATTCGCTGCTCCTGGCATTTACATCCCACTTTTCCTTTTGTTTTTTGTTAAATTTTACTTGTTCTTATTTTTTTGTTTTTGCGTAGAGATTTTTTTTATTTTATTTGGCCCGGGCAGCTGGATTTGTTCGGCCTGCTCTTCTGGACTTTCAACTGCCAAGGTATCTTTAATGCGCACACCGTGCACATGCGCCCTCCGGGTGTTTCGTCCTTATCCGAGAAGACTAGGTGCTCGATCCTACCTACATATTTCGGCATATTTCTGAGTTTCTCTTACTCGCTCTTCAAGCCAGTCATTTTTCATTTTCCTCAGCTTCTTCTGGAGTACACCCTTACATGCACGCAGTGCATCAGCTTTTGCTGTGGAAGAGGGGTCACTGCAGTGAGCTTGGATGAGACTATTTTTTTCTTTGATGAGCACTTTGATTTCATTATCATTATCATTGAACCAGTCCTGGTGCTTGCGGACAGGAAAACCAACTGTGCTGCTGGCGCAAGAGTGCACAGTCGTATTTAGGTCAGTCCAGCTCTGTTCAATGTTCTCAGGGTCAAAAGTCACGCAATCCAATTTTGAGGAGAGTTCTGATGAGAGCTCGCTCTGTTTCTCAGCTGAGCAGAGTTTTGAAACATTTAGGCGTTTAGGTGGCGCTTTCCCTTGAGGGCGTCTATTGCGCCCCAATGTTAGTCTGAGCTTGCAAACAATGAGTCTGTGGTCAGTTCCACACTCGGCACCACACATCGCCTTTGTTACAAGGACATCCTTTAGGTCAGTCTTCCTCACAATGACATAGTCTATGAGATGCCAATGCTTTGAGCGGGGATGCATCCATGACGTTCTGTTTCTCACGGGGAGACTAAAATGTGTGTTGGTAATGAACAGGCCAAATTCAGCGCACAAAGTAAGTAAGCGCAACCCATTGTTATTGCATGAACCAACTCCATGAGGGCCCAAAACATTTGGCCACGCTGAGATTTCGGAGCCAACCCTAGCATTGAAGTCCCCCAAGAGAATCAGCTTATCAGCTGCCGGGACAGAGCATATGACAGATTCTAGATCAGAATAGAACTTGTCTTTGGCTTCATCTGGGTTTGTCATGGTGGGCGCATATGCGCTAATGAGGGTGGCTGACTGGCTTTTCCCAACTGGGATCCTGAGTGTCATTAGCCTGTCATTTATTTCAATTGGCATGGACTGCAAGTTTCTGACAAGGTCATTTTTAATTGCAAACCCAACACCATGCTGTCTCGGTTCGACTGCACCCTTGCCTTTCCAGAAGAAGGTGTATCCACCACTGAGCTCTTTGAGTTGGCCACTATCAGGGAGTCTGGTTTCACTGAGTGCCACTATGTCCAGGTTGTACCTGCTGAGCTCAATGGCAATAAGTGCAGTGCGTCTTTCCGGGTTGTTTGAGTTGTCCTGTAGTGTGCGTATATTCCAGGCTCCTAGCCTGAGTAAGCTGAATTTCTTTTTGTTTCGACCGCAAAAAGGGATCCCCACTGGTCGCGGTATACCCGTCAGGGTAATGTGAAGTGGGCTTTCTTTAGGGCACCTTTTCTAGCCCCTTCTTCGGTTGAGGTGAGCAGTGCTATCCTTAAATAAGGCTGCTCAGCTACTGTGGGTGCTGCCTCCCCACGCCTCCACTTCAATCGACGATGAAGCGACTATAGCCCACAGCCACCAACGTGTAGGTCTGTGCTAACAGCTTCCAGTCTATCCAAACCAAACCTGCTGCCACCGCACTCGCCCATCGCCGTTGGAATTTTGAGAGGAAAGAAGACGAGACAAAGATGAAAGAAGACGAGGTGAGTGTTAAGACTGGCGCAAAGAATTTGTTTTTAGTGAGAAAGAGCTGCGCAAACATCAGACTCACTCTCTCGCCTGGACACAACTTATCCAAGTGGCAAGACAGGGTCAAGACGACTGGAAATGTATCCAGGTGCAGGAGGATACCAGAGGGACAGTCATATTGCCTGACCGGCTGCCTGTAGGCTACTCCACAGCCTCGCAGTCCCAACTGACTAGGGTGAAAGACCCAAACCAAAGAACACCAATACTGGTGGATGCTCTGTGTCACGATATCCAGGCCAGAGTGACGGTATATTGCCATCTGCCCTATCAATCAACCACTGGCCTGCTGCCGCCAGCTTCGAAGCTGCGTCCGGGAAGTTTGCTCAATTCTTCGTCTGTGATTTAGGCAAACAAACCTATGACCACACCGCTACCGGGGGCCAATATGAAGGACTCAAGTACTGAGGGTCACATTGTGCCCTAGCATGTGGCCGTTGGGTTAGATGAAACCTCCTCCGCCCTGGCCGTTTGCACCGACAGGTGCACGCCCACTGATACCATGCTAGCGTACCAGTTCATGAAACAGGTTATACTGGATTACACGTTACCAGTAGCAGATTTTTCTGACCTGACATGATATGAATACTGCACCCATTCATGATATGAATATGTAAGGAATTGGATAATGTATTGGAAATGTAGGGAATTGGATACTACAGTGTGTGACAAGCTGGTCTAAATTTAGGCAAGGTGCTCGCCTCTCATGCCGAAGGTACCGTGTTCGATTCCCTGTCGGTGCAGGCATATTGGAATTCTTGGGGGAAAATTCCTGTCCCTGTACCTATGCAGTCAAAAGCAACGGCAGTGTTTCAGAGCCCTTTGCTGTCACAAATGGGGTAAAACAGGGTTGTGTCTTAGCCCCAACTCTGTTCAGCATCATGTTCTCTGCAATGCTACAAGAAGCCTTTAGCTCTCCTCCTCAAGGGGTAAGCATCAAGTACCGAACTGATGGCAGTCTATTCAACCTCAGGAGACTTCAGGCAAAAACCAAAAACCAAAAGTACTCAAGTCTGTGATTTACTATTTACTGATGATTGTGCACTTCTGGCACACGATGAGGATAGCATGCAAAACTGTGTTGATAAGTTCTCTAGTGCCTGTGACAACTTTGGCCTCACAATAAGCACAAAGAAGACGGAAGTGCTCCATCAGCCTACTCCAGACGACAAGTATCCTGTGACCCCAAATATCAAAGTCCATGACAGTCTTCTGAAGGTGTCGGAGAACTTCACCTATCTTGGCAGTACACTGTCTTCCGCGGCTCGTGTTGATACTGAAATTCTCTCAAGAATCAGCAAAGCCAGCTCTGCATTTGGCAGGCTTCGAAAGAGAGTGTGGGATGTTGCCGGCATTCGCACAGACACTAAGCTGAAAGTGTACAATGCTGTGGTCCTTCCCACCCTACTCTATGGGGCTGAAACCTGGACAGTGTACCAATCGCATGCCAGAAAGCTAAATCATTTTCATCTGGCCTGCTTTAGAAAGATCCTAAGGATAAAATTCCAGACACTGAGGTCCTCAATCGTGCCAAGGAATTGAGCATCTTCTGCCACCTGAAAAAAATTCAGCTACGTTGGGCAGGACATGTTGTCAGAATGCCCGACTCCAGACTCCCTAAGCAAATCTTCTTCTCTGAGCTCTCCAATGGAACGAGGAATGTTGGGGCCCCAAAGAGACGTTACAAAGACACTCTCAAGCAATCACTGAAGGCCTTTGCCATTGATGTGAGTGAGTGGGAAAAGCTCTCGCTTGATCGTGCAAATTGGAGGGCGGCCCTTACCAGAAGCAGCAAAGCATGGGAAGTTGACAGAGTTCAGCAGGCTATCAAAAAAAGAGAACGGCGCAAGAAAAGGCCCAGTGGTACTGAACCAACGGAGCACTCTTGTCATTTATGCGGAAGGGTCTGCAGGGCAAAAATAGGACTTATCAGTCACATGAGAAGCCATAAGTCATGAAAGAACAGTCTTTCCATTCTGTCCTCTGTGTCCTTTAGTTCTCTTTATTGTCCATGTGTTGAAATTCTCAACAATTTCTGTTCTTTATTCCTCTGGTGTTGTTAAGGTCATCATCATACCTGATGGACGAACTATTACATATTCATAATTTGTGGAAGAAATGTAATTACATGGTTCCTACAATGAAATGAAGAAAAAAATATTACCTCGAAAATGCTCGCACACATAAACAAAACACACACGCATGGGGGGGGGGGGGGGAAGGTTGAATATCTGTAGCGCATTTGGTTACAATATTTTATCTAATTCTCAATTATTATTTTATCAAATTTGGCTTTCTAATTTCTGCTGGCGCCGATTTGCCCACTTTCTCTATGTTCACCAGCAGCTGGTTACCGGACACTGGCTTTCTGCTTCCGGTTTACCTGCTTTCTCTATGTCCTCCCTCTTAAATCATTTTACTTAACATTCATCCCGGCTAGGTCAGCCATTGAAAAAAAAACAAAGCAAAAAAGTATCATTTCACTTCACTGAAAATTCATGCCTGCCAGGTCAGCGATTCAATTTAAAAAAACGAAACAAAAAAACCCTTACACTTGCATTCATTTAAGTTCACCCGTGTCAAGGCTGGAGAGATTTTTTTTTTTTTTTGTCTGTTGTAGACAATACAATTGCTGCCTACTGCTTTCCGGTGCAACCAAGACTAACCCACCTGCATCTAAAGAACCTGGGTAATCTTGAACGTCAAGGGCATTTCTCAAATAATTTTTAACTTCATATTTCACAAAGAGCACGTGTATATTCCCAGGAAATGAAAAGGAACACCCCCCCCCCCATCCCCCAAAAAGCCTGGAAAATGAGCAGCCAATCAGAAATTTCAGAGATGTCCGGGGGTGGTTGGGGGCCGCTACCGGCAATGTCCGGGGATGGTTGGGGGCCGCTACCGGCAGGGTCCCCTCCTGCCCTGCCATAGGGTCCCCTCCTGTCCTGCCGTACTTCTATGTTCAGTCGATTGTCTGAACTTTTTCCTACCACGTTATTTATAGTGTCGACACGCTTTCTCCAAACCCCCAACTCGAAGCTCATGAATGTCCAAGAATTCTCGTGCCTATGGCACAGGCCCATTTTGTGTCATTTATACTGGACGGGTCAACGTATTTCAGCTCCGCTTACTCTACACTTTTTGTTCTTTCCTGCCGATGCCTCTCATGACTGTAGGTGGCAAACTGTAATAAAGGACCAAAAAATCGAACATTATTAAACTAATTTTCAGTGTAAAAAAAAAAGAAGCCACGCACGCTTAAAAAGAAAAAGAATGAGGCTTTGCGATGAAGTAAAACTCTTCAGACTACATAGATCTAGATTTGAACATTAATTTAAAAATTCGTTTTCAGTACCAGTTGGCTCAATACGTTGTCAAGGGAGATAATTGCCGTCCTTCTCTCCCACCAGTGGTCTATCTGCTGGATTTATATGCGCAAATTGCATTTGGCGGGTGACCAAAACTTCCTGTGAAAATTTTATTTGTTGTAGAAAAAAGACGATAGGCATCTGGGTCATTTTCAACGCTCTTGAGTTTTACATGACCATAGCACAGCGCCTTTTGGGACTCATATCCCTCCCAAGAATTTTTTTTTTTCCACACAATGTGCTGGAGACAGTAAGGTATATAAGAACGCCCCTCAGACTGTAAGATACAAGAAAGTCCTTTGAAGTCTGCAAGATGAAGAATGTCCCCGGAGACTAAGGTACAAGAAAGTCCACCGAGACTTAACACAAGGAAGTCACCAAGTCTGAGCTATCAGAACAATCTGCAGGTATGTTTCCTCAGGACGGACCTTAAACGGTGTGTCACTTCGAGATACACCAGTTATTTCACGAGAAACAAGCCACGAGGCTAAAACCACACATATTTTAAAAAAAATTGGCAGGAAGAATTCACTGTGGTGCAAGTTTGGCTCTTTTTGCCGATGTTACAAAAATGTCAAGCAATTACAGCATACTTCGAAATCTTCAAGGTGCAAGCGAATGGAGAGCCAAGTAGGTACCGGGCTGTGTTGGCAGCACCGCAAGTACCAATATATGAACATACAACCACTGCCGAATTTTAGGCACAAGTTAAATATACAATGTACAAATAAGCTACAGTTTGGGACCTCACAATCTGCAGAGTTTCGGCAATTTTCAGATTTTGAAAGGATTGCCAAATCCGGTTACCTCCAAGAAAGCACACTGAAGTCTTTTAATCTTACTAGCATAGCCGACCCATGCAAAATAAATCTTACAGATTCTTCGTTGGAAGCTCAACAGTATATCTTGATCTAGGCTACATTAAAAGCAGCATTTGGATTCGATGCAATGACTAATAGAACGCGTAGAAATAGACACGATAACGTTGATTTTCGACCACTAATGTGTAGAGAGAGGTGAAGGGCGGAATTTCCGATCATGTTTTTCTTTATTCTACTCAACGAAAATGCGCCTCTGTTTTTATGGCTGAAAAAGGTTTAATATAAATAATAGTAAGACTGATTTTTGTCCAAAGTGAACGTGTCCACGTTACTCTTATCGCCTCTAGGGTGCCCTCAGCTTTCTGTCAGTGTTTAGTCGCAACGAAATAGTTTCAGATCTAAGTATTGGCGGTTAAAATATTTTACGTCCTATCCTTCGTAAACACATGGGTGCGTTGGTCATCCTGTGGCTAACTTTGGAGAAACAAAACTTACCTTCTGTGCACTTTGGAAAAACTGTTTCGACTGGTCACTCTGATTGATCTTTTTACAGATACAGACCAAGGACGAGATGCATGGGTCCGGCTCCTGTAGCAGAATACAAGCCAGTCAGGAACTCGATAATGTTTGCGAGATCACATCCCGCGCTCTCAGTTCAGGAGCAAAACGGTTTCCTGGGGTTTGTTCTGTTTTAGACTGACCAGCACCGCTGGTCATTTGGGAAGACTTTCCGAAAGCTTTTGACAAAAATTTACACACGTAATTTTAGTTTGCTTAGTCATGGCATGACTCGGCAAAATCTTTTAAAATAGCCTAAGGGATGAAACAGACCAAAGCTGGTCTAGGCACCAGACGGGTAGCTCGTCGACCATCAATTTTACTTCACACAAACACAATAGCCACTACCAGTACTGCGACCCAGCGTGACACAGCGGGCGGTGCCTTTTGTGCTAGTGTGAATCAAGGTTTACAGGCGGAGAGCTACCAGCCTTGCACCTACTCCAGCTCTGGTCTGTTTCACCCCTAATTTGAGTCTTTTTTTTTTTTAAATAACACTCACAAGGTCTATTTTCCACGCCATTTACATCCCAACAATACTACAAAGAAATGACTGTGACGTGTCCCATCTGTGCGCGACAGTCAATCTTTACTAGTATCGAATATTGTCGAAAACAGTGAAAGATACGGAAGATGTTGTTTGCCCTCCGCAATTCGCCCCGACAAAACGTTTTAGCTAGATGTGTGCCGCCATCTTTCACTAAGGTTCCTTACCATGTATTTGTATTTGTATTTGTATAACTCTTTAATCCCATTTGGGAAATTTGCCTTTGTGCCATTGCACCCCAGTTATAACTGGAGCAGGCACGTCGTCGCCACAGCGCAGCGCCGGTCGGCGGTTCTTCTTGTTGTTGTTGTTTTTTTGGGGGGGGATATGAGGGAGGAGGGGGAGGGAATCGTATGGATGAATTTTATTTAATTTTGCCCGGGCAGCGGCCTGTTCGGCCTGCTCTTTTCGATTTCCAACTGCCAAGGTATCTTTAATGTGCGCAGCGTGCACACGAGCCCTCCGAATTTGTTCGTCCTTATCAGAGAATACTAAGTACTCGATCCTATCCCCCAGTATGATCAGGGACACGAAAATATGAGAAAAAAATCCCAAACTTCCAACATGCCTGTACCGGCCGGGTTTTGAACCCTGGACCCCTGGCATGAGAGGCGAGCAGCTAGCCACTAGACCACTTTGTCACTTCAGGTGTTTTAGGTCTTTGTGTCTGGAGGTTTCGCTGCTCTTTGCGTTTACAACTCACTTTTTCTGGTTCTCATATTCTTGATCTTGTTTCTGTGTGTTTTGTGGTCGGGATTTTTTTGTTGTTTTTTTTCATTTTGCCCAGACATAGCCTAGGCCTTGTTAAGCCTGCTCGCCCCGACTTTCAACTTCGCAACGTGCACCCGGGCTATCCGAGTTTTTCGTCCTTATCCGAGAAGACTAGGTGCTCTGTCCTTCCTACCATGAATTAAGGACAGAATTTTTTTAGTTTTGTCTATTAAACCAAGTACAAACAGTGATCTGTGGATGCTTTCCTAGAAAGAACAAACTGCAACTTATCCGACCTGTGCACGATAGTCACTTTTTACTATTATCGAACACAATATTATAAATTTATACCTTTCACGTACACTTAAAACCATTAAACCTTTGTTAAGTCCAACTGTGACTGTTTCTCGTCCCTCCACCACCATCATCGCCCCCTTTTCTTTGTTTTTGCCTCCCTGTGCGCCCCTTTCTTCGTTCTCGCACTCGGGAGATCAAACTCGGCCACGTTGAGAACCACAGCCTGAGAGTGACAAGCTTCTAATCTATCTCAACTACTTGTGGGCTGAAACTGAGTTACACCCTACACAGTACCTCTACAGGACTTTTCCATTGCGCGTCAACGTATGAAGAGGATGCGGTGTGTAATTTGAAAGTATTACGAGAAAGTTGTATCGTCAAAAGCTATGACATGAGCACATGAAACTTCAATCATCCATTTCTCGGAGGAAAGGAGTTAGAACCTTGTCACTCCAAGGGATGTATCAAACAGCCCGGTCACACAGTCCGATGCTGGTGGACAAAAGTGTGCCAAAGAAATAGTGGCAGAAACTGACCGTGTCTGCTTAGAATGACAGTGTCCTACCTGGAATTGCTAAGAAAATGATAGGAAATTATGGTGTGCACTTCTATCAGAGATACTAGAATTTCTAGTATATTTGCTTCTAGTTTCGAGATTTGGCGGAAGTGAGATCTCTCTATGAGTACATACTCTCTGGCTCAGTAGTCCAGTGGTCCAGTATTCCAGTAGTCAGTTATTCCAGTTGTCCAGTATTCCAGTGGTCCAGTAGCCCAGTATTCCAGCAGTCCAGTATTCCAGTAGTCCAAACCGATTTTTACGTTTTGTCACAGGAAAACCATTTTCGGAAAGATGATATAGTCAGCATTTTCTTCAACAATCTGTGCTTTGAATAATATGGGCGTGTAAGAGTGCATGTGTGAAAGTGAAAGAGAGAGAGAGAGAGAGAAGGAGAGAGAGTGAAAGGGAGAGAGAGAGAGAGAGAGAGTCATTCGACACAGTGAGAGAGAGAGAGAGAGAGAGAGAGAGAGAGAGAGAGAGAGAGAGAGAGAGAGAGAGAGAGAGAGAGAGAGAGAGAGAGAAAAGACATTTGACACAGTTTAACGTCACAAGATAACAGTCCACCTTCTGAAAACTCCCAAACTAACTAAGTACCGTAATTAAGATTCAAAAATGAATTTGTTGCTTTCTAGGTAAGTATAACTAATAAAGACAATAATATTCAATTAAGTCGCTAACATTAACGGGAACAAAGTGACCTGACCCTGCCTAGTGGGAATTCTTCTGTCTGCATTAACATTTTCGGACTGACTGTCAAATCGGAATAGCCTAAAAAAATCCCTTAAAAAATGATTATAATACTAAGTCTTGTGGCATTACGCGATGAACTGCTGGTAGGCAGACTTAGAAAATGACGTCCAATAAAGGGACACAACAGAACAAATGACACCGAACGTACTGGAAAACGCAAATTTAACTCCTCTCAATGTTGTGACATCGTCTCCCTTTGACTAGTGTCGATACAATACTGTGCTTCCCAATGTGCAATCAACACAACTTTTACAAAATTTAGCTTCTTGTTATTTTATTCCGGTGCTATACCGGTACTTAGCTGGGAAACTCATTATCGTCATCGTAAATTATACTGCTTCCTTTTCCATTAAGGCACTATTATTTTACCCCCTCCCCCAATGCACCTGCCATGTCATGGGCTTTTAAAATATTTTTGCTCGCTTCAAGAGGACTTGTATTCTTTTCCATAGAAGTTCAAAAATAATTGCTGTCATTAAAAGTGCTGTTTGTTCCTAATACGGGGCTTGGTGACATGCAGCTTTCTTTTTCCACATTTTAGTTTAGCCTAATAGAACGATATGATTACTGAGTAATGCGAGAGCTTCTCACATTTGAAATACATGTAAATGGAATGCTTTATCGGGTAAAAAATTTTTTTTTAATCTGGAGGAATATTGTGACTTGACCAAATTATCTTTGTTGCATGTTATAGTTACTGATGCACTGCTGGCGTGATTAAAGAGCTCAACCGTGTATACAGTAGAGTGATGAAAAGCACACTTTTATTTTTGTTTCTTGGGGTGCCTTCACTTATGCATCTGAATATAATCATTTCAATTCATAGTTCATGTCACTAATGGAGACACAAAGGTGAGAATGATATTACAGGAAAGAAAGGAGAAAGAAAGAGAGAAAAAGCGAGAGAGAGAAAGACAGACAGACATGGCCTTTTCTCATAGTACCGGTTGCAAGAAATGTCTATTTTGTGTTTGTGGTCTATGAATTTTGCTTACATATCGTCCCATAATTGATATATTTGCAAGAATATTCTGTGACTGACTGTGGGCTTTGATGATGAACACAATTACATGTACACGTTTACTTTAGCTTGAGGAAGAGAAAATGTACAAATAAATTTTATAATAAGAGAATGCAGAATTTTTGCAGGTCAATACTAAGGTCCTTTGGTCACACAGACTAAAAAGCCTACAAGATTACACCCAACCTTCCAGAGAATAATAATACAAATCATGCTGGAACAAACAATCAGACTAGGAATGAAAAAAAAAATATAAACAGAAGGATTTCAATTAGAACCACAAATGACCCAATTTTGTGGTGCTGACTATCAGTGTGTGTGAATAATTTGAGTTTTAAGATAATTTGAAAGTGTTCAAAATGTGCTGTCACCAGAAAGCCTAAATAAATTTTGGTTTGAACTCTTTTATGGTCAATAGGCTATAGAGCCCTTTAAGTAAAGAGGGTGATTTTTTAAAAAAATAACCTTATTGCAAACCACAACTGATCAAAAGGATTAAAAGCGTTTATTTTTTAGACATTTGTTTTATACAGTGATGCTCACACATGAACAATGTGAGATTTAATAATGCAACAACTGTCACAAAATGTTGGCTTCAAACCACACTTTCACTCAGGAATAAAGACACAACGATGTGGTTATTGAAAGCGATTTATTCAATTCATTTTCCAATGAACAACATAAAGGATAAAATTAATATAGAAATAATCAAACTGCAACGCAAATGTATTACTTGTATTATTTTGCTAATGTATATCAAACATGGACATGCACAGCTTTGACTTACAATTACATTCTCTTTAGTCTACACAGCATCAGACATCCTCTCTTTTTATTGTATGAAGACATCTGCTACTTGTATTACTTCCACCTCACTCCCCCGTTCACTCACACACACACACATGCACACATCTTCAATTCGCAAGCACACACACACACACATAGCCAAAGCCTTAAAATTACCTATTCAAATGATATGTCGTTGAAAAGTGTAATGACAGTCACGTTTTCCCCGTTTCGTGATAACTACTGACAATGTGATCTGTCACTACACCTTTCACCCACACATTTGTACTGCACAGAGGTTCATAAAATATTCTGAAGCCATACATTTACATAAAATTCACCCTCTTGTTTTATATGAACCCCAAAGTTTCTCTTCCTGACACTGAAGGAAAGAAAAAAAGCCCAAATTCCGTTGTACAACAACAGAAGAGATTTGGGTTTCATACTGACAGGCTTGTATACATCATAAGGTATTTTCCAAATTGTTGTATGTGTATTTTGGCCTTTTCGAGGAAATGGGGTTCGAAACTTTGAAGAGTTGTGTAAAATTAAAGCACAAAATTACGTCAAAAACACATACCTCCAAAAGTTTTTAACAGAATGGAATGGTCTAATACATAATGAAATTAGCAGTGTCATTTTCATGACAAAATCTCAAAATCTGCAAAATGTCACATACAACATCATGGCAAAAAACCCTTCAATATATATTACAAAGTGTTCATCATCAAATGAAAGACATTGTATAATAATAATGAGAATGAATCACTGCAAGTTTCTTTCATTCAAACTTTATAACTATACAAAAATATTTGCTCCCTTTTACTTCTCTCTCACTCACTCACTCACACATTCATTCAAGCTCTCACACGCACACTTATGCTTACATATAATCCTTACATATGACGCTTACATTCGATCCTTTCATACTATACTCACATACAATACAATACTCGCATACAATACAATACTCACATACAACACTCACATACAATACAATACTCACATACAACACTCACATACAATACAATACTCACATACAACACTCACATACAATACAATACTCACATACAACACAATACTCACATACAACACAATACTCACATACAATACTTACATACAATATTTACAATACTTACATACACTACATGCATATATATTATAAATGATTATCAACGAAAACACATTCTAAACCATACAATAATACAAATGACACATTATTCCAAAGTAAAGCAAAGTAAATAAGCTGAGCATTAGCTCCAAACAAAAGATAAACAGAAAGAAAGAAAGAAAGAAGACAGAAAAAAGAAAGAAAGAAAGAAGGAAGAAAGACAGAAAAGAAAGAAAGAAGCAAGGAAAAAACTAGCATGAACATTTTAAAATTTAAAGAAAATACACATGAAGATATTGAAAGAAAGAAAATACACATCAAAATTTTGAAGGAAAAAAGAAAAGGAAAGAAAGAGGGAAGAAAGACAGAAAAGAAAAAAAGAAGCAAAGACAGAAAACAAGAATGAACATTTCAAAAGAGAAAGAAAATACACATACATGAAGATTTTGAAAGAAAGAAAGAAAATACACATACATGAAGATTTTGAAAGAAAGAAAGAAAATACACATCAAAATTTTGAAAGAAAGACAAAGAAAGAAAGAAGAGCAAAAGAAAGAGGGAAGAAGGACAGAAAATAAAAACAAGCAAAGACAGAAAACAAGAATGAACATTTCAAAAGAAAAAGAAAATTTACATTAAGATTTTGAAAGGAAGACAGGAAATAAACATCAAAATTTTGAAAGAAAAGCAAAAAGAAAATGAGAAAGAAACAAACAAACAAAATCGTACATGAAAACCCTGAAATGCATTCCCAATTCTACACGAAACAAAAGGCAAAGCAAAAATTCTTGCACAAAAAAAAATCTCATGGACAAAATCTGTGAAACAGCCGTACAGGTACTTTTTTTCTTCTAATATCATACAGGTTCCAATAGCCATTATGTAAACCTTTTCAATTATCAGTAACACATCCCCTATCCTGTTAAACCCAATCCAAATATACTGTATAAAATTCATGTTGAAATGGAACAGTGAACATTTAACAATACCTCTTGCCCTCAAAGTTTATGTTACATTTATAATAATCTCAGTGACAATGTGACAATCAATAAGGACAGGGCAATAATACTGGAATACATTACAATTACATATTACAAAACTGCAACATCACAGGCTGTGACAAAATTGTGTGCATAAATAATACTTAATAGATAATGATGGTTGCTGCAGTTTTCATTCATTGTAAATTCTGTTCAAATTTCCTCTATGAGAATTATTTTCCATGTGAAAGGTTCCAACATTGGCCTAAAATTGATTGAAAATTGTGATTTCATTATTTTTCATGAAAATAAGGATAATTATAAAATGAAGTATGATAATGAGCCCTGAATCACAATGAACATAGCCTTCACCTTTTCTGTGTGTGAACAAGGTTTTACCGATTAAGAGAACTGAAGGAAAAGAGTGTTGCTCTCGGCCAATGGATATTTCAGAAATTTATTCTCCCAACAGACAGCGGCCCAGGCAAAATTAAATAAAATTTATCCTTGCCTAATTTGAATAATCTCCATATTTACCTTGCAATAATTTTAACTAATTTATACCTATACTTAACTTGAATAATCTCCATACTTACCTTGCAATAATTTTAACTTCCCTTTAATGGCAATTTTAGTGTTCTTCTGGTGGCATTTTAACATTCTCTTTATTAATGGCAATTCAAGATTCTTCTTATGACCGCCGCCAGGCAAAATTAAATAAAATTTATCCCTGCCTAACTTGAATAATCTCCATACTTACCTTGCAATAATGTTAACTAATTTATCCCTACCTAACTTGAATAATGTCCATACTTACCCATCAATAATTTTAACTTCTCTTTAAGGGCAATTTTCGAGTTCTTCTGATGGAATTTTAACCTTCTGATGGAATTTTAACATTCTCTTTATGGCAATTCAAGATTCTTCTTATGGCAGGTTTAACAATCTGATGGCAATTTTAACCTTCTGGTGGCATTTTAACATTCTCTTTATGGCAATTCAAGATTCTTCTTATGGCAGGTTTAACAATCTGATGGAAATTTTAACCTCCTGGTGGCATTTAAACATTTTCTTTATGGCAATTCAAAATTCTTCTTATGGCCGCTGCCCAGGCAAAAATAAATAAAATTTATCCTTACCTAAATTCAATAATCTCCATACTTACCGTGCAATAATTTTAACTTGCCTTTAATGGCAAATTTTAGAGTTCTTCTGATGGCAGTTTTAACCTTCCTATGGCAATTTTAACCTTCTGGTGGCATTTTAACATTCTCTTTATGGCAATTCAAGATTCTTCTTATGGCAGGTCTAACAATCTGATGGCAATTTTAACATGCATAGTATGGAAATATTCTTCTTCTTCAGACAAATGAAATCTTATAGCAATTTGAATATTCTTTTTTTAACAATTTTCACATGCTTTTTCTGGTAATTTTAGCACTTATTTAGTGTCAGATTTATTTATTTTTTGCTTAGACATTTAAATACTCTTCTTGGGCAATTTTTAACCCTGTTATGACAATTTTAACATAATTTTTCAAGAATCTGACCACAAATGTTACGAATTACATACTTACAATTACACTTCCGACAGGTAGCAAAATATGAACACTTAAAAACCCGATGAATGAATCTGATTACAATCCGACCTTCATGGCAGATCCACATTTTTGGGACCCTGGAGCTTGAACTGTTATGGGCCCCTTCCATAATTAGCAACAAGAGAACAACTTCCGATAAGGTCCAGGGGGCCTTGTTTGCCCCTCGGGGCTTACATGGTGGAAAAACGGGTTGGTGGGGTGCAGTCCTTGAAAATGGGTCATACAGTGAAACCCTTCCCACAAGCAACGAAGTCTGGGTAACCGCTTTATCTTTTCAATGGGGTTGTCCATGACAGATCACCACATTTTTTGTTTTTCATTTAACTTACATTAGGGACCAAACTTATAAGGACACCTTGGCCTGCACATCTTTAACACTACACACTAACAAAGATATAGTCGAAAACTTACCAAAAACAAAAGAAAAGGAAAAAACTGGAGGAAGGAAATCACACCACCCATCGTTAATGCGCCGAAAAAAAGCACTGATTGATTCTCTACCAGAGTGGAAGAAGGCCATTACTGGGAGTTGCTTAAGGGGACGTTCTAAGAAGCCTGAGCAATGAAATATCACTGAAATATCAATTTTGGGTTTCCGATGTCAATTACCGTTTTTCAAAGTGAGGAATCGATCTAACAATGTTAGAATGCTGAAAAATAAATGGAGACCACACTGAACAATGCGTTTGAAGTGGCCAATCCTCTATGATAAATTATCGCCAAAGCGAGGAAAAAATGCAGATTTGACAATGTTTGGGTCTTGGCAACGGTGTTACAGCTACGGTCTGTAAGCTTGTAAGTACATTTTCTTTGGTATCATTGTAGCCTAAAGCTTATTTTCAGTACTATCGAGTAATAATGAAAAAACAAAAACTCGATTACGGATATTTTGAGATGGAAAACTGCAAACCGTCCATTCAATCACTATCGATATCGTATTTGGAACATCTTTTAAAAAACTTCATCGACATTGTTGAAAAATTCACTCATCAATTAAAAAAAGTTCCTACAGAGGCATTCCGGGATAAGGGGCCCTGACTTCATTGGTTTCATGGCAGATCTACCACTGCCCCCCCCCCCACCCGCCCCCCAACCCCAATACACCCAAGAAAAAAAAGCAGTGTCTTAAGGCATATTCTCACTCTTAACATAATTTTCCTAAGGCAGCCATTTACAAGTATATACATTTAAATACTACTTTTTTTAATCATTTGCAACAGTTATTGATTTGCTACTTATGGGGCATTTAGCCTAAATATTGATTGAACTTGCAATCTGCATGTATAGATTTGCAACAATGCTGTTGTGCATTTACCCGGAGCCACAAGCGTACATGTCTAATTAACCACAGTAAGGATAAATTCTCTCAGTAAACCCCAAGCTCCTAGCTACAATGTCATTATAATACTGCTCTAAATATTGAATGTAGCCTCTTTTTTCACCAGAAACCTCTCATTTTTAAGCCCAGATTTCACTTCGACTCAACCCTTTTTCTGCTCTGTCCTGTAAATCATCCATTTAAGCCTGGTCAGAGTTTGTTTAAAGACAATGAATCCATAACTCAAGATTTAACGCCCCCCCCCCCCTATATATTAAAAAGCTTTCCATTTTTTTTTCTCACACTTACCCCTACCAAATCTTCAACCTTTCCTTATGCATCTTAAATTACAGTAAATTTTTCTCAAAATATCTATACTTTGCTCAGACTGAAAGTACACACATCTCCAATATTTCTTTATAGTTCTAGCTCATAAGTTTTATTACCTTTTTTTGTTGTTGTTTTGTCACTATTTTCAAAATGCATTTGTTTCTCCTTAAAAATCAGCTGTGGCCTAAAAGGTAAAATGTTTAAATTATGCTAAAGGTGTGACTCCATAGGTGGTGCTTCTCTCTATCTATACTGACACTTTAGTTTACCTGAAATAACACGAAATTCAGCCCTCAAATATCCCACGGAAAACATTTTACCTTCAAAGTTGCAAGAGAAATTTACCATGAACAAAATAATTGTACAATGTGCAAAAAAAAGTTGTACCAAATGCAGCAAAAGAATGGTACCAAATGCATCGAAAGAATTGTACAATATACAGCAAAAGAATTGTACAATATGCAGCAAAAGAATTGTACAATATGCAGCAAAAGAATTGTACAATATGCAGCAAAAGAATTGTACAAATATGCAGCAAAAGAATTGTACAATATGCAGCAAAAGAATTGTACAATATGCAGCAAAAGAACTGTACCATAATAATACACAGCAAAAGAATTGTACAATATGCAGCAAAAGAATTGTACAATATGCAGCAAAAGAATTGTACAATATGCAGCAAAAGAACTGTACCATAATAATACACAGCAAAAGAATTGGACAGAAGAGTGTCTGAAGCAAGCCAATAGATAGAATAGAGTAGAATAATAGGACAGAAACAGATCCTACCAGGAGCGACCACCAATCACCCACCAAAGGCAGAAAGAAAGTCATGGAAAAAAGAATGGAAAGCACATGTAGCCTACTGGGTGAATACAACAACATGCAAAACGTCGTGTCTTGAAGACCTCACACACCGTGGCACTCGTATATTTATGTGCTCGCCGTGATCAGTACCCTCCTAATAGTTAACCTTGTCTTTTGTCTCCATTCCACCTGTCCTGGGGTCGTTGTACGCTACAATGTGAGAAAGCGAGTACGTAGTCTTTGTTCTTGTTTAACTATAAATATGCGGGATGTTTGGGAGTTGGGTCAGACGGCGTAGTAGACGTCTAAGTTAGACTAACTATGCAAAGCGTATCTGTACAGTGTTCCAGTATGTGAAATTGTTTCCCCGTATAAAGTGCATCTATGCAGTGACATTAGTCATCCTATTTATATAAAAACTTATATGTGTAGCATTAAATAAAATTAACTTTGTGTACCTTACAGAAGGATTTGCCTTATTCTATATTGTTCTTAAAAGCCAACGCATCACACCACACAATACATTTACACCACTTGGGAAGCATTTAGTTTTGAGTTCGGGCCATGCAACAACCTCAACTTGAACCGACTGAGGCTAGCAAAGAACAGAATCAAAGAACAGTACACGTGCAGACACTGCGTTAAACCCATGACAACAGCACACGTCATACAAGCTCTGTGCATAGAAACTGTAACCCCAAAAATTATTTAATGATTTTTTGAATCAAAATTGTAAATTTCTGTTCACCTTGACGGCTCTTCCAAAACCAGCGAACCGCACACGGAAAAAAATTCCCGCAAATCACGAAAAAAACTAGCCCAATTCCGCGATTTCCAGTCCAATCTGGGAACACTGCATACACGACTGCACAGCAAATGTTGCCCAGAGACAAACACTACAAGAGCTCTACAGCACAAACAACATATCGTATACTACACAAAATATTCTTAGTCTGGAAAACCGCAAGCACTTGCTATAAGACGACAGTCAGCAAAAAGATAAATATAATATATATATATATATGTACACAGACAGATACGCAGTCACCGACATCACAAATCCCGGCCTGGAGACATTCCACTCAGATGGGCCCCGCTCGCCTTGACTCCCTTTGCCGCCTCCGAAACTGCTAGATAGATTCCTTGTATAACACACTCCACATTTAAATGGTACCGGGGTATTATAATATCTTAATTTTGGAGTTATTTGCATATTAGATTTTACCGTCACATGAGACATTTTATCAACCTTTCTCAGCTTCATAATTATGAATATTTGCTTTCTCCACAAAGGTACATGTTAAATTTTTTTTTTTTTTTTTTACAACTGTCAGATGGGTCCCCTTCCTAATGACCCACTTTTAATCTATCCTGATAACTGCAAGCGAGCTTTTAGGGAGACCAAGTGGTATTCCGTCAGCTGTCAATCCCCCGGACAGCACGCCTATTGCTGCTCTCCCAACTCTCCCTGTAAACGAGACGGGCACTTTCACGTATTTATCTTTTTTTCATGGCTGCAATCTCACTAGCAGTCACTCTCGCCCCCCTCTATGGAGATTCTTATTAGCCTTCAAAAAGTTATTGTCGCTCCTTCTCCAGCTTGCTTGCGAAAGCGATGGAGCTATTGACGGGATTCATCCCCAACGCTCCTGAATTTTCTATTCTTTTTTAACGACGAAGCTCTTAATAAGCAAGTGAACTAGAAAACAGTTGGATTTGTCAAGAGTCATTCCAGGACTCATTCAAGATAGAAAAACTGACTGACAGATCATCATCAGCCGTATCTGAAACGGAGTTTATCAATTATCTCCAGTCTTTGTCGCACAGACGCCCAATCCTCTGAATCCCGCAAAGGCCAAGGTCACCCTTTGCAAAAGGCCTGTCGGAATACATAAAACAGTCTGCAAGAGAAGGTAATGCAGTGTCCTGGTAGAGATTACTGGTCTTTCCTCTACAAGTCCTAGTCTTTTCTACAGACGGTAATGCAATGTCCTGATAGAAATTACTGGTCTTTCCTCTACAAGTCCTAGTCTTTTCTACAGAAGGTAATGCAATGTCCTGGTAGAGATTACTGGTCTTTCCTCTACAAGTCCTAGTCTTTTCTACAGAAGGTAATGCAATGTCCTGGTAGAAATTACTGGTCTTTCCTCTACAAGTCCAAGTCTTTTCTATAGAAGGTGATGCAATGTCCTGGCAGAGATTACTGGTCTTTCCTCTAGAAGTCCTAGTCTTTTCTACAGAAGGTAATGCAATGTCGTGGTAGAGATTACTGGTCTTTCCTCTACAAGTCCTAGTCTTTTCTACAGAAGGTAATGCAATGTCCTGACAGAGATTACTGGTCTTTCTTCTAGAAGTCCTAGTCTTTTCTACAGACAACAAATCACTGTCATCGAACATTAAACGTTGCGCTGATAATTTCCTATCAGACAATCATTTGCCGCTGATAGACACACCGTCCAACATACCTCAACACATTTATCCGCTGATAGACACACCGTCCAACGCACCTAAACACATTTATCCAGGGTTTGAAAAAAGCTGCCAATTCAAAGTTTAGCGAATTACATAATAAAGGGGGCAATTAGATTGGTATCGTCTAACTCCTAATTATGCAAGAGAAGCATTCGCCATTTCCAGTTGCAATGCAGTTCCCAGCTCCTCCTGATCAGACCATTTTCTCTTTCCAAACAATAGATATAAAAAATATTTTAAAAAACAGCATTATCCTCGTTCCCAAATTGTCCCCTAAGAATGACAAGTCTCCACAATTTGGCTGAACTGAGTTATAGTCCATACATTACTTTTATAGGGCTTCTCCATTGACCGTTCCTTGTGTCTTGTGAACATCTTTTTGTGCTAATTTAGTTTTTCATTTGAAGTCATAAAGAAAAGAAGTTTTCAACCATGTTTGATCTTGTAATCTGCTACCTGACATTGTTCAGCTTGGTCAGGCTGACATTTTTATAAACTATAAACAATAGGCTCAGTGCCCAACCACCAGCACCAGCTGTGTAACCAAGCTCGTGTACACCAAGGACCAACTAACTGCCAGAGGTGCCTGCTGTCCTCCACTTGATTTAGACATTAAACAGCTGTGTGCTGAACTGAACATTCTTAAACACAACGGTGCCCGTGCTACATATAGCACACAAGAAAACCCTTAGGAAAGTAAGACGAGGCAGACAAGAACAAAGACCTATCGACGTGTGTCTGCACCATCGTGACAACGTTACTATAAATATATCTAGACCCAGGTCTGTCAACAAAAACAATATTGTTTACCTTGACTGCCGCAATTTGTATAAAGAAAGAGTTTCATATAGAATGCATCTACCCCCCCCCCCCCAGCAAGATCAACAAGCCAAGTCCTTCAGACTTTATTACTGAACTACAAGACATGCTTTGTAGCCTAAAGATGAAAAATGCAGATTTTATTATAACTGGTGATTTTAATTTTCACTTCGACAGTGACACCCCTGTCGTTAAGAACATCGAGTCTATGCTGGCTAACAATGACACACAACAGCTAATACAAATACCCACACACAGGTGTAACCACATCCTCGATTGAGTTATTACGTCAAGCCCAACCACTTGTGTAAAAAACACCGCAGTGATAGACAAACTCATCTCAGATCACTCTGTCATCGTAATTGATACTGATTAGTAGAAACCCACGCCCAGGGAAAGAGTGATAGAATGAAGACAACTGAAAGACATAGATCAAATAAAATTCAAGTCAGATATTCATCAGTGGCTGATTGATAAACATCCCTTTAATATAGACACGTTGAATCGTGAGCTCATGGACACATACAAACACGCGCTACTAAGAAAAAGAATAATATCCAAGCGGACAGATGGCAAGTGGTTCACATTAGACACGAAAAGAGCAAAACAGCAGTGACGACGATTGGAACGTAAATGGAGAAAAACGGGACCCGAAATCCACAAGCAGATCTGCAATAAACAACGCATCCATGTAAATACACTTGTTAGGAACACCAAACAAGAATTCTATGTCGAAAAATTCAAAAACATAAAAACCTGTAAAGAACTTTACGCTACTGTAAACGAGGTATTTGGTAAGCGTACGGAGACCATGCTGCCTACAGGAGAGGACAAAAAACTATGTGACAAGTTTTTACAATACTTAAATGATAAATTATTGCAATTAGAGACAATCTGGACTCTACTGTCATAACACCAGCAGTATTTTGTCCTTTTACAGGCACCTATTTGGACTGTTTTACACCAGCTACTGACGCCGAAATAAGAGACATTATTATGCATAGCCCTAGTAAATCATGTGATTTAGATGCCATTCCAACTAATCTCTTAAAACTGTGTCTTGATCATCTTTTCCCTTTTGTTACCATCATTGTGAATGACTCACTCCTCACAGGTAACGTCCCTGAATGTTTCAAAATTGCGTCCGTCAGACCTCTTTTGAAAAAGGCTGGACTGAACGAAAATGAACTAAAGCATTTTAGACCAGTGTCAAATCTTATCGTTTTTGTCTAAAATTCTCGAAAAATTTGTACTAAAAAGGCTTTTATGCCATGTATGTGTTAACGGCTTGAATGAAGAATACCAGACAGCCTACAAGGCCAACCATAGTACAGAAACAGCTACACTGAAGGTAGTTTTGGACGGTATTGATGAAAAGAACATTTGCCTTTTTAAACTTCTAGATCTTTCTGCGGCATTCGACACAATAGACCACAACATTTTGATTGAAAGGCTGGAGGTCACTTTTGGAATTCGGGGTGTTGCACTGCAATGGTTTAAGACATATTTTGCGAAATAGGCGTCAGTATGTTAAAATTGGAAGGGAATGCTCAGATACTGTAAGGCCCGAATTAGACAGGATAAGCCAAGCTGTGCTGAAGAGCTCTGACGGAAATGGTTACAAGTAAAACACAGTGACTGTTTACAATGGAGGCTTATTGTCGTAAAGCCGCCACGAGGACACACGAAGGATCTAGGTCAAAGTGTATGAGACAGGGGACGGCCTTAAGGTGGATTGACGGGAAATGAACATACCGCGCCTTCCTCTTTTCCTGGAATAGATCGCTTTGTGAGATTGAAACAAACTACAGCAGAATCTCGATACATTTCGTATAGGCAAAGTGGATGCTTCAAGTGAACGTTAGTCTGTCACCTCAAGCTGAATTAGAGGACATTGATGAAGGATCAGAAGGCCTAAACATCTCTCTGATTAGATCTGTCACAGAAAAATCTTTTTTGTACACACACATAAAAAAAGGTATAGTGATCGAAACCTGACAGAGAGAACATGGACACAAATAGCATCGGAACTTGGACTGGCAAAAGATGGTAAAAATAATACGTTTAATTATATTATTAGCCCGGGAGGAATTCCTAAGCGGCACGCAACTTCTCAGATTTACTCAAAATGAACAGTTTTTCAATTGAATTTCCCCTCATTTAGTATCTTGCATGTTTGTATTCATTTACAAAGAGAAATTATGGGATATTTTGTTCATTATTATTATCCACTTTTCACAGCTTATTGTAGATAGAAACTAAAGCTGGCATGCCGGTTTGGAATTCCTTCCATTAGCCCATCTACATCATCATCATCACTCTCTCTCTCACTCTCTCTTCATATCTTTTATCTCTCACCCCTCTCTCTCTCCCCCTCTGTCCCATTTTTCATCATCATTCTTTATATTTTCAAAGAGCGTATGTTACCCGCCAACTTGTTGCCTGTTCAAATAAATTGGACGAACCCACATCCTCTTTGTCTTCCGGTTTCTTTTGCTCTCCCGTCGTTTTTTCCACAACCACAACACAACAGGATCCATTGCTAGAATGGTAGATCTAGCCTATGTCCACTGAATGGCTTGTGCGGAAATGAACATGATCATTTCCACTCAAGCCGTACCGTGCCGGGGTTATGATGTCAAATTATTCAATTACACAGCACAAGCCGTCGAGCCGCAGGGCAGAGGGACAGCATCTTTAACCGGTACATACCGACCGAAGAGAGACGGTACGGTTAGGCTCGGGTAAACACGGCTTGGCTTATCCTGTCTAACTGGGCACTAAATCTCCTGTGTGGGGTGCCGGAGGGCGCCATCCTCGGTCTGGTACTTTTTACATTGTATACACAGCCTCTTGCTGAAGTATTGAAAAAGTATGATAATAATTATGCGCTATCACTTTTATGCTGATGATAGCCAAATTTACAAAATTGCCAGTTTTGGTCAATTATTTATCATAACAGAGATAACAAACGCATGTCTGGCTGAGATAAAAATATGGATGGTATAGTCACAAACTTATATTGAACGAAGACAAAACCGAGGTCATGCTATGCTGTAATCCACGAATTTTGAGAGAACCTAAAACTGTTCAAATTACAATAAATGGCCATCTTATTCAGTCATCCTTGAAACTGAAAAATTTAGGCAGTTTTCTTGACTATGATATGTCTATGACCTCTCAAATTAACGATGTCTGCAAAAGTGCAGGATTTCAGTTTAAAACTATCAGTCGAATTAGAAATTTTCTAACCAATGATATAACAAAGACAATGATAACAAGCCTCGTTTTGTCAAGACTGGACTATTGCAATTCCATTCTTGCAGGTCTGACAGCTGATAATATCAATGCCATCCAGGTAATCCAGAACGCCGCAGCTAAAGTAATAGTCTAGCAGAGTAGGCGCGAACATGTCACCCCTATATTGAAAGAGCTGCATTGGCTCCCAATTATGCAAAAAAATTGAATATAAAACTGCTGTCATATGTTACAAATGTTTAAACCAGAGTGCGCCCCGCTATTTAACAAATTGTCTACAGCTCTACTGCCCACCAAGAGCCTTACGATCTTCTAATGATGAAACAATTTTGTGTGTTCCAGTTAAAAACTATAAATCATTTGGTGAACGCTCATTTACACATTTCGGCCGAGTTGTATGGAACGAACTTCCAAAAGCTGTTCGCGAATCATCCAATTGGGAGATTTTTAAACGTAAACTAAAACATCGTCTATTCTCACTGTGTTTAATTATGTTGTAGAAAAAGAAAGAGTTCGTCATGAATGACAGTCGGGGAGAGAGTGAGAGAGAGAGAGAGAGAGCGAGAGAGAGAGAGAGAGGGGGAGAGAGTGAGAGAGGAAGAGATATTCATGTAAGGCGCATAGAGCATTGTTAATGGAAATGCGCCATACAAATGTAATGTATTATTGTTATTACTATTATCATATATAGCAGGGGGGCCAACTTGCTCTATCTCTCCAAATAAGCGTTGAACCTTGCACTAAAACATAAAAAAATAAATATACTCTTGTTTGTTGCATTTTCATTTAAAGTGATCCCATGGGCGTAAGAAACTACCGGATATATTTGGCTAAAGGGTGGCATTACGTATGTAGACGCGATTTTGTCCCCAATTCTATTTAGATAATATAGCTCAATTTTAACGGGGGTGGCGTAAGAAAATATTCACTACTTTCTCAGTTTTCTACCAAAAGCTTTGATACTCTACACACTTACTCTCAGATAGACAGGCCAGGAATTGAAAGCTTCAAATGTATTATTTGTTCATTATTCTGCATATCATGGGTCAAGAACTCTGTACACATAAAAAAATCTGGAAATTTCGAATATATCATTTCGGATCCATGTTTATAGTGACTAATATGGTACTATCTAAATGTTTTTACCACAGATGTCTTAGAAAGATGATACATTTTTTTAATTTGCTAATTGTAACATTAATCCCCCCAAAATATAAATTTAGAATTTCCAAAGGTCCTAACATTTTTTGTATACAAGAATTATAGCACTCATTTTCCTGCTCCGCCATTCTGAGTACTAAGAACAACCAATACCACTGTAATAAATTTCTGTAGTTTTACCAATCTGTTACCAAAAATTTTCCTTTTTGATGCTCTCTGTGCTTTTGTTACCTCTTAACAACAAATTGTTCTCAAATTGACGCAATATAGTTCGAGTGTGGCTTCTATGTAAGACTATCTGAGCCTAGCGATTGGACGTATAGAAAATTTTATTGCTGAATTAGGTTGTCAGATAGTTAGTGATCTCGGTTCAGTTTGATGCCAAATGATGCCAGTCGAGTTTTTTTTATGAGAGTCCAAAATGTTTCGCTATCATCAGTAACAATGCCTTCGTAAGCACCGATCCTAGGTACCCACGGTACTGCAACACTAGCGATCCTTTGATGTTCTATCTTGTGAATATCGATGATCCTGCACCCGATACTGTTCCATCTTGGGAAATATTGAATGAGGTACAATTCCAGCTGACAGGAGGGCGGTAAACTAACTGACCAGCCTGCGGCGAGCTGGGCATTGAGATCAGTAGTCAAAGACCTCTTGATATCAGCATTCACCACCAAATTCACTAAATTCGCCGCAAGCTGGTGGACCCTAGACATGCGTGAACAGGAAACTGTGAAGTCAACGAACGATGTAATCGTGGACAAACGGTTTCGCAGTGACTGTCCATCATGACTGTTTTTGTACTGGCTGAAAAGGGGGGTGGGGGGAGAAAGGGAAGATAACTGGCCTTCGCATTTGATTGCTGCCATATTTTTTCGTAGAAGATCACAACAGCTACGTACACTGCAGACTGTATTACCTGCCTTTCGTACAGGGCTTTATCCTGTCCTCGTTAAGAGGTTTCTTTCCAGTAGACATGATGTGCATCGCAAATTGGTGTGTGGCATAGCATTTGGTCAGATCTATTCACTGAAACGACCTAAATGCCCCCCCCCCCACCCCTCCCTCCCCGTTTCCCAAGGCTTCAGCAGAAACTGATAAACCTATCGGTGGCCAAGTTATGTAACCATATAATTATGAAACTGCATAAGTGCAAGGGACAGATTTACAAGAGGGAGAAAACAAATTTCTTCAAATGCATTGCTTATCTTCTTACGTTTTTAACTGCAAATATTTGAAAGATTGTACTTTTCCTTCATCGGTAGAACCAAAAAAAAAAAAAAAGAACTTTTTGCATAGAGTGTGTAGAATATTGGGCAAAAGAGAGTTGTCATCTGAAGTTGTGAGAACACATTATTGTATGATTCACGGTAGGGCAAGGGATACACCTTCCACTCTTGAGCTAAATATTGAACCTGAATTCAACTGTGCACGCGTTTGTAACGTAACAGAGACATTGGTCCCATTACAACTCACTCACTGTCGTCATCTCTCTTTGGTTAAATGGTGGAAATGCAATCTACCAGCAAGCCAGTGTTGAAACAAAGTGTGTAAGATTTCCACTGAAAATTTCACCACAGGGTTTCAGGCGCAGACATCCTTGCTGCCTGTGGACCCATGCCACGACAAGTTTCCCCAAACAAAGTGTCTGACTTGATCACTTCAGCAGTGAAGGGACTTATCTTTCATGATGAGAATGCTCGTATTCTGTATGTGGTTTTCGACCAGTGTTTCAAACTAAGTAGAAAGTCCTGCTGCATACCCCCCCCCCTCCCCCACCCCATCCAGAGAGGACACAATTGTCTTTTTTACTAACACTACGAAGAGCCGTCGCATCCCCAGCAGACCCTTGTTCTACCGTTGCTACGTACGAAGAACAAACCAGACGGATGACTATCAGCCAGGTGAGGTCTCTGTAGCATTCAGTTAATACACATTGCAATGTCATAGGCCCAGACCCACTACCAGTACAATTGGGAGGTGGAATTCAGCACACACCTATCAATCACGAGAAAGCTGGTGTTATTGTGGTATATCACATGATTCAGGAAATCAGTGATGGGCATCATAACGTTAAAGTCAACTCAGACGACACAGACGTACTGCCATATCTCGCTAACACCCTGCACGTTGAAATGCATAGACGTCTGGTCAATATAGTATCTTTCATGAAAGTATTATTGCCAATCAGTAATGTCATGTCCGTTAATATTGTTTGTCTGCATCCCAGAAGCCATCATGCTGAACATCTTTGCAATCCATGTCCTCACTGGGCGGGACATTGTTTTCTCCTTTGCTGTCAATGGAAACACTACAGTTCTTACCAAGTTAAAAAACAGAGGAAGAAATCATAGAATTCTGCTTCACTTCATAGCTTCGCTGCATCATCGGGCGCCGGGGACATTCATGAGGAAAATGCATCTTTTCAGCACGAAAATTGCAGCCAAGAGGTATGTCACAATAAAGCTCTTCAGCTTATCACCATCTATGAACAGTATCAGACACAATGTCTGGACGTTCAGATGTTACCGTGGAAAGTGGCTGGTGGCTCATTTCCAAACTTCAACCTTCTGCACTGTGACGACATGGTCTATGGAGATGCAGCTGAAAGCACCAAAAAGGCTCTTAACCTGTTTAGCTGCAGTTGTAAAACGAGCTGCAGCACAAGCTAATGTACTGTTCTGTATTCAGTTGTGCAAACGAAAGGAGACAACCCCTATAGCAATCCTGTTAGGGATGTGGCAGCTGAGACGAATCCAGCTGAAGACCACTAAAAACCAGTTTCCTACCTCGTCGGTGAATTGGATGTGACTCACCTAAAAATGAGAATTCTACCATTGAAGTTAATATGGTTGAACTAATGGGGCATTGGTGAAACAGTGATGACATGAAAGAATATCATTAATGACCTGAATTACACATCTGTTGACGCGGTAGTGATCAGTTTGTAGGTGTCTTTGGAGACTAAATGCATCTGCATCACCCCTCACCCATTCAACAATGGTTTTGTTCGAATTAAGATTAAGCAATTGGCACCATGTGTGTATGTCTATTTTTATATGCTTCTGTTTGTTTTTACAAACTCGATTATTTCCAACTGTAATAAAAAAAAAAACCACTGTTGAAGTTGTTTTCAATTGTAATGTGAAGGACACCGGACCTTTTCAGTGGCGGCTATCTCGGAGTTCGTCATTTATTGAAAAACGTTCAAATTCTCACAAGTGCCATCGATCGGATCTGGAACCGGAATTTAATTTTCATTCAAAACCAGCAGGAAACTTCAATATACACCCAGTTACGAAACAGGGTATACTTAGGCCACGCTAAGACTGTTAGTTTGTTGGTGGTTGTCTGCAGATCGCACTGTACAGCACAGAAGGTTTTGTTATTTGACTTGTTTCTCAAGCCCTAACATATTGTTTCCGCAGCACATTCCGATATAATTCAAAATGAATGAACCTGGCTTGAACTGCAGTAATGAAACAACTAACTCTTGCTAGCAATATTGTATACATATCTCAGCATCAACAAAAGACGTAACGTACTATTACTAACATTTCTAAATATGTGAAGCAGTTCAGAGCGGATCCTCCAAATAGACGTATTGCTATAACTGCTATTATTAATAATTTGGTCTTCAAATTGTTGCATTATGTTTTTCCAAAACTTCTATGGGTACTTGTCTATGATAATAGGCAGTAAAGTTCAATCTTGGCCACCCGGTATATTTTATAAGATTTTTTAAAATATTGGACTCGCAATGTTTAGCGATATAAGGGGTATAGTTTTGATTTAGTCCAATAGATTTCTTGTAATAAACACAAATCAGTATGAATAACGTTAGAATAGTAGGAAATTGAATTCTTTTTAATTTGATGTATATTAAGCATGGGTATCTCTTCAATATTTGGCTTGGTACAACTTTATTATTGTCATTTTGGCTGAAAAGAGCGCAAATCTGTAGCGTCACGTAGGGGGTGTTTTTGACGAATTTCTTAGCGTTGCCACCCTTTATCTCAATATTACAAATTTAGGTACCTCCTATCCCAAGATGAACTGAGAGTCGCGACAACCCTTAGGATAGGCGCTGCAGTTTGCGAAGCAGGAAATGTCGACGTAGAAAACCACTTAACTGAATGGGCCCACACGGACTATCGTGTCGCTTGAATGCCGGTAGATTTCTACGGTACGCCGAAGTGAACCACATCAGTGAAAGGGGCTCTCACGCGCAAAAACATTTAAACATACCCTCCGTTTTGGGACCTAGCGGTATATCGCGGAGTGCAACGACGGTAAAAGACCTGACGCAGGGGCGACGACAAATAAAACAAAATAAATCCAACATACTTAACGCCCCAAACATAGGGCCGAAAACAAATAAAACTGAAAGTACATGACATTTCCCAACCACCCGGGGGGGGGGGGGGGTTATGTCTCGCTCTTTTCCTCTAGCTATGCTCTGGCGCAATCCTACTGAAAACAAGTCAAGGAAAGGAAAGAAACAGCTCGATGGGGAGCCCTTCTGGGGGCTTGGGAAGAAGGAAGAAAGGAATGGAGGAAAACAACAAGGCCAAGACAAGAAGGAACACAGGCAACCCTCTAGGGAGCCCTTCTGAGGGCTAAGAAAGCCTAGAGGATTACAGCAACGACAGCAATGAAATAAGTACATGTATTATTAAGACAGACAAGAACAAGAAAACGTGAAGTGGAAATGCCATGGGCAGCGATTCTCCTGAAATAAAACCTACAAACAAAAGAAACAAACAAAGAAAGGTTCCGTGTGGGCTATATTGACCACGAAAAAAACTTCGATTCGTTTTAACACTATGCAATCTTTGAAGCCTTCGGAAAGATCAATATTAACGAAGTCTACATAAAAACACTACAAAACACATAATATAAAGAAGCCTACGCCAGAATAAAAATTGCTAATCACGTATCAGAAAAGTTTGCCCATAAAAAGAGGAGTGAGACAATGAAACCAAATATCGCCAAAATTATTCACAGCAACAATCGAAGAAATATTTAAACAGTTACATCTAGAAAATGGCATAAATATTGATGGTGAAAATCTGCAAGACTTGAGATTTGCAGACAATATCGTAGTCTGCACAGAGGAAGTACACCAAATGGAAACCAATCTCAACATACTAAACAAACAGAGCAAGAACGTCGGCCTGAAGATGCACAAGGACAAAACTAAATACAAGAGAAACTCCGAGACAGAAGAAAAGGTTATAACTGAAAACAAAGTCATCCAAAAAGTCATAGAGTATAAATACCTAGGCCAGATAGTGAATATGGAACATACAAAAAAAAAAATGAATTAAACACCAGAGTAAGAGCAGCGTGGAATTCCTTTGAAAAAATCAGAAAGTTATTCCTGGACTCCAAACTGTCAATGTCGCTCAAGAAGCAAGTATTCAATCAATGCATTCTTGTAAGGATTATATGGTGGACCAACTTGGCCGATCACAAAACTGCTCACGAATAAACTAAGAACTATCCAGAGGGCAATTAAAAGAAAAATGCTTAACATCAGAATGCAAAAATAGAATCCCCCACGATGACATACGCAAACAAACAAAACTGAAAGAAGTAGTGGAATTCATGCTACAACAAAAGTGGAATTGGACCGGACACGTGGGAACAGGTGGTCAAAACACTGCACTGAATGGCAGCCAAGGACAGAAACAAGAACAAGAGGACGACCAGGAAGAAGATGGAAGGAAGACATTACAAAGAGAGGAGGAACAACGTGGATGAGGGAAACAACAGACAGAAGAGAAAGGAAAGCTTTGCCGGAGGGCTACATGCTGCAGTGGTTGGACAACGCATAAGTGAAGGTGAAATAATAATAATATAAACAGATTTAGACACACAAAAAAAATATATATAAAAAATCCCGATTTACCAAAAATCAAATCTCATATTTACCTTGAACTGAAGTGAGGCTCTCTGTCATATTCCAGTATTATATCAATCACAAAATTTGAAAGTTCCGTGCTAGCAAATTGCCATGATATGTGAGTAACAACTGAGTGGGCTGCATACATTCATGCAAGTGTTAGTCGTGCAGAGAAAGGGCTCGCACTCTTCATGCATTTATTTTCTGTCTCTCAGCTGACACAGGGTCAACCTCCCTGAATGTTCCCTGTGTGATGAAACTGTCCAAGCCCTTTATTGGAACATTCAAATCTTATGAATGGGCAATACTGAGACAAGGATGGAGCACTAGATATTCATATAATTTCAGAAACTGGACAAACATTCACTGTATTTAAATCACAAAGCGTCCCCCGGACCCATTTTTATCACTGGGTTCTTCTGAATAAAAATCTTAAGCTGTGTCTCTTCAGGCTCACCCGCATAATTTAAATAACCTTTACATACTTTCTAGATGCCAGTTCCACAGCAAAGTCTTAAGACATCCACATGGATTTGATTCACCATTAGTTTCTGCACTGCAACCTCCATGAAGATTAGAGATTAGAAGTAAAATTTCCAGGCAACAACAAAGACAGCACTAATGCCAAACTATGGCAGAATTGCATCCGTCCAAGACCTCCAGAGAAATGTACCTGACAGAAGTTAACAGCAAGCGCTTATGAGGTAAAAGCCACTGCCAATGTCTACTAGATGTCACTGACAGACAACACAAGGCTGCAACAGCATTGTCATCAACGTTAGCCATACTTTTTAGAAATATATGTGCATCCAAAAAGGGCCAAAAGTCAGCCGAGGACACACAGAAGCGATGTCTTTGACCATAGTGTCACCATAAATACGACGACTCGCCTAACAACAAAACAGTATTATAAAAGAGCTTGATTGCGAAAGTCCGGTCTCATAAGAGTGAGTGCACAAAAAATTGAGTTTCAATGAAATGCCCATGTCCTCACTGTAAGGCTGACAATATAGAAAGCTTTACATATCTGTGTTGTAAAAGAAAGAAGAAATAAAGAAAGATGGGCGTGGCCTTTCGCTGAAAAGAAGGAAATTCCTGAATAGAAAACTATCGCTAAAGGCGATTCTTGCATCATACAGCTGCAGTCAACTCAATCAACATAGGCCGGAGAAAAGATATTTGGAATAAGCTTACTAAGGCGGCCGGGCGGCCAAAAAGTCAGAAAACCGATGAAACTGGGCAAACTTACATTCCTGAAGGAAGGAAGGGCGGAGGGATGGAAGGGAAGAAGGAAAGAAGAAAGGAAAGCAAGAAAGAAAGATCAGAAGGAAAGAAGAAAGAAAGAAATGGAGGGAGGAAGGAACAGAAAATAGATGGCATGCTGGTATAAAATAGGAAAATATCGAAAGGAAAATTGTCTATACACATAACTAATGTGTAACAAGGCTGCAGTAAAGCAGATCAACATACACTGGAACAAAGACACTTGGAAAACCGCGGCCAAAACATTAGATGAAAACTGAAAACTGATGAAATGCTGCAAAACTTACACCTGAAGGGAGAGGGGAAGGAAATAAAGAAAGAAATAATGGAGTGTGGAGACAGCTGTCAACGTGATAAGGGTTTCATTGTACTATCAAGCAACAAGACAGCAGACACAATACAGCACTAAGATAGAACAGAAGGAGACACTATCAGAGGCACCAACCACCCGCAAGAAAGAAGGAAAGAAAAAAAGAATCGTTTCTTCTGGAAATTCCAAAGACGACCAGCCAAGTACCTGATACTAATCTACCAGTATGGACCTTTCGCGAAGCCAAACTTATGAAATCATTCAAAATCTTCATCTATCAACCTTAACAAAATGGGTTTCTTTACATTATACAAAAGACCCCTGCGATCAAAGTAGGATCGAACTAGTCCAAAACCCATTACCAAACGACATTTTTTCTTTCTAATATGTTTAGCGGTTCCCATGGGCTTATTTAACACTGGATTAATATGAAGGAAACTCATAAGACATGATTTCTCAAGTTAACCCTTTGAATTTAAGTATTTTTCACATTTTATGGTTGTGATTGCCTGGGAAGGCAATCTGTCTAGGGAAAGCGCGGGGGGGGGGGGGGGGGAGGAATTGGGGGAGGGAATGCCAACTTCACAGCAAAGCCTTAAGACAGGATCACACTAGTGGTTTAACGAATTGCCTCGGTGTCAGGCTGTGAATATTGCAAGTTTTATGTACACCAATGTATTATTGTGTGACAGCGTCTTCATTTTTGGACCCCTGCGCTTACCGTCACGATGTAATAAATATCATTAATGTCTTCCAGGCATCACAGAATGAAAAACGATAGAAAATGGTGGGGGGGGGGGAGGGGGTGGTGGTGAAAAACACAAAAAGGGAAGAAAGAAAGAGAAATAAATGGCCCCTTCAGTAAAAAGTGGGAAAACCCCGAACGGACACTACCGGTACCCGTATACCCTAAATGCTACGTTTGAGTTTGAGTTTAACGGAGGGTCGGCATGATAACGGCCACTTTGCACCTGTCACGGTTTTTTGGTTCTCTCTCTTTGAACTAGCTTTCAGTTCTCAGGTGTTTTTGGATAAGATCAGATAAAAGTGAAGTTAGGAATCTACCGGGAAAAAGCCCGTACTAACAATTTTACGGGAAATGGCCCCTGCTAAAAAGTATGGCTATGAATTTAGTAAATATGATAAAAATCTGTTAAATCAACTTGTAGAGTTTGACCTCTTTTAGAAACGACAGGATCCACTGCGGGCCCACGTCAAAGAATAGTTCTTTAATGGAACCGCAGGCACCGTGTCTCTCTTCGGATATGCATGAAGTCTACACATTCAGTTAAAATGGGTTATATTGTTAGTTGGCAGATGCATACCACACATTCGGGGGGATCTCTCATCCCCCCCTCCCCAAGCAAAAAACTGTGTGAGAGGTGGATATGACTCCGACGGAGGCTGCAAATTACAATTTCATCTCTCCAATTTTGTTGAGAGGCATGAGTCCTCGGTCCAGGTTGATCTCGGATAAAGTGTAGTCTATTTGATGTTTGTTGATCCCATCTTTCCTGCCATCTGGATTTAATGAAGTTATTTATAAATGGTACGTAATATGGCTGCAGAAAACTTGATCAATACACACTGAACAAAAATGCTTGGAATACTTAGGCCAAAAAATGGGCACAACTTTTCAAAATCTTCCTGTCTCCTTACACTGGAATGGTTGAATTACACTCGACCTAGGACCTTTCGCGAAGCCAAGCTTATGTAATCAGTGCCTGAAACCTCATTAATCTTACAAGCTCTTCACAGTGCAAAGACAGCAAACTTCGCAAACCAATTTCCTGTTGATATTATATGAAGTGGCAACTGAATACATATACATGTAGCTTTTCATCAAAAACTAAAATAGTATCCAATATCTAAAACAAATATGTTTTGCTAAATACAGATGTGACAACAACCAGACTTTATTGCCCTGAATCGTATGACAAATTAAGGGAACTCTTCCCCTGGCCGTGGCTTTCCAACCCTGCCAAACATTTGCCAAAATGTGGCATTAAGTGATACATTAGCAAAACTCTGCACCGTGAAAGGGCTACTGTAAGTAGAACAGCAGCATGTCCACCTATTTCATTCCAGGTCCACAGACACTACATGCACTTTCAGAACTGCCTATTTCCTTGAACAGATTCTCTTACTGTTGCAGTACTTTAACTTTCATTGCACGGCTGGTTACACACTATTTCTGATCATATTTCACGTCACAGAGATTTAGAAAAGATTCATCTCTCTCCCCATTTTCTCGATCATGCACAATAACCCCCCCCCCCCCCGCAAAATAACCCCACTATGCACAACACCCCCAGCCCCCCCCCCTCACCCCCCTCCCCCGGCCGGACAAAGAATGGTTATGGTTGTGATTGCCTGGGAAGGCAATCTGTCTAGGGAAAGCGGGGGCGGGAGGGGGGGGGAGGAATTGAGGGAGGAGGGGGGGGGGGAGGTGAATGCCAACTTCACAGCAAAGTCTTAAGACAGGATCACACTAGTGGTTTAATGAATTGCCCACGTCCTCGGTGTCAGGCTGTGAATATTGCAAATTTTATGAACAACATTGTATTATTGTGTGACAGCGTCTTCATTTTTGGACCCCTGCGCTTACCGTCACGATATAATAAATATCATTATGTCCTGCAGGCGTCACAGAATGAAAAACGATAAAAAAGGGTGGGGGGGGGGGTGTAAAACACAAAAAGGAAAGAAAGAAAGAGAGAAATAAATGGCCCTTTCAGTAAAAAGTGGGAAAACCCCGAACGGACACTACCGGTACCCGTATACCCTAAATGCTACGTTTGAGTTTGAGTTTAACGGAGGGTCGGCATGATAACGGCCACTTTGCACCTCTCACGGCTTTTTCGGTTCTCTCTCTTTGAACTAGCTTTCAGCTCTCAGGTGTGTATGGATAAGATCAGATAAAAGTGAAGTTAAGAATTTACCGGGAAAAAGCCCATACTAACAATTTTTACGGGAATTGGCCCCTACTAAAAGGTATGGCTATGAATTTAGTAAATATGATAAAAATCTGTTAAATCAACTTGTAGAGTTTGACCGCTTTTAGAAACGACAGGATCCACTGCGGGCCCACGTCGGAGAATAGTTCTTTAATGGAGCCGCAGGCATAGTGTCTTCTTCGGATATGCACGAAGTCTACGCATTCAGTTAAAATGGGTTATATTGTTAGTTGGCAGATGCATGCCACACATTCGGGGGTATCTTCTCCCATCCCCCCCCCCCCCACCCCAAGCAAAAAACTGTGGGAGAGGTAGGTATGACTCCGACGGAGGCTATTAATTACAATTTCATTTCTCCGATTTTGTCGACAGGCATGCGTCCACTGTCCAGGTTGATCTCGGATAAAGTGTAGTCTATTTGATGTTTGTTGATCCCATCTTTCCTGCCATCTGGATTTAATGAAGTTATTTATAAATGGTACGTAAAATGGCTACAGAAAACTTGATCAATACACACTGAACAAAAACGCTTAGAACAACTAGGCCAAAAAATGGGCACAACTTTTCAAAATCTTCCTGTCTCCTTACACTGGAATGGTTGAATTACACTAGAACTAGGACCTTTCGCGATGCCAAACTTATGTAATCAGTGCCTGAAACCTCATTAATCTTACAAGCTCTTCACAGTGCAAAGACAGCAAACTTCACAAACGAATTTCCCGTTGATATTATATGAAGTGGCAACTGAATACATATACATGTAGCTTTACATGGAAGACTGAAATAACACCCAATATCTAAAACAAACATGTGAATACAGATGTAACAACAATCAGACTTTATGGCCCTGAATCGTATGACAAATTAAGGGAACTCTCCCCCTGGCCGTGGCTTTCCAACCCTGCCAAACATTTGCCAAATGTGGCATTAAGTGATACATTAGCAAAACTCTGCACCGTGAAAGGGCTACTGTAAGTAGAACAGCAGCATGTCCACCTATTTCATTCCAATCTATTTCTCGTCACAGAGATTTAGAAAAGATATATCTCTCTCCCCATTTTCTCGATCGGGGACCAACAGCCCCCCCCCCCCCCCGGGACAAGGAAGGAGAAAGAAGGAGAATGAAAGAAATATAGAGAACATTTTTAAACACTCCTTCAGACAAATTCAGTTAATACATGTAATAACATTGGGTTTGAAAGCAATACCCAGAAACTGCTCTATTGACCACATCTATGTCTCCTGGTGATTATTATAAACTTAACGAAAACGTACCACTGAGTCTCAACAGTCTGTTTACCACAATTGATTTCAACCTAACATTTCTTCCCCTTTCATCTTATGCTGTGAAGTTGTCATTTCAGTGACCAATTCATTAAGGGTTTCAGTATTTGTAATGTACCAAATCAACATTGAGGAAATATTTTTTTGCTAAACATTCAGTAATTTTATCAATCCAAAAGTCATTTTGTCTAAGCACAATTACTAGAGATATCATGTCTTCAAAACGAAGGACTTTTCAAACTCCACCCTCATCCCCTGCCCTTCCCCCCAAAAGTAGTTCCAAACCTAGGGGGAGCAAGTGGTTTCCAGATCAATTTACCATTGGGTTCTTCTGAATAAAAATCATAAGATGTGTTTCCTCAGGTTCACCTGCATAATTTAAATAATTTTACAATACTTTCTAGATGCATTCTTCATAGCAAAGTCTTAAGACATCCATATGGATCTGATTCACCATTAGTTTCTGCACTGCAACCTCCATGAAGATGAGAGATTAGAAGTACAATTTCCAGGCAACAACAAAGACAGCATTAATGCCAACCTATGACAGAATTGCATATGCCGAAGGCCTCCAGAGAAATGTAGCTGACAGAAGTTAACAGCAAGCGCTTATGAGGAAAAAGCCACTGCCAATGTCTGCTAGATGTCAGTGACAGACAACACCAGGCTGCAACAGCATTGTCATCAACATGAGGCCCCAAACGCAGTGAAATTCACCTCCTCCACGTTTTCAACTATCAACTTTTGAAGAAAGAATGCTGCAGGAAAACTGCGTACGGAGTGGGAACAACGTCTTTTCAACTTCGGAATTTTTTTGCAAGGTTTCAGTTTCCTATGTGCTCAGGTGCCATACATGGCAAGCACATAACAATTAAAAAAACCAAACGGATCAGGCTCAAAGTATTTTAATTACAAAGGATTTTGCTCAATCGTCCTGCTTGCTGTTACAGGTGCAGATAGAAAATCTATTCTAGTTGACATTGGTTCTTGCGGAGGCAACAGCGATGCTGGAGTGTTTAACCGTTCCCCAATTGGCAGACGGCTAGCAGCAAAACAAACTGAACATTCCTTAATCAGACAATATTCCAGGCACACAAATTGGAATTCCCTACGTTTTCGTAGCCAACGATGCTTTTCCACTGACCAAGCACACCATGAAACCTTTCTCTCATTATAGGCCTGGAGAAGAGCACATGTGTGTCGAACGAAAGTTGTTTGAAAAAATGTAGCAAGAGACTTGTGCACGCTCGTCAAAAAATTCAGCCCAAGCCGTGTTGTCTGTGAATGGAAGTTGTGTTGTATGCATTGCGTTGGCATAGTGCCAGTTTACAAGAGTTTAATAACGCTCGGATTGCATCATCACAACGAAAGACGACAACTCACAAAAAACGTGGAGGAGTTGTATCCCACTGCGTTTGGCCCCGTAGCCATACTTGTTAGAGATATATGTGCATCCAAAAAGGCCCAAAAGTCAACCGAGAACACACAGAAGAGATGACTTTGACCATAGTGTCATTATCAATATGATAGACTCACCTAGCAACAAAACCGTATGTGAAAGAGTTTGATTGCCCAAGTCCGGTCTCAAGGGTAACTATTTACCGCCAAACCCCACAAAACCCCATGAAACCCCGCGAAACCCCACGGAATTTTTAATTTCAGTTCCTATTTTTTAAGTGTTGTCCGAAAAGTGAAAATGTAACGATACATTGTTTTCATAATTATGGTTTATTTACCATAAAATATATATGTAGCAACTTTTTAAAACTAAAAGTTTGGCTTAATTTTGGTGTTTCAAAAGAATAATTTGGCATTTTTGTGTCGATTGGCAATATTGTTCAATGGTCACTTCCTGTTGCTAACCGCGTTTGCAACAAAAAAGGAAATTTCCGATTTTCAATTTCATTCCGCATCTTAAGGTTCGCAACTAAAGAGCAGGTAAGCATATGCTGTACTTCTTTTCTATTACGGTATTATATTTACGAATTAAACTTTTAATAAAGCTATTTACTTTGGGGGGTTGGGGGGGGGGGGGGATGTCACGTAAGATTTATCAACGGGTGTAGGAATTTGATTACCGAGCCTACATCAAGAAAGCCGAGATCTACAATCTGGATCTAGATTTTAGCAGAGAATCTACTAGATCTAGATTCTAGTTCGTGGGGTTTTGCGGGGTTTCACTGTAAATTGGTAGCGGGTCTCAAGAGAAAGGGAGTGGGTCAAAAATTGAGGTTCAATGAACTGCCCATATCCTCACTATAAGGCTGACAATATAGAAAGTTTTATATAACTGTGTTGTAAAAAGTTTTAATAAAGAAAAACAGAAAGATGGGCGTGGCCTTTCGGTGAAAAGAAGGAAAGTCCTGAATAGAGAACTGTCGGTAAAGGCGATTCTTGCATCATACAGCTGCAGTGAACTCGATCAACATAGGCCGGAGAAAAGATATTTGGAATAAGCTTACTAATGCAGCCATCTCGATTGAATGAAGTTATTTATAAATGGTACGTAATATGGCTGCAGAAAACTAGATCAATACACACTGAACAAAAATGCTTGGAATACTAAGGCAAAAAATGGGCACAACTTTTCAAAATCTTCCTGTCTTCCTACACTGGAATGGTTTATTTACACTATACCTAGGACCTTTCGCGAAGCCAAAGTTAGGTAATCAGTGCCTAAAACACAGCAAACTTTCCAAACGAGTTTCCTGTTAATATTATATGAAGTGGCAACTGAATACATGTAAATGTAGCTTTACATGGAAAACTGATAATGCCCAACATCTAAAAAAAACATGTTTTGCTAAATACAGATGTGGCAACAACCAGACTTTATTGCCCTGAATCATTTTTTATGATAAATTAAGGGAACTCTCACGTTGATCGTGGCTTTCCAATCCTGCCAAACATTTGCCAAACGTGGCATTAAGTGATAGATTAGCAAAACTCCGCATCGTCAAAAGGCCACTGTAAGTAGAACAGCAGCATGTCCACCTATTTTATTCCAGATCCACAGACACTACTTTTAGAACCAATTATTTCCTTGAACAGATCCTAATACCGTTGCAGTACTTTACCTTTTATTGCACGGCAGGTTATACACTATTTCGGATCATATTTCGCATCACCGAGTTTTACAAATTTAACATCTCTCTCATGGACAACAGCCCCCTCCTCCCCCCTCCACCACCCACCATCCCCGGGAAAAAGAATGAGAAAGAAAGAGAAAGAAAGAAATATAGAGAACATAAAATTATTTAAACACTCCTTCAGACAAATTCAGTTAATAATACCGTTGGGTTTGAAAGCAATACCCAGAAACTGCTCTATTGACCACATCTATGTCTCCTGATGATTATTCTAAACTTAACGAAAACGTGTCACTGAGTCTCAACAGTGTGTTTACCACAATTGATTTCAACCTAGCACTTCTTCCCCTTTCATCTTATGCTGTGCAGTTGTCATTTCGGTGACCAATACATTAAGGGTTTCAGTATTTGTAATGTACAAAATCAACTTTAAGGAAATATTTTTTTTGCTAAACATTGTCCTTTTTTTTTTTTCAATCTAAAAGATATTTTATCTCAGTTCTTGACAGTCTGATCACAGTTACTAGAGATATCATGTCTTCAATACAAAGGACTTTTCAAACTCCACCCTCATCCCCCGCCCTTCCTCTCAAAAGGAGTTCCAGTCCTAGGGAGGGAGCAAGGTTTTTACAAATAATAGTTAAGTTAATAGAGAATAAGCTGGCTTCAGAAAGAGTTATTCAACAACAGACCACCTGCAGGCTCTTAACCAAATAATAGAAAAAGGTAAAGAATATAATTTATCATTCTGTGTGGGCTATATCGTCTACGAAAAACCTTCCATTCCTTTGAACACTATGATATCTTTGAAGCCCTCAGAAATATCAATATTAAGGAAGTTTATATAACAATATTACAAAATATATATAAAGAAGCCTATGCCAGAATGCACATCCATAATCATGTATCAGAAAAGTTGGCGATAGAAAGAGGAGTGAGACAATGAAACCAACTATCGCCAAAATTATTTACAGCAACAATCGAAGAAATATTTAAAGTTACATCTAGAAAATGGCATAAATATTGATGGTGAAAATCTGCAAGACTTGAGATTTGCAGACGATATCGTACTCCGCACAGATGAAGTACACCAAATGGAAACCAACTACTAAACAAACAGAGCAAGAACGTCGTCATGAGGATGCACAGCGACAGAATGAAATGCATGACGAACTACAAGACACAAGAAAAGGTAATAATTGAAAACAAAAGCATCGAAAAAGACATAGAAGATAAATACTTAGGCTAGATAGTGAATAAGGAACACAACGAAAAAACTGATTTAAACACCAGAATAAGAGCAGCATAGCGTTGCTTTGGAAAAAAAACAGACAGATATTCCTGGATTCCAAACTGCCAATGTCCCTCAAAAAGCACGTATTCAATCAATGCATTCTTCCAAAGATTACATATGGTTGTCCAACAAGGTGGATCACAAAGCAGCTCACGAATAAACTATGAACTACCCGGAGGGCAATTCATAATGCTTAAAAAAGGATTAACATCAGACTGCAAGATTGAATGCCCCACGCTGACATACGCAAATAAAGCTAAAAGGTGTAGTGGAATTCATGCTACAACAAAAGTGGTATTGGGCCGGACACGTGGGAAAAATGAATGACAATTGATGGACAAAACGCTGCAGTGAATTTCAGCCAAGGACAGAAAAAAGAAAAAGTGGACGACCAGGAAGAAGATGGAAAGACATTGCCAAGAGAGGAGAAACAACATGGATGAGAAAAACAACAGACAGAAGAGAATGGAAAGCTTTGCCGGAGGGCTACATCCTGCCGTGGCTGGACAGTGCATAGGTGATGGTGAAGGTGAATAATAATAGTAACCAAAATTTAAACGCATACACAGAAAATTAACCAAAAAAATTCCCAATTTACCAAAAATCAAGTCATCTCATATTTACGTTGAACTGAAATGAGGCTCTCTGTCATATTCCAGTATTATACCAATCATAAAATTTGAGAGTTCCATGAAAGCAAATTGCCATGATATGTGAGTAACATCTGAGTATGCTACATGCATTCATGCAATTAGTGTTAGTCGTGCAGATAAAGGGCTTGAATTTTTCATGCATTTATTTCCTGTTTCTCATCGGACACAACGTCAACCTTCATGACTGTTCCCTGCGTGATAAAACTGTCCAAGCCCTTTATTGGAACATTCAAATCTTGTGACTGGGCCATACTGAAACGAGGATGGAGCACGAGATATGCTAAAATTTCAGACACTGGACATTTTTTAAATCACAAAGCGATCCCCACAGACGCATTTACCACTGGGTTCTTCTGAATAAAAATCGTAAGCTGTGTCTCCTCAGGCTCACCCGCATAATTTAAATAACTTTTACATACTTTCTAGATGCCAGTTTCACAGCAAAGTCTTAAGACATCCACATGGACCTGATTCACCATTAGTTTCTGCACTGCAACCTCCATGAAGATTAGAGATTAGAAGTACAATTTCCAGGCAACAACAAAGACAGCACTAATGCCAAACTATGGCAGAACTGCATCCGCCCAAGGCCTCCAGAGAAATGTAGCTGACAGAAGTTAACAGCAAGCGCTTATGAGGAAAAAGCCACTGCCAATGTCTACTAGATGTCAGTGACAGACAACACCAGGCTGCCACAGCATTGTCATCAACGTTAGCCATACTTGTTAGAGATATATGTGCATTCAAAAAGGGCCAAAAGTCACCCTAGGACACACAGAAGAGATGGCTATGACCATATTATCAACATCAATAAGACAGACTCACCTAGCAACAAAACCGTATGTGAAAGAGCTTGATTACGAAAGACCAGTCTCGAGAGAAAGTGAGTGGGCTAGAAATTAAGGGTCAATGAACTGCCCATGTCCTCTCTGTAAGGCTGACAGTATAGAAAGTTTTATATATCTGTGTTGTAGAAGTTTTAATGAAGAAAAAAAGAAAGATGGGCATGGCCTTTAAGTGAAAAGAAGGAAAATCCTGAATAGAGAACTATCGGTAAGGCGATTCTTGCATCATACAGCAGCAGTGAACTGGATCAACATACACCGGAGAAAAGATATTTGGAATAAGCTTACTAAGGCGGCCGGGCGGCCAAAAAGTCAGAAAACCGACGAAACTGGACAAACTTACATTCCTGAACGAAAGAAAGACGGAGGGATATAATGAAGGAAAGCAAGAAAGAAAGGTCAGAAGGAAAGAAAAAAAAAGGGGCGAGAGGAAGGAAGAGATACAAAGTGGTATGTTGGTATAAAATAGGAAAATATCGAAAGGAAAACTGCCTTTACACATAGATAGTATTATGTAACAAGGCTGCAGTAAAGCAGATCAACATACACGGAACTAAGACACTTGGAAAACTGCGGCCAAAACATTAGATGAAAACTGAAAACTGATGAAAATCAGCAAACTTACACCTGAAGGAAGAAACGAAGGAAAATAATACCCTTGAACATTCGTGAATCACCGAATCTTGAAAGCTTTAAGAAAAGCGTAAAACATCACCTTTTCCCCCGAAACTGATAAATTTTCAAAATTCTATTCTGTACTTTGATGTTACAATTGATTATATAAGCTAGTGTTATATGACTAAGAGCGTCTATTTGTGTGAAACTGAAAGTTTGTATGGATGAGAGTGCGTGTTTTAGTATGAGATTTGGAAAGTGTATGCATGAATTATTGATGCAATGTACAGCGCATTGAGTAATAATTTTATTAGAAATGCGCTATAGAAATTCTATTTATTATTATTATTATTATAATAAAGAAAGAAAGAATGAAGTGTGGAGACAGCTGTCAACGTAATAATGGTTTCCTTGACCTGTGAAGCAACAAGACAACAGATACAATACAGCAGTAAGATAGGACAGAAGGAGACACTACCAGAGGTGCCCACCAAGCACCCGCAAGGAAGAAGGAAAGAAAGAAAGAGAATCATTTTTTTCCTCTGGAAATTCCAAAGAGTACCAGCCAAGTACCTGGTACTAATCTACTAGACCAATGCATGATATCATTCAAAATCTTCCCCTATCAACCAAACAAAATGAGTTTATTTACAATATACAAAAGACCACTTTGATCAAAGTAGGATTAAACAAGTCCAAGCCCTTCACCAAACAAGACATTTTCTTCTTTTAAAAATATTTAGCGGTTCCCTTAGGCTTATTTACCATTGGATTAATATGAAGGAAACTCATAAGACATGATTTCTCTAGTTCACCTTTTGAATTTAGGTAGTTTTCACATTTTACTATTGTGATTGCCTGGGTCGGCAATCTGTCTAGGGAGGAGGGGGTTGAGGGGGCGGGGGGGGGGTAATGCCAACTTCACAGCAAAGTCTTAAGACAGGATAACACTAGTGGTTTAATCAATTGCCCATGTCCTCCGTGTCAGGTTGCCAATACTAGACATTTTATGAACAACAATGTATTATTGTGTGACACTGTCTTCAGTTTTGGACCCACAAGATAATTCCTGCGCTTCCCGTCGCGATATAATAAATATCATAATAATGTCTTGCAGATCTATTGTGTAAAAACAAGATGAGACGACACAGAATGAAAAACGATAGAAAAAGAGGGGGGGGGGTGAAAAACACAAAAAGGAAAGACAGAAAGAAAGAGAGAAATAAATGGGGCTTTCAGTAAAAAGTAGGAAAACCCCGAACGGACACTACGCGTACACGTAAGCCCTAAATAGTACGTAATATGGCTGCAGAAAACTAGACCAACATACAGTGAACAAAAATGCTTGCAATACTAAGGTAAAAAAAATGGGCACAACTTTTGAAAATCTTCCTGTCTCCTTACACTGGAATGGTTTAATTACATTATACCGAAGACCTTTCGCGAAGCCAAACTTGTGTAATCAGTGCCTAAAACCTCATCAATCTAACAAGCCCTTCACAGTACAATGACAGCAAACTTCGAAACGAATTTCCTGTTGGCGTTATATTGTGGCAACTGGATATAGCTTACATCGAAAACTGACATGATGCCAAATACAGATGTCAAAACAACCAGGCTTCATTGCCCTGAATCATATGATAAAGTAAAGGAACTCTCCCTCTGATCGTGACTTTCCAATCTTGCCGAACATTTGCCAAATGTGGCATTAAGTGATCGATTAGCAAAACTCTGCACTTGAAAAGGCCACTGTAAGCAGAACAGCAGCATGTCCACCTAGTTTATTCCAGTTCCACAGACATTACATGTACTTTCAGAACCACTTATTTCCTTGAACAGATCATGTTACTGTTGCAGTACTTTACCTTTTATTGCGCGGCAGGTTACACACTATTTCGGATCATATTTCGCATCACAGAATTTTACAAAAGATTCATCTCTCTCCCTATTTTCTCAATCATGCACAAAGCTCCCCCCCCCCCCCCACCGAAGTTTGGTTTCCTATGCTACATAGAGAGGCGCAGATCAAGTGTAAATAAACGTTGAACTGGTCAGTCAGAACAACTTGTGACGTTGTTTATTACGACTGGCATGACTACAATGGGCGGAACATAACAAGCCGCCACAAGACAGAGCGGTGTAAAACAAGGAGGCGTCCTCACAATTACATCTTCTCCTTGCAACTAAGGAACGTTGCATTCAAAGACTCTGCGCAAGGTGTCTACCTGCATACCAAAAGCGACGGCAAGTTATCTAACCTAGCCTCCCGAGAGCCAAGACCAAAGTTCGAACAACCTGAATCAGAAAAAGGATGTTTGCGGATGACGCAGCCCTGACTTCCCACACCGAGGAAGACCTTCAGCCACTGATTAACCAATTCGCCCATGCCAGCGGGGAATTTGGGCATACCATCAGTATCCAAAAAACCAAAGTCATGGGTTGATATACCATCGACCACAGTCGGAAACGAAACGCTCGAAGTCACTAATCACTTCACTTATCTGGGCTCTACTATCACCAGCAATTTGTCGCTCGATGCGGAGATAAACGCATTGCAAAAGCTATCGGCGTGATGGCCAAACTGGGCAAAAGATACTTGATCATGGAACAACAAACAGCCGACCACAAACTCCAAACTTAAAGACTATTAGGCATGCGTGCTCAGCACCCTGTTGTATGGCATTGGATGTTGGTCCACCTGAGGCAGGCAGGAGAACCAACTGGAAAGCTTCCATCTTCACTGAATTCACAATTCGACGACTCCTTGGCAGTCAATGGAAAAACAATGTCACTAATTTTGCTGTGCTGGAACAAGTTGATGCCCTGTGGTGGCCTGGCCATGTGGGCAGAATGAATGATGGCTGCGTTCCCAAAGACGTCATGCATTGTGACATGGTCACAGGACACCACCCAGCAGCCCCGCCCCGCACTGCCAATCAGAGACATCTGTAAACGCGACATGAAACTCACCGCTATCGACCAAGGCAACTGGGAGCGACTCGCAGACGACCGTAGAAACTGGCGGTGTGTCACCGAAAGGACGTCATACTGGGCCTGGAGAAGCACAACAGACAGTTGGAAGCCAAGTGACTACACAAGAAACAAGAACAGAGGCAGAACACTCAGGACTCGGATCTACCCTCAAATTGCACCTGCAACACCTGTAGCAGGGACAGCCATGTCAGGCACGGACAGCTGAGCCATACCAGACGCTGCTCTCAACAGGACTGACCAAACCAAGAGGCCACCCTTGTCTCCCGAGACAGACGGATGCCTACCACTATGCCTATTATGCTGTCAAACAATTGCACTATATAATTTCAACAACTGCACATAGAGCCCACCTATATTCGGTCCGTTTATGTAGTGCAATCCTTCTCACCTAAAGCGCCTAGTGACTCGGTGACCGAATTCGGTGGCCTTTGTGTGGCTACCCTAATACCTGACTTAGTGCATGACATACTACCAACAAAAAACCACGCCACTCCCTGACTGTTAAATTTGTGCACCGACTGTAACAATTAAACTAAACAGCAATACGTCACTGAATGGACCCACAAAAGTTACACTGAAACCCAGGCATTGACACATGATCGACAAATGGAGAGAACTGGTGTGTTCACCAACACAGCGTCCCTACCAGGGACCAGTTAGAGTAATAGAAAAGTCCAGAGTTACAGCACCGCTGGAAGTCATCACTTTAAATGCCAAACTAAAAACTTAAAAAATGTCTGCAGAAATTTAAAAAATTGCAACTATTTTTAATCCCCATGCAAAAGTCAAGAGTTGTACATGTAGTTATATTTCCTGTCCCCATACTTCATTAAGTGTTCTGCTGATTAAGGTTCTATTGACATTGCTTTGCTCTTCAAACTCTGACCAAACTTAAGACAACAAAGAACTTTTGTATGGACACGATTTACTGCATTCTCTGAAAAGGTTTTCAAAAATCAGAGGTGACGATGTTCATTGTTCTAAACCGCTTACTTTATAATACTGGTTTTGGCTTCTTGTTAAAGTAGTCCTACGGCACAGGTTTCAGTTGATTTTCACAAGAAGCTATAACAACCAATGTTTTCTGCAAGTAGCTGCAATCACATCAAGCATGAAGGACAACTAAGAAGAAAGTCCCACTAGGACTTTATGATATATGTAATTACAATTAAATGATCACTTAGAACTGAAACATCAAAATTTCAATTTTTACAGGACCCTAAGATATCCTATTGTTCAGATCTTCTGTCATTTTATCTTCAACATTTTAATTTTTTTTAAATTAGACAATTAGACTGTTAACTACATTTCTTAAATTTTGATTCTTAAGTCTGTTTTAAGTGTCATATTAACCCACAGTGCCCCTCTACCGGTACAGGTGCGGTTTGCCCTCAACATATATTGAGCCCAAAGGACGACTCCAAAGTTTCGTCAAAATATGGCAAAAAGATAAAGTAGTATTAAAGCCTCGCCTAAGAAATAATACTAGAACAATACAACAAAAGGCAAAGAAAATGGGAAGAGAAATCGAGCTTTTTGGTTATAAATAGTTCATCAACCCCAAAGTTTCATTGGCCTAACAACAAAGATTGTAAATGACGGAAGAAAAATATAGTCCATCATTATTTTCACGCATCTGTAATTACAAAAGTAATTTTGAGACACCTAGAATTTAGAATTACTTTTTATGTTGTTGAAAAGTTGACAAATCTCAGGCATTCATTGACTTGGCACATTAAAGAAACTGTTTAGATTGCTATAGCTCCAACAGTTTGTTATATGGAAATGTGACAACTCTGATCATTCAGTTTGTTATATGGAAATGTGACAACTCTGATCATTCAGTTTGTCAAATCTGCATTAATTACGATAATGAAAGGCTTAATTCACTATCTACCTTTTGTCGGCATATCAAAATTTTGAATATAAAGGGCCAAAGTTATGGATCAAACGCGGAGCCATGTTACTATGGTCCTACTATTATAAACTTTGAATGCATCTGTTTGCTGATAAACTGGACAGTTGAAAAAAAAATGAAAAAGAAAAACAATCTATGCTCCCTGACCTGATCAATCAGTTTTTAAAAAAGTGAATTTTCTTTGAATCTTGTTACTTTCCATTATTCAGTTCATGCTCTCCCAATCGTGTAGATCTGGGGGTGAAAAGGGCTTCCTATCTTTAAAGAAAAACAAATGTAATAGTCTGAAGTTACACCGATGCTCATCTTATTCTGAATTTTGGTCATGTAAATATTGTCTCACTTATCAAAAGCTCATTCAAAACGCAGTTTGACCTCAGCCTAGTTTCAGTTGCACTTAGTTTTTCCCAATTAAGACCTGCCATTAAGACTTGTAATGCCGTTTGTCTACCTGATATGTGGATATTCAAACAAAGTTATGAAAATTGCTATATTTGCTTCATCCGTAAATCCTAGATTTTTATATTACTCTGTTAATTCATAGTTTTTACCATCTTGTGCAGTAAATTTCCCGGATGATACAGAACAGCAAAACCGCTTCATGTTACACTAATAATAATAATCATAATAATGTTATATAGCGCCTAATCCAAACAAGTTCACTCTAGGCCTTGTTTTGCAATTTTGATCTTATTCTACAGATCTTCTCTTACTAAGTCAAAATGCCATCAATTCAAGGTAAACCTGAAGAATTAAAAGAGCATTAATTAAATTTCCCATGCACGACCATCAGAGACACTAAAATCCTCTTTCACGGTCTGACCTACTAACCTCTTCACATCAAAAATACTTACCACATCCTAAACCGGTGCTCTTCTCAAAATTCCATGAAAAACGAAGACCATAAACTACGGCTGACAAATCTGTCCTTATTCTTGTGAGATTCAAAAATGATGTATTTCGTCCCCAGACATTCAGAAGGATGTATTTACTTCTCACAGTGCTCTTCCATTTGATAACTGAAGCGATTTAATCCATGCTGGAACGCAGATAAACTGAGGTTGGAACAATGACTGAGACACGCGTTTTGAGAGGTATTAGCTATTCAGTATGCTTAGTTTGACCCATGTGTACCTTGGAAATTGTCACAGCTAAATTCTAGCAAGCAAAAGATGTAGAATGTCGGTATTTTTCATTACACTGCAACAAATGATGTATAAAGCTGAAGAACAACACACTACAAGGTGTTGTGACCTAAAATATTAGCTAAGATTTAGATCAGTGGTTCTCAACCTTTTTCAAGCAATCACCCCATGAGCTCCAGATTTTCTTCCATCTCCACCTTCTCCCCACCCTCCATCCCTTCCCCAAGCCCCATCCCCAAAATTCCTACAAAAAGCAACAGACCACATGCAAATTATGGTGTCAAGTTTTTCAAAGCAATATCGCCCACTTTGAGGACCACTGATTTAGATCTAATCTTTTACAGTACATATGTTGAATTGCCATTAAATTTTATACAGGCTGTTTCAAATAATGGGTTTTGATACACTTTCCAAACACAAAAAGTTTTAAGTTCTTATCCATATGCATCAAATATTCATACAATAAAAGTAACAGATCTAGATCTTGAAGGTGTGCTGTACTCACTGCTGGTTGTCGTCTTCGCTGGTGATTCTGGAGATGTCGAATTGCTCAGATGTCAAGAAATGTTTCAGCATACACATGATGCGATGGCCAGATGTCTGTTGAATGGCGAAAGGTAAGATCAGCTTGGGCCATCACATGTTGGAGATCAGAATTTCAACAATTTCATGTAGATCAGTAGGCCAGAATACCTGCAACAAAATGAAGCATAATACATTTTAATGCCACCTGACCAAGAATCTAAATGGTCATTCTCATCTAAGCTCACGGCAATTCACATAAAAAGGAATAACACAGTGAAAAATACATGACATTATTCATGACTTGATCAATCAATTTAACTTGAGTGTTACTTTTATAGGTTAATTTGGCAGTGCCACCAAATTTAATGGGGATTAAAAATAATTCTTTTTATAATAACAAGACTATTTACTATTATTTATCATACATCAGACTCTTTTTTACAGTGCCAATAGTCTTATTAACAGACTGAAAGTTCACACTCAAAAAATGATCACGGATTTTAATAATTTGCAATAGAATTCCACCAAAACTTACCCATGTTACAAAAGTCCTGAATGAACAATGCTTGGAAAAAGTTCAGTATGTCCTGACTACCTTATCTGTATTAAGCCTTAACTTATCCCTAATACTGTCCTTGTCCTTTACCCTGAACAATCTTATCCCTAACACTATTTCTGTCCCTTTCCACCAGAAAACGTAAAGCTACCAAGAATTGTAGGAATTTGAAGTTGGTGCTATAATGTACGGAACTCTTTCCCAATGCTAATAACATTGATCAACTATTCAATTTTCTCAATTCTACTGTTTGCATACACTATCATAACTATGCTATAACAGCACGAACGAGTGTGATGTAAGACAATGCAATGACGAGGTCATAAACAGGTCATATGGCAAAATAATACACCCTAAATAGGCATCAAAAGAAAGTGTTTACCTTTTAACATTTGGCCCACTCGCTGACTTTGAGACCAGACTTATCAAGCTCTGTCAAACACTGTTTTGTTGCTAGGTGAGTCTGTCGTATTGACGATGACAAAATGGTCATAGTCATCTCTTCTGTGGATCCTCAGGTAACTGTTTGCCCTTTTTTGGATGCACAGTCTCTTACAAGTGTGGCTAACATTGATGACAATGCTATTTAGCCTGGTTTTATCTGTCACCGACATCTAGCACACATTGGCAGAGGCTTTTAATTATGCACATAGCTTTTTTATTCCAGATGAACAAGTTCTGTTACTTCTGTCAGCCACAGTCTTTTCAGAGTCTTGGGTGGATGCAGTAGTGCCATAGTTTGGCATTAGTGCTGTCTTTGTATTGCCTGGAAATTAGTTGCTGGTCTCTGTCATCATAAGGCTTACGGTACAGAAACTAATGGTGACTCAGATCCATGTGGATGATTATATGCCTGTCTGTCAAACACAAGTTAAACATGAGCTAATGATTTTGTATATATGTTTTCTCTCATGCTTGTGACTTGCTGTGGCTGCTTTCTCCATAGCTTGTGACTTGATGTGCTTTTTGTCCAGAACTTGTGACTTGATGCATCAGTTTTCTCCAGAGTTTGATGTTCCTGTTTTTCTCCGGAGCTTGTGATTTGATGTTTCCGTTTTCTTCACAGTTTGTGATTTGTCTTTCTGTTTTCTTCACAGCTTGTGACTATGTCTTTCTGTTTTCTGTTTTCTTTGGAACTTTTCACTTGTTTGTTTGTTTTCTGCAGAGTTTGTGACATGTTTTCTTGGTGACACAGCATTTCTGTTTTCTCCGTAACTTGCGATTTCGTGTTTCTCCAAAGTTTGTGTCTTCCTCTTTCTGTTTTCTCCGAAGTTTGTGACTTGTATTTTTGGTTTCTCCAGAGCTTGTGACTTGTATTTCTGGTTTCTCTGGAGCTTTTCACTTGTTTGTTTTCTCCAGCATTAGTTTTCTCTTTTCTCCAGAACTTGTCAGTTCTTTTCTGTTTTCTCCCGAGCTTTTGGCATAGCGTTTCCGTTTTCCCTGGAACTTGTGATTTCATGTTTCTGTTTTCTCTACAGCCTGTCACTTCATCCTTCTATCTTCTCCACAATTTGTGTCTTCCTCTTTCTGTTTTCACCAAAGCTTGTGACTTGTATCTTTGGTTTCTCCGGAGCTTGCGACCTGGTGTTTTTGTTATCTCTGACGCTTGGGACTTGGTGTTTGTTTTCTTCACAGCTTCTGACTTATATTTCTCTTTTCCCCAGGGCTTGTGACTTGTTTTTCCGGTTTCTCCAGAGCTTATGACTTGTATATCTGTTTTCTGTGGAGCTTGTGACTTGTATATCTGTTTTCACTGGAGCTTGTGACTTGTATATCTGTTTTCGCTGGAGCTTGTGACTCATATTTCTGTTTTCTGTGGAGCTTGTGACTTTGTGTTTATTTTCTTTGGAGCCTGTGAGTCTGTGTTTCTGCTTTCTCCAGGATTTGTGAAAGGTATATCGGTTTTCTCTAGATCTTGTGAACTGGTGTGTCTATTTTCTCCAGAATCTGACATTTGATGTATCAATTTTCTTCAAGGCATGGTGTATCAGTTTTCTTCAGAGCATGGTGTATCAGTTTTCTTGAGAGCATGGTGTATCAGTTTTCTTCAAAGCATGGCGTATCAGTTTTCTTCAAAGCATGGCGTATCAGTTTTCTTCAGAGCATGGCGTATCAGATTTCTTCAGAGCATGGTGTATCAGTTTTCTTCAGAGCATGGCGTATCAGATTTCTTCAGAGCATGGTGTATCAGTTTTCTTCAGAGCATGGCGTATCAGATTTCTTTAGAGCATGGTGTATCAGTTTTCTTCAGAGCATGGCGTATCAGATTTCTTCAGAGCATGGCGTATCAGTTTTCTTCTGGGCATGGTGTATCAGTTTTCTTCAGAGGATGGTGTATCAGTTTTCTTCAGAGCATGGAGTATCAGATTTCTTCTGGGCATGGTGGATCAGTTTTCTTCAGAACATGGTGTATCAGTTTTCTTCTGGGCATGGTATATCAGTTTTCTTCAGAGCATGGTATATCAGTTTTCTTCTGGGCATGGTGTATCAGTTTTCTTCAGAGTATGATGTATCAGTTTTCTTCAGAGCATGGTGTATCAGTTTTCTTCAGAGCATGGTGTATCAGTTTTCTTCAGAGCATGGTGTATCAGTTTTCTTCTTGGCATGGTGTATCAGTTTTCTTCTGAGCATGGTGTATCAGTTTTCTTCAGAGCATGGTGTATCAGTTTTCTTCTTGGCATGGTGTATCAGTTTTCTTCAGAGTATGATGTATCAGTTTTCTTCAGAGCATGGTGTATCAGTTTTCTTCAGAGCATGGTGTATCAGTTTTCTTCAGAGCATGGTGTATCAGTTTTCTTCTTGGCATGGTGTATCAGTTTTCTTCAGAGTATGATGTATCAGTTTTTTTCAGAGCATGGTGTATCAGTTTTCTTCAGAGCATGGTGTATCAGTTTTCTTCAGAGCATGGTGTATCAGTTTTCTTCAAAGCATGGTGTATCAGTTTTCTTCAGAGCATGGTGTATCAGTTTTCTTCAGAGCATGGTGTATCAGTTTCCTCCAGAGCATGGTGTATAAGTTTTCTTCAGAGCATGGTGTATGAGTTTTCTACAGAGCATGGTGTATCAGTTTTCTTCAGAACTTGGCACTTGATAAAAAACATGTTTTCTTCAGAGCATTTAACTAGTCTTATCTGTTCCCTTCAGAAAGCCAAGGACACAGCCCCAGATATTCATCCTATGCAAGTGGACATCAAGCCTGTTTTGTTAGACTTTGGATAATTTGATCAGTGTCTTGAATTCGTTATATGACATGGCTTTGAACCAAAGCCAGAAGGATGTTCTGATGCCCACTTGCCTTCCTCATGCAAAAGAACAGCGGTGTGATGAACTCTCGGACTTCATCAAGCCAAAATGTCATATCAGCTGTTCCTAATGTGCCTGAAATGAAAAAACACACGTGAATTAAACATGAACATAATAAAAAATTAGTTACATTTCATTCTAGTCCACTAACCACTGTAACTTTCCAAAGAGTTGCATTCATGTATTTGTTTCAATGTCTTGTGACAACTGTGCTAAGATGATGCACGCCTGTTTCTGATTGTTTCCGAAGACAAGCGTTTTGGCGTCAAAAGAATTATTATAAAACACTTCTTTCTACAATAACATTACATTCAAACAGCAGATTCTTGTGCCATTAGTCTTATTTCAAAGATCAAATGTAAATTGACACTCAAAAAATGATAATGGATTATAATAACCTGCAATACAATTCTACTAAAATCTTACTAAAAAGTAATGAATGAACAATGCTTGGAAAGAATACAGTATGTCCTGATCACCTTATCCGTATTAAGCCTTAACTTATCCCTAATCCTGTCCCTACCCCTGAATAATCTTATCCCTGGCCCTGTTTCTAACCCTTTCAACCAAAAAACGTATAAGCTAAAGAAGTGTAGGAATTTGCAGTGGTCGGGACGTATCGAACTCTTTCCCAATGCTTATAACATTGATCAACTATGCAGCTTTCTCATTTCTACTTTTTGCAGTATACATTATCATGACTATTCGTACAATGAACAATGCTTGGATAGAGCTCAGTATAATTATAGATGCACTTGGGGAAACAAAATGGACTGTCTTTATTGGGAACTATCACCACTTTAGTTTGCCAGCTGGATTTGGTGCTTTTTCTCATTAACCCGTAAAAAAATAATCTCACGTTACTCCACCTTCATAATGTAAAATACACAAGGTGAAAGACTCACACCCTCTTGCTTGAAGTATAAATTTATTGACCACATATTTCATGTTCTGTGTGTTAATAGCCGCGCCCCACATTTACTATAAAAACAGCCATTGAGAGGACTAACTTGCCAGTGGGGCGGAGGGGGGCGGCGCTGCCCCCATGCGACCGCAGGCACACGGTCGCCCCCTAAAATGGCATCACTGTAATATCCCTCTTGTGTAACTCAAATGGAACTTCTCTCATAAAAACATTCATTTAAAGGACTACCTTGTGTGTGTGTAGGGGGGGGGGGAAGCTCTGCCGCCACTGTAACCCCACCCCACGCACAGACGCTCCTACAGCCGTGTTCTTGTAATATCTTTGCCATAAGCCTCAAATGAAACGCCTCCCCGAAGTTACCAACACCTATCAAGTTAATGCGAGTGTCTGTAAACTGACGGGGCATGGGATCAGACAGAGAATGCTAGGACAGAATTCCGATTTGCCTCCTTCCATTTTGCCCACCCCCAATATTACCTACCAAATATCCATGTACCCGATAATCAAACTTTGGCAGTAAACGTTTATCTTTCAGAAAATCGCCGACTGGGTAGGATCCTCGCTCTCTTGTGTTTCACTGGGCCTGCGAGTTAAAGCATTCTTAGTGAACGCTCAATTTGCACAAGTCAATATTCTTTAAACAATACACCAACTAAGTGGGCCGTTCTATTTTTTGGGAGCAGCAAGAATTAAAATATTATGTTATGCATAGACAACCAGATGCTAATGAACTGTAGGCCTACCTTCAGCTGATGTGTTCCAACGTGTTGTGAAAAGAAAGCTGCCAATCCGTTGGTGTGAATGTAACTGTCCGTTCCAGGCTTAACAGCCGTAGGCTAAGCACACTGACAAAGTAACACAGATCTGTATTTCTCAATTCTCCAATCTGTCTGCCAAGGTCAGCAGTTGCCGTATGCGCACGCAACGAGAATGAGTTGAAGTCACGAAGGTGGGAACGTCGCACCGACTGCTTGGCTTAGTGTCGCATGACTTAATGACACGGTGAAACAGTAAAAGTGTCGATCACGTACAAGGGCGATGAAGCAAGGCATTACATTTTGTAACTGGGTTCAGAGAGTGTCAATATCATACAGATTTGGATATCTAGTTAAACGGATCGACCCAGCTTTCCCGTTTGCGACCCGATTCCGACTAGCTTTTAGAAATCCAGATCAGAGGTACTGGCTCAGTCTGTAATAAAGCAGTTTGTCTCTCTGCCCAGTCTCTAACACAGTTTTTTTTTTCACACCACATTGGAACACGGCAGCTAAAGGCAAGCCCGACCGTTCATTACAACGAGCAACGGGTGAAAAATTCAGCAGTGTGAAAATGGACAATTACACAGAAAAAAATGGCGTTAGGAATTTGATATACAATTGCTGTATCTTTCACTATAAATTACGCATAAAAAATAAAAGAAAGAAGGTGAGACAGATACTAATCACTTTATTGCCCCATTAGGGAAATTCATTTTCACAGAGCCTTAAGAGCACTTACATGATAAACACATTTACAACTACAATAATTGTCATAACTCAGTTACAGAAAGCACACGAAATAAGCAAACTAAATCAAATGGGATGAGACTGTTCAATCTTAGCCCTTCAATTGCATAGATCTTTCATTCGTGTGGTGAAGAAAAAAGAGATTTCAATATTCGTTCTTGTTTTCCCCATTCAAAGATCAGCAATACAGCGATTATATCAAACTGAAACCAACCCAAAACGGTCAGACCAAGACAAGCACCTTGATATAACAGCTCATGGGAGTTTTTTTCAGTAGAATACATTATTATGCAGAATACAGTGGAATGTAGAGAACGTCATAAAATACCGAAAATCAACAGTTCAGCGAAAAGGCAACAAGTGTGGACTCGGAGAGATTTTCTTCGACTATCTATCCATCCATCCACCCATCCATCCAGCCAGCCAGCCATCCATCCATCCATCCATCCATCCATCCATCCATCCATCCATCCATCCATCCATCCATCCATCCATCCATCCATTCATCTATCTATCTATCTATCTATCTATCTATCTATCTATCTACCTATCTATCTATCTATCTATCTATCTATCTATCTATCTATCTATCTATCTATCTACCTATCTATCTATCTACCTATCTATCTATCTATCTGTCTATCTATCTATCTATCTATCTATCTATCTATCTATCTATCTATCTGCCTGCCTATTCATCCGTCCGTCCGTTCGACCGACCATCTGTCTGTCTGTCTGTCTGTCTGTCTATCTATGTTTTCTCCGTATATCCTTCATCTATTTGTCTGTCTATCATCCGCCCTTCCATCTGTCTGTCAACCCATCCACTCGCCAGTCAGCCCCCGTCTTCCATCGTAAATGGCCTCCCCCCCCCCCCCCCCACTCGCTAAACATCACAATCTTACTTGTTACAGCCAAGACACTTGGCCCACTGGGGTATAGAACTAGAACATTAAAATATTTGAACGGACACAAAATTGCTTCATTTCTTTATTTGACTTTAATTTTGTGTATTACACAGAAATCAGAAGTTTTACCAGAAATCCTCTCACTGTTTCCCTCTTTATTTCCAAATCTTCCATTTTCTTGTTTAGAATATTGACACCAGCGTTCGTTTGTTTGTTCATATTATTAATAAACATTGGTATGTCAGTTTGGAATCTCGAGAATAATGAGATAGAATGACATCTGTGGCTCCCATTCAACGCGACTGAGCTCGAACTGTCCGCATCGTCATTCTCTACTAATGGCATATTATGTCATTTTTGACGCTTCTGAGATAGTAAGAAAAAACTATTTCTGTTCGTGTCATTTGGTGACGTACGCCATTATGATTCTATTGGTTTGTTAAATTTTCCTGTGTCCGCATTTCTTTCTCTGTAATAATTATCTGACAGCCCTCAGATCTTAGGAGTGCATTGAACCATCAGCTGCCTTTGGACATAGATCTAATCATAATAATTATTAGCCATTGTCGCACGGCAGTGACGGTAATTATATTTTCTTCCATTTAGTTTTGCTTAATATAAATGTTTGGTGGTTGCCTGGGCGATAGGCCAATACACACGACCTTGTTGGTACTCATACTGAGTCACTCAAGTTCTTGTTGTTGTTGTTTTGTTCATCAAACAAAAAATAAAAACAAGTAAAATTATTGTCTCATTTCAAACAGTCATGTAAGTCCCCCCCCCCCCCACACGCACATACACAATCAAATCGTTAATTTTTATTTTTTTTTATTTAGGAAGAGGAGCAATGTGCACCAGCTCAGAAAAGTCAATTGTTTTTCAGGTGTCCAATTACTTTGTAAGGTGAATTCAGAGGTGTTTTTTGTTGTTGTTTTTTTTTCCAGCTACCATGATGAAGATTGGTCGATGTGCAACAATTCTGTAGGTGCAATGGACATTTTTACCACTGGTTTCTTGTCTGAACAGTTGTCCCGGTTGTTGTTCTTGCTGTTTTCTATTTTTGGATCAAGTAAAATTATGACAATGTGTTCAGCACATGACGTAGATCTAGTGTCAGAAAAAAAACAATAACTTTTCAGCGGACCTTGTGGTGTAATAACAAAGCGGAAAAAAGTTGTCTTCACTGTTCAGCTGTAGTGTAGGCTTACTAAAAATACATCTCCCCGCTGATAGCAGCCTTTTTTTCTTTGGTTGGTGTATTGCAATTTTGAATTTCTTAAAAACAGGGAAAAAAATAATGTTCTCACATTAAATTATTCCAGCAATACATGAATGGTACTCAAATAACACCACGGTGTAGCTTTTCTTTCTTTGTTTACATCGTTTTAATGCTCCTGCACTTGATTACAATTCAGTGAGACTTGAAACTTCAGCTCGTTCGCCGGACATTCAGAACACTTCAAAATCGAGCGGAGGAAGATTGAAGTTGTGGAGAAGTTGTAAACGTTGTGTTTCATTGAGTTAACGTAAAGTGTCGTTATCATTTGGACCAGATAAATTTGAGGAGATCGTTTTTCTTCTAAGACGTCAATGAAGGCTTCCAAGTTGACACACAGCGACAAGAACTGACCTGTTTGATCGCAAAGTCTCAACAAATAACACGATCTACACTACAATCCAATCAGATTTGCATCCAGTAGCATCTACAAGTGACGTTTAAGGTAAGTTTAAAAGTCAGCAAGTTGCCTCTGATTTTATTGACGCACACGATCTATTTAAATCTATAAATACGCCAGAACTGAATCAGATTTCTTTCGGAATCATTTTTTTTACTTCCTGAACCTGTTCCTTCTTTGCTCAAAATAAGAGTGATGTCTAGGCTACATCTAGGGGAGCAAGATTACTGGAGATTCATTCAGAGAAAAAAATATCCGAACAAGTGTTTTGGGACCTTGATTTCCTTACAATCTTTTTATTTTTGACCATATTAAAATTTGATAAAGTATTTTGCAGAAATTAGTGATGGAAGTTGACAGAATTTTTAAGTTCCTTGATTTTGTATTGCAGGTGATAAAACAGCAGTCAAGCAGCCTGAACACCAGAGTGCAAGATTCCGCTTGTGGCGCATGGTAAACTCAGCAATTTCAGCGTGACAACTGAAGTAATAAGACTTCATGCAGCTCATGTCTATTGGTCTATTTGAAGAGATCGTTATTCTTCCAAGATGTCATTGAAAGTTTCCAAGTTGACACACAGCGACAAGAACTGGTCTATTTGATTGCATAAAGTCTTATCACTGGACACGATCCACACTACAATCCTGTCAGATTTGCATTTAGCAGCATCTACAAGTGGCGTTTAAGGTGAGTTTAAAAGTAAAGTTTCCTAATTTTATAGACGTAAAAAATCTATTTAAATCTATGAATACAGCAGAACTGAATCAGATTTTTTTCGGAATCATTTTTTTTACTTTCTGAACCTGTTTCTTCTCCGCTCAAAATAAAAGTGAAGTCTAGACTAGAGCTAGGAGAGGGAGATTAGGCTACTGGAGATCTTTAACTTAGAGAAAGAAATCTCCGAACAAGTGCTTAGGAGCTTGATTTCCTTATACTCTCGTTATTTTTCACCTTTTTGATAAAGTATTTTCCAGAAATGAATGCATGGAAGTTGATCGATTTTAAGTTACTTTGTTTTGTATTGCAGGTGAAAATAAAAAAGCGGCCACGTAGTCTGGAACACAGGAGTGCAGAAGTCGGCTTGTGGCGCATGGAAAACTCTGCAATTTCAGAGTGACAAGTAAAGTTAGAAGTCTTCATGCAGCTCATGTCTATTGGGCGCCACATGTATGTGTGTGTGTGCTGTGACAGGTAGGTCAACACAGTGTTGTCTCAGCTTGTACATTTCTGTTTGTTTCACTATATGGACTGAATTTAGTGCATCATTTTCTTTGCTTGAGTTTTGAGCTTGGAAAAAGACACGTCGATAGATCAACAGGTCTTTGTGCTAGGAAAAAAGCAAACTCTTCATGCAGCTCATGTCTATTGGGCGCCATATTTGAGACAACGGATAAATTAAGATGTGCTGTTATCTGGATCTAAATCTGTTCACCAAACTACAAGACAAGTGACCTGAACACTGTTTTGTTTTCAGAGATACGAGTCAAGAATGCAAGTTAGTAAATCTCTTGATATACTGACATGTTGGTATACTACGGCCATGACCTGAATCTTAAATTGTTCTAAATAAATGTTTGTTCTGTTTTCTTTTTTAATCTCTGCTTCCATCGCTCACAGTGAATTGAAAACTCATGGGACAGTGATGCTACGTACAATATAGAAGAAACAATGTTTTTCCTTTTTCCCTTATGGGGACAGTTTGTTTGTTTTTGCACAGAAACGTTTTCTTTGTGTTTCAGGGTGGTAGACGGTGCGTCAGAAGCTGCTTCCTATCTCACATGAAGATTTGATTGAATGTTTCAGCTGGCATGTTAACCTGCAAATACATATTTTTTGAAGTTCATCTGTGACCCACATGGACCTGATCTTCGTCCATCAGATGGGACCAAATGACAGCAACACACACAGTTACCTCCTGTAAGTACAGACTTTTGTGATTCTTTCCAAAGAGTATTTTGGCAAATAACTGGACCTGAATTGATTCAGATTGTTCAACATATTCAAAATTTGTGAAATTTTCGGTATGGAATCAAATTACATCGGAATTAAAGAATTTTGAGCACGACACCCGAGGCAGTGAACATAGCAGAAGACGTATTTCATCAGACATGGCCAGTCTGTGTCAATACTGGCCATGATCATTTTCCCGGCATCACAGGATTCAAGACGACGATTTCAACATAATTTGTATTGTGTATAAATTTTCATAAGAATTTGATCAGCCTTTACCTTTTTTTTTTTTTCTTTTTTCTTTTTAATTGCGGTAAATATAAATATTTGAAAGCTGAACATTTTGGAAAGAGTGCTATATGCCCCGATGGGATGGGAAATACTATCATTTTGGTATCGTAAAGTGAAACAAAGCCATTTAGAGATGTCACTTTAAGATCATTTAGAGATGTCACCGGAGCCTTGTCCAAAAAGTGGACCATGGGAGTGGTTCAATGATATCTAGCACTCTACAGGGACCGTCTGATCACAAACTCTTGTCTTGATTATATGAACGACTCAATAGAAAGGGGCCAATTAAGTGTTGAGTTCTTTTACCCATGTTTTGTTTAGCCCCCCTTTTTTTTTTCAATTGAAATTTAGGAAAAGTGTGTCAAGTTTCATTCTCTTTGTGCTTGTTAGAAACGCAATGTTTTGTCAGAAAGGGGGGGGGGGGGGTTGGGGGAAGTAGGAAGGGGCAAACATGACTCGAGTTCAGATAGGTAACAAAATATCCAACTAGTCTTGAGTATTTGTTGTGTCAGGTCAATAGAGGACTCCACCTGTTACTGCAGAAACAGGTGGAGCTCTCTACTTGCTACTATTGATGGCAGTAAATAGTACAACCTGGACTGCTAGCCGAGCTGGGCGGCTGCCATCATACCCAGCACCTGTAGGGCAGAGATCAACATTTTCAGGACAAAGATCCCTTGGGAGGTCCTTCGCTCGTCCGCGCCAGTCAAGAAAACACACTAAAGAGGGGACTTTTGAGCGGGCTTATCAAAAGGTTGGGTTTAGTATTTGTATGGGACAAAGAAAGAAGAAAGAAAGAACGAAAGCGCGGGTTAGGGGATGTCTTTATCATATTAAGTTTGTTAAATTTTTGGTAAGTGGCGCGGACGGAGGGAAGACCTTCCAATCCCTTAACAAAGACCAACATATTTTTTACAAACTTACCCCACCTCCGCCTCTTCTTTTATTTTAATATTTGCTTTTTTTCCGCCAGCCTTATTATTCCATGATTATTTTCACGGCATCTTTCTCTCTTCCCCCCCGCCCCCCCCCCCCCCCCGCGGTCTCTGTCCTACAGGTTATAATAACCTTCCTTGATTAGTTTTACAAGGAAGTTTAGGGGATAGATTAGGATTAGAAGTAAGAGTTGGTGGTTTGGCCAGATTTATGAGTCCGCAGAAGTTACTTTTGTCAACATTTATTCTAAGCTTGTATGATAATGAGTGAGTAGTATATAATAATAATAAAAATAGTAATGATAATAAATCGATAATGTTAAGATAATAATGATAAAAGCAATAGATGATTATAATAATTATGCAAAATGATTATTATAATCATGCTAAATTATAATAGTAATAATAAAAGTTAACATAATATAATAATATAGTAAAAATAACGATAATAATAATACGATAAGATAACGATATTAATAATACGAATGATAACGATTATATTAATCATGCTTAGCATAATAGTAATTATGCTATTTGATGATGATGATAATAATAATAATGGCAAACGATTATAAGCTTAGCATGATAGTAATTATGCTATTTGATGATGATAACAAATAAAATAGTAATGTTAATAATAACGATAATATAGTTATACTTAGCATGATAGTAATTATGCTATTTGATGATAACAAATAAAATAGTCATGTTAGTAATAACGATAATATAGTTATGCTTAGCATAATAGTAATTATGCTATTTGATGATGATAACAAACAAAATAGTAATGTTAGTAATAACGCTAATGTAATAAAAGTAATAATAATAAATATCTCAATAATAATAACTATGTAAAATTATAATATGATTAGCATAATAGTAATTATGCTATTTGACAATGATTAAAAACAAAATAGTAATACTAGTAGTAACGATATATAGTAACAGTAGTAATAGTAATAATGAATATATCACTAATAATAATAACAAATGATTATAATGATTATATTAGCATAACGTTAAAAAAATAGTAATACTAGTAATAACGATATTATATAAGAATATGAATTCAATAATAGAGCAACAACAGAACAACCAGCAGCAATCACCAACAACAATAATAATGACAACAACAGGAAATGCACCAACAACTAACACAGCAAACAAGAACAAATACGATCAAACAACAACAAAACAATAATAATAATAACAAATCATAATAATTCTGCTTAGCATAATAGTAATTATGCTAATTGATAATGATAGAAAAATAGTAATATAAGTACGATAATAATAATAATAGTAATAAATGTGTCCATAATAATAATAATGACTACAACAATAATCGACAACAACAGCAATAATAACAGTAATAACTACAAGAACAGCAAACAAGAACCAATAACAATAAAACGATGCCAGTAATACTAATAAATGATTACGTAATAATTATCCTTAGCATGATAGTAATTATGCTAAATGATATAAGAAAATAGTAATTTTAGTAATAACGATAATATATGACTAATAACTATATCAATGATAAAAGTTTTTAAAAAATCAAATTATTTTAGTAATTATGCTCAGCGTAATAGTAATTTATTTGATAATGATTTTTAAAAAATAGTAGTGCTAGTAATAACGATAATATAATAATGGTAATAATAGGGAATATATCAATAATAATAATAATAAACAGATGATTATAACAATTATGACACCTATTAAAGGAAGCTGTAATAACGATAATATAATTGTAATAATAATGAATATATAACAATGATAATAATAATAGATTATGATAATCGAGCTTAGCATAATAGTAATTATGCTAACTGATAATGATAAATTAATGTAATATTGGCAGTAAAGATAATATAGTAATAGTAATAAATGTATCATCATTAATACTAAGAAAAAGAACAATGGCAACAATGATAATAACAACGGTAACAGCAAACAACAACCGAGAACAATAACAATAACAAGTACAAAACAACAGCAACAAACAAACAATAACAGCAAACTAGAACAAACGACAGCAAACTAGAACAAACAGCAGCAAACAAGAATAAACGACAGCAAGCTAGAACAAACAGCAGCAAACAAGAACAAACGACAGCAAACTACAACAAACAGCAGCAAACCAGAACAAACAACAGCAAACTAGAACAAACAGCAGCAAACTAGAACAAACAGCAGCAAACCAGAACAAACAACAGCAAACTAGAACAAACAACAGCAAACTAGAACAAACAGCAGCAAACTAGAACAAACAACAGCAAACTAGAACAAACAGCAGCAAACTAGAACAAACAACAGCAAACAATGACAATAGTATTTCTTACAATAATAATAGTAAATGATTATAATAATGCTTAGCATGATAGTAATTGTGCTAAATGATATAATAAAATATTAATATCGATAATGTAATAATAATAATTATATCAATAATAATATTAATAATAAATGATTATGCTAATGACAATGATAAAAAAAATAGTAATATTGGTAATGACGATAATGCAATAACAGGAATCATAATCACCATCATCATCACAATAATAATAATACATCATAATAACAATAATGATATAAATGACAATAATAATAATTGATTAATATTATGCTAAATGACAATAACAGTATATTAAATAATAGTTACAATGTTGAAAATTATATATTATAGTAATATCAAATTATAAACGATAGCAATACTTAAACTATTGATAGTTATAATAATACGATGATACGATGTCATTAATAATAATACCATAATAGATCATAATAACTATGTTATATGATGATATAATAATACATTGTAATAATATAACGATCATTTAATAATAATAAAGATAGCCGTAAATAACCATGATATTAATTATATAGATCAGTGTAATATATTTAATAATGATGTATTATGAAACAAAGAACGCCTTAAAAGGGGGTTAATACTAGATGATATTGAAGGCAAGTGAAGTTGGGTTGCTTTTGTACAAAGACAATTGACTACCTGAGGATGTTGATAGCTTTTCCATATCAGGTGGTTGACAGCGCAGTCATTCAACAGTTTTTATCAAATTAATTGTTCAGATTTCATGGGCTGGTAATTTTCAAACAGTATTTGTCATGCAGGCGGTAGTCGGAAGAAATTCACCATTGCCATATATTTGAAACAATCAGTTTATCTTGATTTGGGTGACTCGGACTGAACTTGCCCCTTCAAAATGTTTGTAGTATCTGACAGAGAAATACAGGATCACCAGAGTGGTTTGGTTCTCTGTAGTGACTCATTGCCTAGTGGCTGCAGATCCTTGTTAGTGATTGTGGTCAAGTTTGTTGTTGTTATGTGGCTGTGTTGTTCCTGTTATGTCCTGTTAAATGGGATTCTTATAAAGTCTGTGCGCAGTTTAATATGTTTGTATCTAACATTTTAAACTGCACAGAGCCTTTATAATATCTCTGTGTGTGGCCTAGGATGACAGGGCAGCGCTGGTCAGAATATGAGGAGCTATGAAGGAAAGGAAGGTGTCGATGGTGGTTCCCCGAGCTTTTGTCTCATCGGTGGAGCCCAGACCCGGACTTTCAAGGAGAACCAAACTAATGTTCTCCGACCTCCTAGTCAAGGAGTTGGTAGTGTACCTCTAACTCTATGTCTGGGCAGGTGGGGAACTTACCCAGCAGTGGCAAGCGTAGATTTGTATGGCAATGAATTTTTGCATTCTGAAGGGGAATTAAAGAGTATTGGGCCAGAGAATTAGTGCAATATAGCCATTAAAAGCCAGTCAGAGAAATGGAGTTTTAGCAGTCATGAATTTGCCTGTTTAGTCTACCCTGGAGCTGTTCTTGCTTTGATAATTGGCGATATCACAGATGAAAGTTTGGTACTTCTGAATAGTGACAGAATTTGTCTGGGCTGCAGAGATTATGAAGTGTTGTCACTACACTAAAATGATAAAATCCGGCTTTCTTTGATGTATCAAGAATGAGTGCTCTTGAGTATCAGAACAGAGTTGGTTTCATGATTCACTTTTTCAGCATTTGACAGGCATGATGGACACTTTCAGTGTCTTAGTAGTCTCTGTAATTTCACGGCTATTTGAGGGAGGGATTGCGCAGCTCTTCATGTGCAGGTAATGTAAATGGAAGCACCACAGATTAGATGTGCTGTCTTGCTAAAGTTGTAGAATACACGTCTTATGAAGTGCACGGGTGCTCACCTGTTGCAATGATGATGTTGGCTCTATTTTTGAACAGCGCCTTGTACCCAAGACTATACGTTGTTGCATTTCTAGCCTGCTTTCCTGCATGTGGTGACTTGTCAGGGTTAGGATGAATGATGCATAAATCCCGGGAAATGCGCCACTTCTGGCTGGTGAAGTTTTCCATCACCTTATTTCTCAGGCAAAGAAAGTAATACAGCGGTTTTCCATGTTCTAATTTCTTAGACAAAAAATCGATACGAATTCCCATCCTAAGGCAAGAAATTGAAATCATAAAAAGTATAGCCTTCAGTGTATTTTGGTAAGAAAACGGGCAGAAATTTTCCACCAGCATATATTTCTGAGGCAAGGAAATTGATAGCATCGGATATCCATCAATGTATTATCGTGGCAAGGAAACTGAGACATTATTCCATCAACCAGAGGCAAAGAAACTGATCTAGAAGTACACTGTAGATTAAATTTGTTACTTTGGTCCCAGCTTTGGTATCCGTGGACATTTCATGTAAATTTGTCTGCAATGAAAATTTCTGGAATTGTATACATAGACACTTCTTCTTCTTCAAGTGCCAGATCTGGAACAGATATCGACGATCCTGGTTTGCCAGTCATTCCTCCGCTCGGATGCTCTCAAAAGGCCCATATTGTCCTGGTTTTTCCCTGTCGTCCATCTGTTCAAACTCTCTAGATAATGTTATGCTTTGTCTACCTCTGCTTTTTTTGCCTTCTATTTTTTCCAGTTAGAGCAAGGTGTTTAAGACCTTTGTGTCGATTCAGGTGTCCCGTGAACTGCAATTGTCTTCTCCTAATTGTTTTTATTAGAGATCGCTCCATGTTGGCCTCTTTCGTCACCATTTCATTCGATTTCCTTTCTTTCCATGAAATATTCAGGAATCTCCTTAAAAACCACATTTCCGTTGCCTCTAGCTTGTTTTCCATGTCTTTAGTTAATGTCCAGCATTCACATCCGTACAGGAGGATTGACCACGCATAGCTCTTCAAAACCCTCGTTTTTTGTTGACATTGAGATGTTTCTGTTCTTTCGGATATATCTCATTAAAGTTATCTTTATCCATTGCTATTCTTCTTTTTATTAGAAACTTACTGGTGATTTTAAGATTAAGCTATGAAAATTATGATGCAACAGTAGACTTTGCCACATTTCGTGGAGTTAGACGATGGTTTCCTCGTGAATTCATGACATCAATATTATACACATATCATATTCTTTGAAAGCAGAAGAAAATTCAGTATTGGTCACAATCAGAAGATTTTGAGTTCTGGTGAAGGGCTTAGTTTCTGTGCAGTTACCACTGAATCAAACAGATCTTGTGACAACTGAGAGACAGTTCTAAATGGGAAATTGGATCAGCACAGTGTCCACTGAAGCCCTTTACCTCTTGCACTGCACTGCGCAACTAACTTGCATGCCAGCCCCCTCCAACATGACTAATCCTATGCATGGTTTTTCCTTTATCACGGAGACTGAACTTCAAGTCTTGTGATTGGCCCCAGTACTGGAACAATACAAAAAATTCTAACTTCAAACATAAGATTTTAAAGCCCTAAAACTGTTGTTTGAAAAAAACTTCGACACCGTAATAATTAACAAAGCGGACTCTCAGAATAGTTTAAATTTGTGACAAATTGTGCTGAAGAGAAAATCCATCTTCTGTTTTGACCCCAGATTACAGTAGGCCTTGAGTTGGTGATGAAATGTGGCAAAGGTGAAATTACTGGTGTATCTATATTTTTTTTCTCACTGATGCTTGAAAAGAAACAGGTAGATTAAATACTGGAGGTTTCAGGCAGGTGACCAAATAGCGGGACAAATCATCATCCCTCTTGATCACGGCACCCGAGGCTAACTGTTATCAGGAACATGCTGTGTGGTTCGGGGATTTGGGCACAGACGGTTTAGTAGTTAACAAAAGACATCAATTAATATGTTTTCCTTCTGAGGGCAAAACAGTTTATGGAAAGATTACATAATACAGAATAGTTCTCTGTAGTCGTGAGTCAAGTCTGAACATTTTACGGAGAAACTGTTTGATCCAGACCTTTGAGTCTTAAGGCTATACTTGGGAAAGATGTTGAAGAATAGGATAAATCAGTCTCGAGGATGTTAGCTGCTTTCTATAAAAGCTTTTCACCTTTCATCTTTCATCTAGGCGTTGTCCAACCACTGCAGCATGTAGCCCTCCGGCAAAGCTTTCCTTTCTCTTCTGTCTGTTGTTTCCCTCATCCATATTGTTCCTCCTCTCTTTGTAATGTCGTCTTTCCATCTTCTTCCTGGTCGTCCTCTTGTTCTTTTCCTGTCCTTGGCTGACATTCAGTGCAGCGTTTTGACCACCTATTCGCACGTGTCCGGCCCAATTCCACTTTTGTTGTAGCATGAATTCCACTACTTCTTTCAGTTTTGTTTGTTTGCATATGTCAGGGTGGGGGGTTCTATCTTGCAGTCTGTTAAGCATTTTTCTTTCCATTGCCCCCCTGGGTAGTTCTTAGTTTATTCGTGAGCTGTTTTGTGATTGGCCATGTTTGACAACCATATGTAATCGTTGGAAGATGCATTGATTGAATATTTGCTTCTTGAGGGACACTGCAGTTTGGGATCCAAGAATATCTTTGTTTTTTCCAAAGTAACTCCATGCTGCTATTATTCTGGTGTTTAATTCAGTTATTTTTTTTATTTGTTGTGTTCCATATTATTCACTATCTGGCCTAAGTATTTATATTTTATGACTTTTTCGATGACTTTGTTTTCAATTATAACCTTTTCTTCTGTTTTGCAGTTTGTCATGTATTTAGTTTTGTCGTTGTGCATCTTCAGGCCGACTTTCTTGCTCTGTTTGTTTTAGTATTTTGAGATTGGTTTCCATTTGGTGTACTTCATCAGCCATTCTGTGCAGGGTACGATATTGCCTGCAAATCTCAAGTCTGGTAGATCTTCACCATCAATATTAATGCCATTTTCTAGATGTAACTGTTTAAATATTTCTTCGATTGTTGCTGTAAATAATTTTTCGCTATCTCACTCTTTTTATGGCAAACTTTTCAGATACAGTACATGATTATCGATGTGCATTCTGGCATAGGCCTCTTTATATATACCGGTATATTGTAATATTTTAATATAGACTTCCTTAATATTGATCTTTCTGAGCGCTTCAAAGATTACATAGTTTTCAACGGAATCTAAGGCTATTTCGAAGTCGATACAGCCCATACACAGAGGTAAATTCTCTTTTTTACCTTTGTCTATCATTTTGGTTAAGAGCCTGTAGGTGGTCTGTTGTTGAGTAACTCTTTCTGAAGCCAGCTTGTTCTGTTGGTTTTCATCCAGCACTTTCTCTATTCTGTTTTGTAATACTTTTATAAAGAGTTTATATGTGTGTGTTAGAATGCTTATTGGTCTATATATCTTCGATCCCCCTTTTTATGTAGAATTAATCTTCCTGCCAGCATTCAGGTATTCTTTGTGTGGTTAGAATCTCATGAAATGCTTTGGTTATATAAATTACTATGTGGTGTCTGCCAATCTGTAATATGTCGCTTGTTATATTATCATCTCCTGGTCCTTTCCTTTTGTTCATTTTTCTTAAGGTCATTTCTATCTCGTCTTCTGTGAAAGATGATACTTGATAAGTGTCAGGGCTGGTTGTTAAGGTTGTTTCGGGTGTATACATTGTTTTCTGATAGAGTGTTTTATAGAAATCTGTTTAAAAGCTATTTAATTAAATGTTTCAAAACCAGTGAGTTTAAAATTATTTAATGAGCCATATCAGTATGTGATGAAAAGTTGTCTGAGTTAAGGGTTAGGGCCATACGATCAAGGGTGTAATATGCTTGAGATACAGCTAATTAATGTTAAAGCGCTTAACTTGAAGCAATTTAATATTATGATTAATCAAATTTAATGTGCTAAATAGTTAATACTATTATAAGATTGTGCGATAGTTAATTAAATATAAAACGATACGACTAATATAATGTGATTAATATAATGCGATACAATTAGCACCAACAGAATTAACGTAATGCGATGTCTTGAATATAATGGTGATGCACAGAATAAATTCCCATGTCTTTCCCCAACTCTCCTGTCCCTTTCCCCTCCCTCCCCTTTTCTCCCTCATCTTCTCTCCCCTTACCCTCCCCACCCCTTCCCCTCCCCACCCTTTCCCTTCCCCATCCCCACAGAATAAACAACCCTGTCCTCCCCCACCTCTCCCCCTCTTTCCCCGCCCCCCAACGTCTTCCCATTCTCTTCCTCTCTCTCCCCTTTCCCAAGCCCTCTCCCATTCCATCTTCTCCCATTCCCTCCCTCTCTTCAACCGCCCCCCCCCCCCGTCTGTGTGCAGGTATTATATCCAGACAACTCACATTTATATTCAATGATAATGATGATGATTTATGAATTATGATTATCATACTATGCAATGACGATGATGATGATGAATTATGATATAATGCAATACAGTTAGTTAATATAACACGATCAGTACAATGCGATACAATTATACAATTAATATAATAGTATGCGTTGCAGTTAACATGTTTGATATAATAATAGTAATAATGATTCAGTAGTAATAGTAGTAACGATAATAGTAATAATAATAACACATTCGATAATGATGGACCTATTATAATTATGCTACATGACAATAATAATGAATAATAGTACATATAGTTATAATGACCATACTGATGATATAGTAATATTAAAACGATAATAATAATGATAATAATGCAATACCGATAATGATGTTCATATTAATGTTATCATAATAATGCAATAAAATAATGTAATGTGATATAATTAATTTCTATATGATTAATAGTGCGCAATTAATATAATATATGATTAATAGTGCGATACAATTGATATAATATACGATTAAAAGTGCGATGCAATTAATATAATATACGATTAATAGTGGGATGCAATTAATATAATATACGATTAATAGTGGGATGCAATTAATATAATATACGATTAAAAGTGTGATGCAATTAATATAATATACGATTAATAGTGCACAATTAATATAATATACGATTAATAGTGCACAATTAATATAATATACGATTAAAAGTGTGATGCAATTAATATAATATACGATTGATAGTAGGATGCATTTAATATAATATACGATTAATAGTGCACAATTAATATAATATACGATTAAAAGTGCGATGCAATTAATATAATATACGATTAAGAGTGCGATGCCATTAATATAATATACGATTAATAGTGGGATGCAATTAATATAATATACGATTAAAAGTGTGATGCAATTAATATAATATACGATTAATAGTGCGATGCAATTAATATAATATACGACTAATAGTGCGATGCAATTAATATAATATACGATTAATAGTGGGATGCAATTAATATAATATACGATTAAAAGTGTGATGCAATTATTATAATAAACGATTAATAGTGGGATGCAATTAATATAATATACGATTAATAGTGCACAATTAATATAATATACGATTAATAGTGCACAATTAATATAATATATGATTGAAAGTGCGATGCAATTAATATAATATACGATTAAAAGTGCGATGCAATTAATATAATATACGATTAATAGTGGGATGCAATTAATATAATATACGATTAAAAGTGTGATGCAATTAATATATTATACGATTGATAGTGCGATGCAATTAATATAATATACAATTAATAGTGCGATGCAATTAATATAATATACGATTAATAGTGCGCAATTAATATAATATACGATTAAAAGTGCGATGCAATTAATATAATATACGATTAATAGTGCGATGCAATTAATATAATATACGATTAATAGTGCGCAATTAATATAATATACGATTAAAAGTGCGATGCAATTAATATAATATACGATTAATAATGCGATGCAATTAATATAATATACGATTAATAGTGGGATGCAATAATGATTAATAGTGCGATGCAATTAATGATTAATAGTGGGATGCAATTAATATAATATACGATTAAAAGTGCGATGCAATTAATATAATATACGATTAAAAGTGCGATGCAATTAATATAATATACGATTAATAGTGGGTTGCAATTAATAATGATTAATAGTGGGATGCAATTAATATAATGTTTGATAATAGTGCGAAGAAATTAATTTAAATAAAATAATGGGATATATCATAGGTTTAGTTTAGTATATGGTTTAATTTATGTGATTTAATATAACGTGAAACGATCTGTTTGAATGCAGTAAATGACAGGATAAATCTTGCCATTGACTGTTTCAGAAATGGGCCAAACCACCAACTCTTTAAAATAAGGGACTAGAGGACAAAATCCTCACACTATATTTTTTTCATGACTCTGGTCCTGCAAAAGGGTGCAAAAAGAAAACACTAGATCTATAGGGCTTCGAAATTAACAATTCAGTAGAAACAAAATATCGCTGGGGATTTCAGATGTCTGTCAGTTGTTTGATGCCTCTTATAGGTGTAGCATAAATAGTTAGGATCATCAATTAATTGCAAATTATCTTGCAACAGTAACTTTATTTCATTTAATCTCGAGATTTGAAAGGAACATTTTATATCGCATACTATACAGTTTTAACAGATTGTAATAGAGATTAGATTTGTAACAAGAAGTAAAAAAAAAAAAAGTAAATAAAATTATGGTTTATATGGATAGGGGAGAAAAGAACTCAACTTGACCAAAAAGAGGAGATATAGAGCCAGTTATTTGTTATTTTGGCAATTCATTTTCTCATAACTTTACCAAGAGTTGTGTCAGTTATATAGTAGCTGATACTTGCGGGTATGTACTACCTAGAGGTCAGAGGTCAAGAGTCGGCTCAGTTCAGATTTTGGAGTTTTTTGTTTGTGACATCTCTCAGTGATCAGTATTTTCACTTGAGTCATCGGAAAAAAAGGCGGGCCGAAAATATGGAATGTCCAAAAGCTTCAAGATAATTATGTTAAACATTTGTGGGTGTGTCTTTTTCTTTGGGGGGGGGGGGGGGGAGGTGTAGGGTAGTCCAGGATATTTAATGTTATAATATGTAACCAGGCTGTTGGTATTTTTATTTTATGTATCATTATATCCCATCGGTTTCCAAAATGTTCTTTAATAATTTATGTATAGATAGTGTATTTGGTTAATATGCAATATGTTGTAAGTTGAATTTGGGATGGGTGGGGTGGAGGGGGGGGGGAGATGATCCAGAATGTTTAAATTGTTAAATATACGTAAGCATTGATTTTATGTTAGTTCATATCGAAATATGTAGCGTGTTGATAGTATGTTTGTTTAAAATATGTTAAAAAGTTTGTAAGCATAGATTAGGGGAAGAGGTTGGGGGGGGGGGGCACGGGGGCAGTCCATGATATTTAACGTTAGTAATATGTAACCCATTGATGTATGTTTTTGTATATGTACTATTATACCCATTTCCCACAGGTTTTCAAAATGTTTTATTAATCATGCATGTATACATAGTGGTTTATTTCATTTATATTTATTTATGCCTTTTTGGGGGGGGGGGGGGAGGGGAGGGGAGGGGAGGGTGTATCATAAATTCAGGGAGGTGGGTGGGAGGGGGGGATGTCATAACTTCAGGAAAAAGGGGTGGCGGGGAGGGATCCAGGTGATTTAAAGTGTTTAATATGTTAGATGTATGTGAGCATTGATTTATGTTAGTTAGTATTGAAATATATATGTATTGATTGTGTATTTGTTTAATTTTTGTTTGTGCATAAGGCAGAAGGAGGTTTGTAAGGTATTTGACATGCAGGCATTGATTATATATTTGTGCAACTGTCCATCTTCTGCAAATTGGGTAGGGGGTGGGGGTGGGGGGGCGGGAGGATTCCAGGATTCTTGATACTATTTTGTAATATATAATCATTGCTTGCGTGTACATAATATCATGTATGTTAATTGTTATCAGGGAGATATGTTAAAATTGTTTTAGTATGGGGAATGGGGTTCGGGGCTCATGATGCTTAATGTTAAAGATATGTAACCATCACTTTTGGGGGGGGGGGGGGGAGGGGGGGGCGGGGGCGGGTGTACCATGAGATCTTTATTTATTCATTTATTTGTGTGTGTGTGTTGGGGGAAAGGGGTGGGGGGTGGGTTGTGTGTGTGCCAAAGTGTTTAATATAAAGGGGTGGAGGTTGGGAGTGGGTGGGGCTCCAAATTGTTTTAATATATTGAAATATGTAAGTGTTGATTAATGGTAGTCGTACATTGTTTGAACTGCTGTTGGTACTTTTGGGGGGAAATAGGAGTGGGGGGGGGGGGAGGGGGGGCAAAGTATGTTAGTGTGAGCATGCATATTTGTATTATGTATTTATTTGTGCTTTTTTTTAAATGTTCCGTCAGTGGAAATGGACTATTTTATTTGTCTGTGTGTGTCTGTGTAGGTGTGTGTGTGTGTGTGTGTGTGTGTGTGTGTGTGTGTGTCTGTGTCTGTGTGTGTGTGTGTGCGGGGGGCGGGTAAAAATGTTTATTTATTTGTATAACTTTATTTTTTGCCATTATAATATTACATGTCATCATTATGGTGTGTATGTGGGGGGGGGGGGGGGGGCATTTCTAAGATATAGATATGCAAGCATTGATCAGAAATTTTAGTCAAAATTGGGCGAATAGAAATTTATTTTGGGCAACTTTCCATCTTCTGCAAATTGGGGAGGGGTGAGGGGTTCAAGCTGGGTGATAATATGTTTAATCATTGCTTGTGTATCTATTTTAGTGAAATATTGTTGTACATTATATGACGTATAATTGTTTTATTATCATCTTTCCTTACAACTTTGTAGTTCTGTTACACTTAATTAATATCTTCCAATTCACAAATTTAACTCACTTGGGTTTTAGTTCATGACATTTTTGCAGTTTTGTTGACTTTGAGATTTGTATGATAATTATGTAAAATGCTTTTGTCTTGATCTGTGTCACGTGGGAGGTTGGTGGGTGCCACTTCTAGGCTTCTCTTTCTGTCCTATCCTGCTTTATCTTTTCCTCTTTGTGGGCGTTTCTGGTAGTCTCCTTCTGTCCTACCATTCTGCCATATTCTATCTATCTTCTTGCTTCTTTCTAGAAGTCTGGCCATAATTGTGTCGGCGTTCTTTATTAACTTCTTATTTCATCGCAGGTGATAAGCACTAAGTAGGCATTTCTGGTAGGGTCCCCCTCTAATCTTTCATTCTACTATATTCTGTCTATCATCCTGCGTCTTTCTTGCACAATATGTCCATATTTACGCGGACTTCCTTTCTCCACACTGAAACTTTCCTCTTGTCCTTTTCATCCACCTTAGTGTTTTGCTTGTATTGTGAAGTGAGAGAGAATAATATTATGTAAATGCATTTTTTTCTTTCGTTGAGAAAATACTCTGGTGTTGTGTTCTAGAAAAATTATCGTTTCTTAATGCAAGTTACAAGTTACACATAATTCATGTGAAAATGTTACCGTAAGGTGTACTTACTCAGATAATTTCAGTATTAAACTTCCGTTTTCCAACTTTATAACACTTTCGTGTCTCCTGTGTATCAGAAGTCTGTATCACAAAGTGATGTATTTATTTGAGATCTTCCTCTTACAAACGTTGATACTAGTTTGGCGATGTACATGTAGAGATTTCTAGATCTTAAGATGTGTAGATGATCTATGGTAATTCTATTTTCTATAGAATCATGTTATGTTACTTTTTGTTCATATATGAAAGTTTACATTTGCCTGGTTTGGGCTTCATTTAGTGTAAAATTGTAGAAAATCCAGACATATTCCCATTGATTGATTGAAAGATAATTATATCTGTTAGAAATGAATTTGGCAAGGTTGTTGTCTAGTCATGCCCTCCATGTATGCAGATTAAAAAGCCTTTGAGACAAAAACTTTAAAGTAACATCTGGAAAGATTCTCATTGTCACTAAATTCACAACAGTATTGAGTGGATTATTTACATGTATTTATTCCTGGTACAGTATAATAATAATAATAATAATAATAATAATAATAATAATATTGGTAATAATGATAAGACTCAGCATTTATACAGCGCTTCATCCCGTTAACAACTAGGCTCTAAGCGCTTTACAACATGTATCAACATAAATTATAAACATGATCAGCATAGCTCTACATGAGTCCCTTTTCCAGGGTAATGCAAGGAAAAACAGTGACTGCCAGTAAATGAATTTATTTTGCAGTTTACAGTGTGCACTTCCGTTCAGATGGTCATTCTTGTCAGGGTATAAACACTTCTCTGCAGATGTCACGTATGGTTCTTTGTGATAGGGAATGTTTTTTTGAATCAGGTTTCACAATTCTATTGGTCTAGTTCCTGAACTGCTTTTATTGAGTTATGTTAAGGTTTTAAGGTTTCTGTTTTGGCACCATTTTTAAGTTTTAGTACAGTTTTGTGCTGGTTTTAGCTATAGGGATGAGTTGTTGTTTTTTTTAACAGATTTGCTTTGTTTTAACGCTCGGGAGATGATCAGTTTTTATTGGAAGTGACATGTTTCTTACTGATTGTAGTATAGTTTGTATGGAAGAGGTTTGATACGCTTTGTTTTAGCAGGCTGGAAATGTTTAATTTTAACTGAAGCACCATGATCCCTATTGATTGTGTACATAGTTTGTCCTCTTTGAAGAGGTTTGATCTGCAAGTTCAGTCGGATATGGAACTGGGTGGTCGCCCTTACTAAGTTTTTATCTTGGTTCAGATACTCAACTGGAATTCTTTTTTTTTTTTAGTTCAGCTCCAAAGTTTGAATTTTTGTGTTTGGAGGTTTACTGACTGGTTTTGAGGTTGCAGTGGGTGTTGAGAGGTTTTCTTAAATATGTACATTTCTCTCTTTGGCCTGAACTTGGAGGTGCACACTGTACACACTGTAGCCCTAAAGAATTGGTGGGAGAGAAGGGATTGCTGCAGCATGCGCAACTTTCTATAGGGGCTGTAAAAATGAGTTACCCTAAAAGTTCAGAGACATGTAATTCCTCATGGAGTTTAAGCAGCAGAATGTCGAAAGTTCACACACAAGTGGTTCGTAATTTACTGTTTATGTCATGTTTACTATTATGACATGGATTAATGTTTCTTTCCACTCAAAAAGAGCAAGAGTGGCCTTGGAAAGAACCGGCATGAAAAGATTAAAGTCTGCTTGCTGTGCTGCTACTATTGTCAAATAAAACGATATGCTTATAGGCTTATTCATGCGCAAAATATATAATGCCAGTATTTACAGGGTAAATGAAAATTGAATTTTGATCGGTAGTGTTAACAATTTTGCAAGTTTCCTAAATTTCATTTTGATTTTCTTTCCAAATTCCATTTCAAATGTTTTTTTTGGGGTCAGTTAAAAAAAATGTAACAGATGTAACCTATATACTGTACCAGTTGAACTTAATTGAAAGAACGGCATGTTAAATTATTCCATGTAACCCTCAGGCCTGTTAGAGAGGGCAGCGTTTGATGACGCCAAAGATGCCAGTGGATAATGATTTTGAAGTGACACACCAGACAACAAAAATATTAATGCACAAGGCAGTTGTTAATTTATAAAATCAAAGATCAAGATTTGAACTCAGGTCTCATTGCTGTAGATTTCATACATTATGGAGGAACGTTAATGTTTGTCTTGCCAGGTTCTTTAATTTTATTTTCCAAAAATGATCGTAGTGAAAAATGGTCTGGATTTTGTCCTGTTGTATATCAGCAGAGATATGAAGTAAATGCTCATTTTTTTCTTTTTTAACGTTCAACTTTATTGTAGTGAAAATGAGAAATAGGAACTTTCATGAACATGCATGACCAAGCATAGAGTATGACAGAAGGTACTTGCCCGAGAAGTCACAGTTGTGATTCTGGACAAACTGTTTCCTATTCTAACTTGTGAAATAACACAGCAAATAAGTTGTTCAAAGTATGTTATAATATGACAAAATATGTTTATAATTCGTGATGGGAAGATGATATGATGACAATATCGTAGGAAGATTTCCAGTTTAAATGACACCCTTGAAATGGTATGAATATATCGCTGGGCACAATTTTGACCTTCTGTCAGTTTCATATTATAAACAATGGATAGTTATGAGTTTTTTCTGTTGTAAGATTTGATTACAATGTAAGATTTTTTGTGTTATTAATGTACTAGGCACTAAATTAATGCTAAATAGTTGACATTGACCATCTGTTTTTCATTGCTACTGTAGCAAAAAAAATGTGAAGTAGATGAGGGCAGTTGGGAGTTACTTCCCTGTTGTGGTGTCTGTGAGGATTTGCATATCGTTTGTGCCAGGACAGTAAAACTGCTCATATGCTCGACAGAATACAAAAGTCCTCTGTGGGGGCACAAGAGGCATTGATTTATTCATCACACAACACACCTGCTCTCGACTAGGGGGAAGAGGGGCAGTGGTTAGTACGATGAAGGGCATTGTTTCTTGAGGTCGCTTCTGACATTGATCTCTGTGACCTTCTACGGTGGTTAGTGTTTCACAGATCGTGGATGTGAACACGTTTCTCACTGCTTGTCCATCCTCCCACGATCTTGTGGGTGGGCCAGTATAACTGTCCCTCACAGTTCCACACTGATTGGCGCACCATGTGCTTTCCTTCGGTATTCTATACCAGATACTTTATGCCCCTTCACATAACCACATTTTGTATTGTTTGAATTTGTTAGTGTTGAATAAAAAATATTGAGTTTAACTCTGTATTCTGTTTGTTTTATTTGTATTTAAAACGTCAGTAATTGCGGAAGCACTCCATAATTTTGCTGCAGACCAGGGTGGAGAAAGATGGTCATAAAAATTTGAGCAAAGGACAAAAATTCTTAGCCTAAAGAAAACTTACGAAGGCAAGCTTAGCTCGCTTGGGTTGATAACATTCCCCACAAGATGACGACGTACCCGTCTGTATCAAGAAAACAAATTGGCGCCCATTTTTATTTGGACACATTGGAGTCTTGGCCTTTGTGTCAAGCTTTACTGTGGCATTTTTTTTTCTCTACGATAAGAATCACTTTATTACCCCATCAGGGAAATTCTCTTCCACAAAACATGTCACACACGCGCATCAATACATAAACATCACAACTCACTATAAGTTAACTTCCCAATATAGTCACACACAAACAAGGTAGCTACCGCGTTTTTAAAAGAGAAAAAAAAATATGAGATGAATTTGATATTGCATGACCCAATTGAAAGAAAACAAATTATTGCCACGATAAAATGGAAATTAAATGAATTTAAACAAGAAAATCTGTAAAAATCTAAAGCACAATAGCTTAGAAAGAGATATTAAACTGAATTAGAACAGAGTCAGTTGAAACTGGGAGGAGAGAATGGTTCACAAACATGAAAGACGACAAATCAATTAATAGGGGATAATTATTCGGCCAACGTACATTCTTGAACAGGTTGTGTTCCTCATTGTTTTTATGCCAATGGTTGACCACTTCGACGTGGACAGACACCGTGCTTTTCCATCAGAAAGATAAGGTAAAGAACTTCGGGTATAAAGAAATTCGGGTATTGGCAGAAAGATGATTGACAGTTGCCATTCTCCTACGTCATTTTTTTCTTTTTACTGGCTTTTGTAGTTACAGATCTAGAATTGCTTTTAGTGACGAATTCACTGTTTCCAATAAGTTGTCGTGTATTGACACCTATGAATTAGGCTCCTTGAATAAGAGAAGACCAGGTCTTTAGGCCCACTCTTAGATCTAGACTAGATCTTGATCTAGATTCTACATGTAGTTCAATAGGGTCAGTCTTAGATATGATGTACGATTCAGATGCGGTTGTGTTCAAAAACATTTGCTTACATACTTTCTTCCGCTCATCTTCACATTTCAGATGGAACACGTATGTGTGCAGTATGATGGCTCTTGCGTTTTCTTCTCTTGCCAATCTTTTCAACCAGCCCTTTAACGTAGGCTTTTTTCCTTTCCCATGTCAATGACCAAACATAAGAGAAACATTCTCTGCGTTCGTCATCTGTGTTGTCTTTGCATGATGTACCTTTGCTTTGGCATTTGCAGCAATCTAGCATTCTCTTTGAAGAACGTTGTTTTCCATTACATTCATACTCTTGTCCAGACTGCCTTAATTTCTTTCTTTTATTCCTCTTCCATTTCCGGGTTTCTTCCTTTTTCTCATATTTGACGAGATGACCTCTGGGTCCAGATGCATGTGATATCAAAGATTGCTGTTGCATTATGTGACTCACTTTCCTTGTCGTCTTGAGAAAGTATGGTTTCTTCCAAGCATCCTAAAAGTTTGTCCACTTGTAAATCAAGTGTGTCGCCCAAACAAACTCACTTTACAGTTTCATCTACTCTTTTATCTGATAAATGATCACACGAATTTTGTTTTCCTTCTGATACAAGATCAGACAAATTCATTGGCACATCTTTTTTGTTAATCTTTTATGCCAGGGCAAAAGCAACCATACGACTGCCCCTGCTGAGCCCATCCATATTTCCTGAATGGCTGAGAGGCAATGAACATTTGAAAAAATCCGTCTTCCTTATAAACCTGGACCCATCCTTTACCTTTGTTGTCTCTTGATTGTCATGGTTACACCTACAAGTAGGCATGACAAGTTTACGTGATACAAGCAGAATGGTACTGGCGGCATGTAGATGCGTGGCGTTACTTGAAGCTTGCGCAAGGAAAATGGCTCCATTCGGTTGGGCATGAAGGAGACCAAGTTCTGTTTGGTGTTTGCTCGTCATGCCAGCATGCGCCACCGTGTTTCCCCATCCCCTCGCTTGCCCACGGTCTTGATCTTGTAAATGTGTGTGTATAAAAAAAATGGTATATGAAGTCTTATAAACAATTTTAACTGGAACACTTTAAAGTTGAAAACGAAGGGAAGGTACTTTGGTTTAATCATACCTTTTATTTAAAGGGGTATAAACCCGACGATTAAGTAGACAGCTGATCTAAATTTCTTTTTGGTTTAACACATGATTTCGGCTTATTTTGGTCTCACTCTCAGAGTGTTCCAATGTTAACATTCATTATTTTTTCCATTACATACGTTATTTTTCAAATTGCACACGTCTTAATTCAATGCAATGATAGGTTTATATATGTAGCCTAATCTTCTGTCCGTCTATATCTCTGTCTGTCTATATGTAGGTTTATTATCTGCCGGTCTACTGGTAACATGATTAATTGCATGCGAATTGAAAAAAAAAAATGCATTGTGGCGTCGGTGCCGTGGTGGTATGCTTTTGGCCTACTGATGGGAAGATGGTGGGTTCAAAACCTGATTGCACAAGGCTCGACGTTGAGCCGTTGGGGACGGCTCATACACAATTCTCCTCACCGCACGTAGACTGTCTTAGCGCCGTGTCTTGTTTTTCAATCAAAGGGCTCAATACTCCTAGAAGTCATAAGTAAATATCATCAGTCATGCGAAGAAAATTATAAAAGTCTGTTGGATATACTCTCAACTCTTCTAACAAATTTGTGTGATTACATTTAGATCTTTTCAGTAACCAATTTTTGGCCCACAATGATCACTTCTTTCTGCGTCTTTCCATCACAAAATGGACAGAAAAGGCGCACAAAACGATTAACTCGTCTCTCATGGAAGCCATTTCTGAAGCAATTTGTGCAAGTAAAACTGACATACACTTGTGTAGTGTGTGTGTGCCAAGCATGAACGGGGCCTTGAGGAGTGGTTGCACAAGTGAATTTGATTCCATCCGCTAGATCAAATCCACTTGTAGGTGTATGGCCGGCTTAAGAGGCTTTTATTAAGGGTGTAATAGAGATTAGAACAGGAAGAGAAACCTATTGGCAATTTTATTGCTCTGAATTATCATTAGTTTTATCAAATTTAATCATGCTCGAACAACGATTTGACGTACAAGTATGATAATTTTTTATATCACCATGAGGATGACATTTCAGATTAGAATGGTGATGTATTGCATCGGGTGTTCTTATCGGTTAAATTACGCAAATGTCCGAGCACCGCAAGCTGACACGTGTCAAAACTGTTCAAGCGACGCGGGCAGTTCAGGGGGAGGGGGGGGGGAGGATAAATCCGGTCAACGAATTGAGATCTTTATTTTGGGAGGTGTCGCTGCCCTGGGCATTTGTGCCTCCTGTTTCTTGTTGGTGTTTTCTTGTTGTCTTGGTGTCTTCTTCGTGGCTTTCCTAGCCCTCAAAAGGGCTCCCTTATGGCTATCTTCTTCTTTCATTGTTTGTTGGCGCCCGTCAAAAAAAAAACAACAGGAGAGAGTAAAGATTCTTATCATGGGTGAGGGGGGGGGGTAGTGGGGGATCCTTATAACTTAGAAGGATTTGTGCCCACAGCAAGGGCGGTAAATGTTTACAAATGTATGTTTTATTTATTTATTTAATTGTTGTCGCCCCTGCCATTGGCGGGGGAGACAGACTATAGTGGGTTTTGTTGGGGTGGGGGGGGGGGTGGGGGTGTGTATGGACACGGCTTTTTGCCACACGAGAAAACAAAAATTGGGGGGAGTGGGGGGGGGGAGTGGGGGTGTGTATGGACATGGCTTTTTGCCACACGAGAAAACAAAAATTGGGGGGAGTGGGTGGGGGGAGTGGGGGTGTGTATGGACATGGCTTTTTGCCACACGAGAAAACAAAAATTGGGGAGGGTGGGGGTGGGGGGGAGTGGGGGTGTGTATGGACATGGCTTTTTGCCACACGAGAAAACAAAAATTCTCAACAATTTCTGTTCTTTATTCCTCTGGTGTTGTTAAGGTCATCATCATACCTGATGGACGAACTATTATTATTTAGGTGATGATGGCGAGCAGCGTAGAATAAAGAGAAAGATGTTTACATTATTGTCGTTTCGATCTATCATTTCAGATCTTTTCTCACCCTATTAATTATGATGGTGGACTTTAAGGATCAGACAATTGACACTTTGATTTATTTGCAATGCAAAGTTTGATCGAGGGTTTGCATGATTGTAGGCATATCTCTTCTCCTTTCAAGAATTGGACTAAAATAAGAAACGGCCAAACACAAAGTATGAATACGAGCAGCTTACTGGTATCTAGCCTAATTGTTTTGTGTTTTTTGTTTGGTTTATTATTATTATTATTATTACCGGTATTGGTTATTTTTGCTCCTTCCAGGGCAGAGATTCTCGTCCGTGTCCATACATACCAAATTGTTCTCCAATGGCTCAGTATTCTCCGGGATTCTCTATTTCTGATTAGTTTTGCCAACCCACTAACCTGACCCAGACCAATGTTCCTTATCCCCTGTCATTATACAGTACTGGCAAGTTCTTTAAGCCAATTAAATTTGCCTGCTCTCTCGTTTGTCGTTCCTCACTACCATAGGTCTGCATGTTGATAAGTAATGGAAGCTTGTGCCGAGATGAATATAGGACCAAAAACTACACTTTTTCATTAAATCACGAATTTGACTAATTATGCAAAGCTTGGAGCTCTTGTTATAAGTCCAAAGCATAACATAATTAGACTTTTTGTTTCTCACCCAACTTTTTGTCCTATTTGACTACATGTATTTCAATTTTTTTTTTCCCTTTGACTTTTTTCCGATATCGTGGATGGGAACAGAGGGGAGGCGATCTTAGTATTCTTACTGGCTCATGAACTTTTCGTTCGCCCTAGATATGCAACCACATGAAGACCCCATCCTGAAATTCCAACAGTTTTGCAAACTGCTACCTGACTTAAATAGGGTGTCAAATCAGCTGAAATAATTACATGTATAAATAACATTTTATAGCATTTCTGAAAACATTGAATCGTCATTAGCGCGAGTCCGCTTGATGTAATCTGAATTTTTAAAACTACCTACCGGAAACGGTGTTGTTTACACCAAGTGGGCAGGGCAGGGCCGTTATCGTTGGGGGGTTACCTTGTAAGTTGGTGTTCTCTCAGTTTAGCGAATATTCATTTTCACTGAATAGTAGTAGTTTTAAAGAGTATGCTGCACAGTGTGCTGTTTGATCTCCGTGCTTTCACTGCAGTGAAACTATGGTCTGTAAAGTTGTCAGTCTAGTATTACAGAGACAGATCTTTACCTTAGTCCTTCTTCTTCTTCTTTTATAGTTGGTTCGTCTATAAGTCCTTACGTCGTCTTTGAAACTATTTAAATTTCAGCAGTTTATAAAATTAGATTTAAAGACTATGGTGATTTAGGCCAATATCTAGATCTAGATCTACGTTAGAGTTCAAAACAAAACATCTAGAAAAAGATAATTGGGCAATGAAAAGTTATTTTGTTCTGACAATATTTAGGGGCTGACAAGGTGCATAAAGAACTAATCTAGAATCTAGATCTAGATCTAGATTCTATCACATAGTGGGTCATAGTGTCATACCAGACATGGCTAGTGTTTTTCAGTATTTCACTGTATTTTGGGGAGTGAATGCATCTAGTCTAGATTTAACAGTAGGAAAACCGCATATGAAGAAATAGCATTTTTTAAATTTTTGTTCCAACTGTCATCATACAGATGCTGTGATCAGACTTCTGTTGTTTACCTTTACATCATGGTGAAAGAATAAACTCAAACAATTCAGAGAACTTGCACCCAGTGTGGAGTGGCCACACACACTGTTTTTCTTCTTCTTATACGGAAACCGTAAGGAAGCCACCATTTGGAAAGATGCGCTTCAATTCAAAAGAACTGGCACTGGTAGTTCAGCAGACTGTCCATTTCGACAAAGAAGGAAATCTTTTGATGAAGGATAAACAAGATGGATTTTTCAAGAAATCAGAAGGTGATACAACACAGATTAAAATTACAGGAAATGCAAACAAATAGTTAGTATTTTAGAGTAGTAACATTGCATTTAATGATTCATGCTAAGTGACTTGTGACTTTAAACAAAATGTAATCTTCTCTTCTCTGTACTTAGTGTTGAGTTTGTGAACCAAATCTGATGGGGTCATAATGCATAGTTGAATTTTACTGATGCATATATGTAAAAATTTTTGTGTGAGGAAATATAGGAATTGAAGTAAATGCGGACATGGTCATGTGGAAAGCAAGATTTAGATATTGTGACTGCAATAAGAGTTTTGTTTTATTTTAAAGTTGGGTCTTATTCTGGTATAATGATGTTGAGTTGGAGAGATTTAAATTTCTTAGAATGTACAACAACAATAAATGATATATGAAGCTTATTCTATTCTGCATTTTATTGCTATCTTTTCACAGCATACATCAACCGGTACGTTCGGCTGAAAGGCAACCTCCTGTTTTACTTCAAAAGTAAAGATAGTGTAAGTGAGATCTGGTTTAACTTAAAAGTTCATTGAGTGCCCAGTCTGCATTTATGTGTCTCATCATAACTGAGTGTCTTTAGTTGTTCAGAAGGATTTTTTTTTAATGACAAATTGTGTAAAAGAAAGATTTTTGTCAATAATAGTGTGGCATCATCATCATTGCCTTTCTCATCCTGGATCAGGGTATAGGCCACCAACAAACACTTTCCATCCCTCTCTATCATGGGCCAGCCTCTTTACATTATTCCAAGTCTTTCCGCTTCGTTGCACATCATTTTCTCTGGCTCTTCTCCACGTTCCGCGCGGCCTTCCTCTTGATCTCTTGCCCTGGGGATTCCAATCCAATACCTTCTTCGTGATGCTGTTTCCTGGCCTCCTGAGAGTGTGGCCGATCCATCTCCATCGCCTCCTACCAATTTCCTCTCTGACTGGGCTCTGTCTTGTTCTTTTCCATACAATTTCATTGCTGACCTTGTCTGTCCATCTGATCGTAAGTAGCTTCCTCAAACATCTGTTGGTGAAAACTTGGATTCTCTTTATGCAGGCCTGGGGCGCATTCCAAGTCTCACATCCATACAACAGGACTGACTTCACGTTCGAGTTGAATATCCTCAGCTTTGTTTTTAGAGATATATCCTTGGTTCTCCAAATCTTGCTTAAGGACGTGAAAGCTGCCTGTGCCTTTCCAATTCGTGCTTTGACTTCTGCCTCTGTTCCTCCCTTATTGTTAATGATACTACCAAGATAGCAGAAGGACTCTACATCTTCCAGTGGTTGATCTCCTACTCTGACTTGTTCGCTTGGGGGTGCAACAATTTTTAGGACCTTCGACTTCGCAGGATGTATCCTCAATCCAATAGATTCTGAAATTTTGTTTAGAGCTGTAGTCTTTGCTTGCATCTGGTCGTGCGTGTGCGACAATAGTGCCAAGTCATCTGCAAAATCTAGATCGTCCAGCTGTGTCCATGGGGTCCACTGTATGCCATTTCTTCCTCCACTGGTGGTTTCTTTCATAAGCCAATCAATCACCAGAATAAACAGAAATGGGGACAGCAAACAACCCTGCCTAACACCAGTCTTGATATCAAAGCTGTCAGTAAGCTCACCATCGTGTACGACTCTGCAACTTGTCCCCTCGTATATGCTCTTGATAAGATTCACCATCTTCTCTGGGATTCCATAATGTCTCAATATTCTCCACAGTGTTTCTCTATCGATGCTATCAAAGGCCTTCTCGTAGTCAAGGAAGTTCACTATCAATTGGGAGTTCCACTCTAGCGACTGCTCTATGATTCTCAGCGTGGCGATCTGGTCGGTGGTTGATCGATTACTCCTGAAACCAGCTTGCTCCTCACGAAGTTTTGGGTCTGTTGCATTCTGTATTAGCTTGAGAATAATGCGATTGTGCGATTGAAAACCTTTCCTGGGATGGAGAGAAGTGTGATTCCTCTGTAGTTACTACAATTGCTGAGGTCCCCTTTTTTTGGAAGCTTCACGAGGTGTCCTTCCTTCCAGTCCTTTGGAAACTTGCCTCCAATCCAAATCCTCGAGAATAGTGAGTGCAGCCCCAGCAGCATCTGCCTTCAGCGCCTCTGGTGGGATCTGGTCTGGTCCAGCTGCCTTGCCTCGATTTAACTGCTTTATGGCATCATTAATCTCTGCTTTAGTCGGAGGGTCGCAACTGATCGGTAAATCATTTCTTGCGGGTAGAATGTCGGGTGGGTTGCTTGGTGGAGGTCTGTTCAAGAGGCTGTTAAAATGTTCTATCCATCTTTTTGCCTGAGCTTCCTTTCCAAAAATAGCCTTCCTGTTGTAATCCTTGACAGGAACTTCAGGTTTTCCATATTTTCCAGCAAGTCTTTGTAGTCTGGTAGAGGATTCTCATGTGTCCTCCTGTTGCTGCCTTCTCTGCTTTCTCTGCTAACATTCCTATGAACTCCTCTTTGTCTTTTTTAATTGATTTTTTGACCTCTTTAGCTGATGCTCGGTACTCTTCCTGGTTACCAACTCTTGAGCTTCTTGTACGACTTGCATTTACCTGTTCTTTTAGGTCTCTTCTTATCCTTATCAAGTCCAGTGATTTTTGGCTGATCCATTCCTTGTGGTCCACTTTCTTTTCCCCAAGAACGTCCTGACATGTCGATGTAAATACTCCTTTTACCTTAGCCCAGTGATTCTCCAAATCTACTGTCTCTTCGAGGTCAACAAGGGGTTTGAATCTATTCCTCAGTGTCAGCTGGAACTCTTCCTTCTTGTCTCCATCCAGAAGGCTCACTTGAAACTTTCTCCTCTTTGTTCCTGCTCTGGTACCTTGTTTCTTGAGGCGGAGTTTGAGTCTTGCCAGCAGCATGTGATGGTCAGATCCCACATCAGCTCCTCTCTGTACTATGACATCCTCCAGTGAGCGTCTGAATCGTCGGGTGATGCAAAAGTGGTCAATCTGGTTTTCAGTTACTCCATCCGGTGAAATCCAAGTGGCCTTATGGATCCTCTTGTGTGGGAATACTGAACCTCCAATCACATAGCTGTTAAATGCGCAGAAACTTGCAAACCGCTCTCCATTCTCATTCATTTGTCCCGAACCATTGCACCCCATAATGTCCTCATACCCTGTATTGTCCTGTCCTATCTTGGCATTGGCGTCTCCCATTATAATGTTCACATCTTTTCTTGGCAATGTGTCAACTATTTCCTGAAGCTGGTTGTAGAAGTTGTCCTTCTCCTCATCGGTGGCTTCATTTGTTGGGGCGTATATCTGCACAATGTTCATGTTGATGTTCTTGTTCTTTGTAGTAAATGATGCCAATATAATTCTCCTTCCGTAGGGTTCCCATCCCCTCAGTGACCTCTGGGCGTGCTTGCTCAAGATGATCGCTACTCCTTCTGTATGCTTTTTGTCCTCCCTTCCAGAATACAAAATCTTTTCCCCAGAATTAAGTTGTTTCAGTCCGGACTGTATCCAGCGGGTCTCGCTAACTCCAAGTATGTGCAGTCTGTATCGCCTCATCTCCATTGTAACCTGGGCACTCTTTCCTGCTTCATACATGGAGCGGACATTCCACGACGCAATCCGGAGTGACTTGTTTGATGAAGGAGCAGTCGGGCCAGTGGAGTCCTTTCGGCTTTGTCCATTGTCCTTCATTGAATCTACAGGTGCAGATGCTCCCCCTTCTCCCAAGATAAAAGACTGACTTAAAGTATTTGCTTGTGTTTCTGTAACTGGTTTATTTTTACAGGGTGGGTAGTTGGCCCACCGCCAACTGGCTCTTCTCGGGAGACCAGGACCTTTGCACCTCTGGTCGCCTCTTACGACACGCAGTATCACGTCAGATGTATTCTTTGCTGTCCCTCTTCTGCAAGAGGGCCCCGCATCTGCACGGGCAATAGTGTGGCATGCAGAACTAGATTTCTTGTGATCAGAATGTATTCTGGGATACTCTAGACCGTTGCCATTATATTTTAAATTTATGTATGTTCGGGCATGGAATTTAATATGTTGGCATATTAATTATTATTGGGTCAGCTAAAAACCTTTAGATTGTAAGGAGAACTAGTGAAACAAATTTTAAGAGTGTAATCTTCAGTGACAGTTGTTGGTTTTTTTCTTACTAATACTAGCAAGCAAATTTAAATAGATCAGATCAGAACTGCTTCCTGAGATGAAAGTTACACAGTTATAGAAAGTCTGCTTACTAAGGAATATTTCTTTTACCACAGAAATCAGATCCCTTGGGTGTTATCATACTCGAAAGATGTGCAGTGGAGCTGGCACTAGATGAAGAAATCAAAAATGGTTTCATGCTGGGTAAGCTTGCATCATTCTCACTTTCCTGCATTTTTCTGTAAAATATTAGGCTATGATAGCTTCTTTTCTTTGGGCATGTCATTTACATTCAATATTTTCTTCAGGTTTTTCGCGAATAATTACAGTAGTATTTTAAAATATAAATGAAACGGCTTTGATCTGATGAACTCTTAACTGGGTAACTTCTGTTATTACTCACATTTCTTTAAACAGAAAATTAATATTTGAGTTCTGTTGTACAATGCAATGAAAGTTATGAATGTGGTTTGAATGATTCTGTTTGATAATGATATGTTTCTTTTATTCACTCTAAAGAACCTTGTAATCGTCAGCATTTCTAAACTGAGCTGTAGTGTAAGGCTGATTTAATCACACATCTTCATCACCACAAGACCATGTTATGACTTTCCCTTACCCAGCAGTTGTTTTTGATTGGAATTTTGATGATCCGTTTTCTTTTGTATAGTTTCTGTAACTTTAATATTGAAGGAAAATGGAAATGTTTACCAGCAACCTTAGTATGTTTATTTCCCTGCCGTCTCAGAGATTATATTTTTTATATCAATATTTTCTTTTGCTTTTGGTGAAGTATTTGAAGGTGAAGACCATGCATTTCGATTTGGAGCCTCCACTGAATCTGTCCGTGATGACTGGATTCAGGCCCTTCACATTGCTAGTCACGAGTGCTTGAAAATGCAGTTACAGAGTTTGAGGGAACAGCTACAGACAAAGACAGGCAGTGACCCAGTCCATCTCCCTACTGAGCCCAATTCCAGTGTTGACTTTGAATCTCATTCAGGTCTGGTAAAACAATATGTCATGCTGCTCTTGTAATTTTTTGCAATCTTGTGTCAAAGCCCACGGAAAATGCACCAGATTAACAATTCTTTCTAAATTGGTTAAGGTTCCATGTAGCTGGGCAGTAAGTTGCTTTCCAGCTTCTGAGCCAGTGAACATCTTCAGACCAACAGGAAAGCTGGAATTGTGACATTTATCATCACATTTTTTGAAAAGGATAACAGAAGCAGGTTCAGGAATAAAGCCATGAAAACTTCATAGGATTGCGTACTGAATTCTACGAACGTGCTCTGCAGTAAAATGAAGTGTCTTCTTGTTCTCTTTTTTGTTTTATTTTTTCACTGCACGCCTCCAGGTCCGTTTTTGAAACAATTTTTTTATTTAAGAAATGTTGGGAAAATTACAAAATATAGCATTTGGTCCAATTCAGGATTTAGTGGATAGAAAATTTGAGATGGTATTTGGACTACAATGCCTTAATTGATTCTGATTCGTGAACCCATCTTTGACATACTTAGATATGGACAAAATTTGGATAATTGCAGCATGTTAGATCAAAAATTTGTATTTGTATTTAGGTTTAGGAGTAAGGAAAATGATTTAATATAGATAAAAGTATTTCAGCTTTGTTCAAGGTTCTGAGGGAAAAAAAAAAAATTGGAGTTTGAATCATTGGAAATTGTGCAAGAAATGAACAGATCATATACTTTATGTTCTATGACAACAATATCAGTGTCTTCCCATGTACAAACTTTCAGTAGCTGATTTCAAAATTCATTCTTAATCATAAAGTCTTTTATTCTCCCTGGTTTGGTATAATATATCACTTGTAAGCACTGAGTTGACCAGGATGAAATATCTCATGAGAAATATGGACCAAAGATTATTGCATGATTTTATTTTTGTTTACCTATAGGGAACCACCATAAAGTTAATGTCACTGGTATCTTTCTAGGCCTAGTACAAATGTTTTGGATTCAAGTGGTGTTATGGTATTACATCTGGGGTAGCTCTCTTTCACTCCTCAACGGAGCTGATGTTTTCATCACTGACTAAGAATTCAGATTTGTCAGGCATTGACAGTTTTCATTGTTTTTGTTTTTCTAACAGGAGTTAAGTGTAAGTTTTTGTTTTTTCAATTATCAATATAACCAGCACAGTTTGATGCTCAAACTTTTTAGAGCATGAACTATCATTTGGGCAGTAAGGTGTACACATAGAATGACTTTCCACTTAATTTTGTAATATTTGAAAACACTCTTAGATATATATAGTCATGCAGACTTGGTTTGTTTATCTTGCACTTTGCATCCCCACAGACTTCAATGGTCAATTTAGCATCAGTAATTGCTGAAGTAATTGAGTTTGAAATTGTTGGACTTATTTAACGTGCAACTTTTTTCTTTCCATTCTTTTTCTTAAAACAACATTGCCACTTTTGACTTTGGGCCGAGCTCTACCTCATACCCACCATCTATAAGTGTCCACTTTACTCTTATAGAAATATGCTCTGCCAAGGTTACCTCTTCATACATTTGTGGTTTTTATTCAGAAAGCATCTGCTCTTTCAGTCAGTAACTATGGTGTTGAAGAAATTTCTAGCATATTTTTCAAGATACTCAATTTTGACTGAATATCACGCATTCAGTTTCACTTTCTCCTTGCAGTTCAGTCTAAACTGCACACATAGTAAGTCTGACTTTTTTTTAGTGGGGAGACTCTCATAACTTGCTGCAGAATGCAAATGTCATGGCTCCCACTCTTCCGCGGAAATCCGCGGTGGAAGAGATCAGCGGTAATTTTTCTGATGTACAGTTATTACTTTTATTTAAGTATTTTGTTGTGTATTTCTGTGTGCAGGTGTAATGTATGGTCCATTCTATCAAATTTATGCACAGAATTTGGTCAATCATTTAAAATTTACGCTCCGCATAGGCGCCGCGCATAGATTTCAGATGTTTTTTTCTCAGGTGAGTGGGAGCCCTGAATGTACATTTTGTCAAACATGCATGATGTACATCTATTTGGGTACACATATTTTCAGCATGTTGACTGGAAAATTGGAAACCTGTTCTCTAATATCATCTGTACATGGAAATATCAAATTGTTGTATTTGGGAATCGGGTCACTGCCTGTGGATGCAAATTATGAGTCAGTAAAATTATGAAATTAAAGAAAAGTAACCACAGCATTTTACAGCAGAGTACACAGTAGTTTAATTGAAGTCATATAGATCATGTTTTTTGTTTAAGATGTATTTAAAACCAGTAGAGCCACCCGTACCATTTTCATGTTGCCAGGTGTTCATTGTTTGTGAAACCCATATAATAAGCCATTTAATGGCAAAGTTTGAGTTGAGTTTAGGTTTTACGGCCCGCCGGCACGATTACGGCCACTTTGCGCCCCTCATGGTCTATTTGGGTACATTTCTTTACTTGTGTTTCATATTCAGAGCTGTTAAGTTTAGCATAGAATTAAATACATTCATATAATTTTAACACATTGGTAAAATTCTAAAAACATTGTTTTGTATAGATCTGGAAAAAATTTTGTAAACAATATAAAAGTTATTAAATCAAGTTGTAGAACTTAGCCTCTCTCATAAAGGACAGGATGGCTTGTGGGTCCAAGTCAGAAAATAATTCTTACATGGATCCGCAGGCATAGTGCTTAATGGCAAGGAAGGGAAAGATTTTGATCCATGAACAATTTGAGTTTAAGCCGCTCTTTCGTTGCTATGTACATAGAACCTTTTTTCTTTTTTGGCTCAGTGACATGCTTCACAGCTGGAGTTTTCTTTATCTCCATCATTCATCATCATCATCATTGCCTTTCTCACCCTGGATCAGGGTATAGGCCACCAACAAACACTTTCCATCCCTCTCTATCATGGGCCAGTCTCTTTACATTATTCCAAGTCTTTCCGCTTCGTTGCACATCATTTTCTCTGGCTCTTCTCCACGTTCCGCGCGGCCTTCCTCTTGATCTCTTGCCCTGGGGATTCGAATCCAATACCTTCTTCGTGATGCTGTTTCCTGGCCTCCTGAGAGTGTGGCCGATCCATCTCCATCGCCTCCTACCGATTTCCTCTCTGACTGGGCTCTGTCTTGTTCTTTTCCATACAATTTCATTGCTGACCTTGTCTGTCCATCTGATCTTAAGTAGCTTCCTCAAACATCTGTTGATGAAAACTTGGATTCTCTTTATGCAGGCCTGGGACGCATTCCAAGTCTCACATCCATACAACAGGACTGACTTCACGTTCGAGTTGAATATCCTCAGCTTTGTTTTTAGAGATATATCCTTGGTTCTCCAAATCTTGCTTAAGGACGTGAAAGCTGCCTGTGCCTTTCCAATTCGTGCTTTGACTTCTGCCTCTGTTCCTCCCTTATTGTCAATGATACTACCAAGATAGCAGAAGGACTCTACATCTTCCAGTGGTTGATCTCCTACTCTGACTTGTGCGCTTGGGGGTGCAACAATTTTTAGGACCTTCGACTTCGCAGGATGTATCCTCAATCTCCATCATTGGTGTAATTTATTAGAAGAATATGAACTTCTTTATGGTGCTTGTGGGGAACAGAACTGGGTTTGAAATGGGCTCTCATATTTCATCTCTTCACATATCATAGAGGTTTTAAATATGTATGGTATTGTTTGAAAACCGATAATCGTTTACTTCCTGGAAAAACCATTCTCTGTGCTTAAACATGAAAAGTAATTGATACAAAAGTGTTTCACCTTGGTGATTTTTACAGTTTGGTCCTTTGCCTTGAATCCACAATTATTTTGAGAGTTAGTACATTACATAACCATCTAAAGAGATAAATTTTTTGGTCAATTAATAATGGACTGACTTGGGATTAATATTACTGTGTTTTGTTGTTAAAGCTATTGGCATTGTTTATTTGTAACCATGTCATTACAGAATGTGGTGAAATAAAAAAATTTGTTTCATTTTCCTTATGTGGAGGCTACTATCCATGACTGCCAAGTAATGATCTAACTGACAAGGCCAGTCAGACAACGGATATCATAGGATGAAAAAAATGGGTAAACGTTGCTGATGTTGAAATGCTTTTACATCTTCTTCGAAATTTAGTGTATTTTGATTACTTCATGCTTGTTGGATACTAATGAATGTCATGTCTTGTGACAATTTGAGCTATTTTTACGTTTCAGTTAATGCCAGCGAGGATCCTGTGTTGGAAATTTCCATTTGTGAGTATTTCATGTTTCAGTTTTGAAAAAGTTTACTTTTAAAATCTAATTTAATCTGGCATTGAATTTATATTGTACAAGAGGATTTGTTTGTATTAAAAACTGAAATGTTAAAATAAGTCTGCTTCTGATTGCAAAGCTGTTTTTTTATATCTAATGATTTGGCTTATTTTTTTTTTGTATGTATATCAGGGTTTGTTTAATTCTTGCCATTTTGGCTCATAGAAGAGTATTTCTGATCCTCATGCCTGATAACAATTTAACTCTATTTTACGACATACTGGGCAAAGTGAAGTTTCATACGAATTCTTCATCCATGTTTTCAGCATGCTCAAACTTGCCCAGTGACAGTTCAGACACACCACCAAATCCTCTGGTAGTGATTCATACCATGTTGCCGCCGCAACAACAAATCTGGATGCATCACAACCACACAGAGATCGTTGAGGTGATTGTAAATGAAAACAGTTTACATGTATTAGTTATTGTACAACATTTTGTGTTTGTTTTGTCCTTTTTACAGTGATAAGCTTTCTTTTAGTGTGCTCTTACTGATGTAAATGAGCATTATTAAAAATTGAAAATTTTAAGTTTTGATATGCAACCGCAGGAAATTAGACACAATTGGGAGACTTTTGAAGCTAACTAAAAAAGCAGTTCTCACATAATTCATGCGTAGTTATTCTTTTTCCCTACAATTATTCGTGTATTGTTTTCCAGAGGAGCAACTCACCTCAGTTCCTGAAAACCATTGGATTTGGTGACAAATATGGTATAGACACCAGCACTCGAGTGCGGCTGACTGTTCACCATGTAGTGGAAAGGATGACTGGCACAGTGAGTTGTGGACTGCCATTAAATTTGTCTCTCTTGTTATCATGAAGTTATTGAGGTATTTGATATTACTCCTGACAGTTGAGCTGTGCCAAAATAGCAAGTTGCACATTTAGTTTTGTCTCCTGAACATTTTTATCATGCTTGTGAAAGTGTATAATAAATGCTATACATTATTATTATTATTAGTTTATACTTCCGAAAAATTGTTTGGAAACGTTTAACTATGCTGACATTGGAAAAGGCTAATCGTCATTAAAAGAAAATGTTTCATTGAGCAACTTGGTGAAATCCCTTTCGTATCTTTTATTTAAAATATCTCTCATACTGAAGACTCTCAGTAATTCTGTGTTCTGAAATTTAGTTAGGAATCTGAAGTCAATTGCATAGAATGGACATTTTTGATTTTGTGGGTTCGTCAAACAGATGACGCAGCTTGGTCAAGCAATGTTCACACTCCAGGATATCCTGAAGACTTCTGATCTGCATCTCACTCTCACGCTTAAGTAGGTCATCATACAGTTATTTCATAAGCATGTCCTAATCATGCTTTTAGACAGGAATGTCCGTGACACAACTGTCTCAGTTATGGTTTTTAAATAGTTTAGTATAAATAATGAGATTGAAATGTTCATTTTAACACTATTCTTTCATCTTAGGTATCTTTTCAGGTTTTTTTGTTTTTTAATATAATTTCCATTGAAATAATGCTCATACTTGTACATTCATACCAGCTATTATTCTATTATAGACCTCATTTTTGTGTATATGTTTTCTGTTTTAGTTACCTAATCTTGCAAATCAGCCATAAGGGTGCAATATTGCCATAACTGAACTGATGTGCAAGCTTTGGCTCAAAACCTCACTTAAAGTTTCAGTGCAGTTGTGTCAGCATAATTTTCATTCACTTCAAGCTGTGGAACTTTGTAAGAGACAATAAACACAATTTTTGTTGTAATGACTGAAACTCTTAGCTTAGATATTCAGTCAAAGTGACTCATTTAAAATACACAGTCAATGTGAGTCATATTATTTACCTTTATTTGCCCTGCCACACTGAAACAGTTCATTCCCCTGTAAAGCAGGAGGCCTCAGCATTCACTGCGTACATTCCATTTTGGGATATTTTAAGAAAAATTCGTAACTTTTGAGAGTCTGAAACATTTTTAACAAGCTAGTCAACGTAGATAGTTGGTCTTGATTAAAAAGTATGAGCCTAGTTTCAGAACATGTCATTAACTTTGATGGCATTTGCAGCTGAAAGAGCAAAAACATTACCAAAACAGGAATAACAGGGGTTGCCCTTCGAGTAGTGAAAAGTAAAGCACATGTCCAGGCAACCTGTGATCATTGTAGCACAAAGAGGTTGAGGTGAAGTTAAAGAAGATGATTTAAACTTAACATGTTTAAACATAATACGGAGATTGAAATAGATAATTCTCACAGTTTGTGCAAATGAAAAATAAATTGTGTTTTCTAATGTGTTCTTTTGTCATTGCCATGTCAGCATGAGAAATTATTTATTTACAGAAGTCATGACATGAAGGAAGAAGGGGATATCAGTGTGACAGCTTGGATCAACGATGAAAGAGTCTCTCTCAATGAACTTCAAGCTAAGGTGAAATGTTTATTTATGATGCTGTCAAGTTACTTATAATTACCATCCCAAAATTGGTATAATGCCAAGAATGCTATAATTTAGTTATTTGAGAACTGCAATATAAATATTAATCATGTGATTGTACAAAGTCTACATAAATGACTAAATAGGGATTCATGGGATTCTGTCTTCAAGAGTATTAGATGGTTTCCTTTGTTAATTTTCTGACTCAGATGCAGGAAATTTCAATACTGCAACTTTTCTGTGTAGGAAATTTTAACCTCCACATTTCTATTTTTGCTGTGTTCCTGGTCATTGTTGGTTACTTATAGCCATATTTCTAAATAAATTTAATTTTAGTTCAGATGTAAAGAACTGCTTTCAGTGATCTCGATGTCTGGTTTTGTTTGCATGAGAAAGTCTTTCTTCCTTTGAAAACTGAATTCTTTTATGTATAATTTTTCATTATATACTGCTCCTTTTTAATTACCATTCTGAATCCAAATCGAACAGAGGTTTTCTTGAAGGAAGTTGGTACATGCAATCAGCAAGTGTTGGGTAGAACTTACAATATCTACGACAAAAGAAAGTAATTATTCTTCAGAAAATAAAGCCTTTCTTTATTTTATGTTCATTTCCAAATTCATTGCAAATGATAACCCACTGACTTGTGCACACCTCCCTCCATGAGACTGATTTCCTGTTCGTAGATAAAAAAATGTATTTTCTATCTGCAGGCTGGTACATACAACAAACGTCCCCGCACCATGTCTTTAGGACGTCACTCACACAACTTGCAGGCTCACTTTACAGAAATCATCAAACGCTCATTCCGTTTTGATACCAACAATGAGAAATCCATGATTCAAGTCTCAGAATACATGGCAGAGAGTAAATGGACGTTTGAAATGCCAATACAACTATTGTGAGTTTTGGTCAAAGTTTTCTGAATAATACAAAGTATTTTGTCTCCTAATGTAGGTGCCTTTCACTCATATCATTGCTTGATCTACTGAATGTCACAAGAAAGCTGCACAGAGACCTGTGTCAATTGAGCCTGTTATATCCATCTACACTGTAGATGACAATTTATGAGATAAGAGGAGTGTGACTTATATTTCAAATAAGAAAACGTGGTCAAATGAAACTTTGAGATTAGCTTCAAACAAGTCAGTTGGAGTTGACAGTCACTTGATGCATGTTGTATGTGTTATGCATTCACTCATTGAACTTCATGTGTTTACACGTTTCTTTTAAAGTTTTTGCATTCATCGTGTTTGAATCATTGCGAAGGAGCACTGTGGCTGGCAAGTGATATAAGTATGGGACCACAATAGTCTTGTATTCACCTGACAGAGATCACCAAGCTTGCGATATGCCAGTCTCATTTACGTGAAATTCTGTGTTGAAATACGCAAAAAAAATTGTCAAGTTTACATACTGTAATGTTTCTTACATGTATATGCATTTTCTCTTGTAGAAGTGAATATAACAGAGATTGGATTTAGGTGCTTTGAAAATAATTAAGGCTGGCTCTGGGAAAATGGGATTATGTCAAAATTGTCAAATTTAGTTTTTTGTGACATTTCATAGACCATTTTATTTTTGAGGATACAAACTGTTTCATCTTATTTCTACCAGTAGATAATGAGTTGCAGCCTTTTAAAGTGAGCAGTCCCCAAATGTTGGCCAAATTCAGACCCAAAAAATTCAGTTGCTCAAGAGGTGTTGGCCAAATGTTTAAAATCCACCCATGGAGATTGAACCCGCCCCCAAATAGTCACGAATGACATTCAAGACGACTGGTGGTCCACAGTGAACCTATTGCTGGCTGCATCAGCTGGAATTTCAGCACTCCTTCTCACCAATTGTCGATAAGATTTACTGACAAACCAGAAAGAGTTTGAACTTTGTCCAAACAAAAACAAGGGTCTCTATGGTGTATTTAAACTTTGCACAACTCATCACAGCCTGGTTTGGTTTTGGCATAGTCCAGTTTTCCCAGAGCCGGCCTCATATCACTTGTCATATTGAATATAATATGTTGTCTTTGTTTTCAGACGTCTGTGGGTAACTGAGGAGAAGCGTATGATCTCACTGTTGCAGGACTTAGGGGAGGTAAATCAACATGAAAGTAGCACATAATTGTTTTGGGGTTCTTTTGTTCCAGGCCTTGAAAATTGAAGCCTAGTCTGTCAGGGGAGAGTGATGTAATGATTCAGTGTAAACTCTAAACTTCTTTAGGGCCAGTAGCACCAAGCTGAGGCCCCCGAGAAACAAAGATTGTTCCTGAATGTCTTCAGTTTGCTTGCAAACTATTTGTGCATACAGTTGAAAGATAGTGAATCTTCTCAAAACTGATTGAAGAATTTTACAAAAAGCAAAATGAAGAAATGGGTTCTCTCTCAGTGTAAGCGACATAGAAAAGGAGATTTTCAAATGTTAATAAAGTTTTACAAAATTTGTTACTGTTTTGGCTTATGGCATCAATAGTGCAATGTCATGATGATTGTTCTTATTGTTAATGTTTGTCTCTTGATGACTATTATGTTGAAAAACCATGCCTTTTTGTTATAATATTAATTTTAACATTACCTTTATTTTGAATACAACATGTTTTCAATTCCGACAGCTGGTGGCGGAGTGGGAAACAGAACAATTATCGTGGATAAGATTGGGGGCGGATGCAGCTGAGTATTATACCAATACCCTGGACAGTTTAACAGTCAATCCAGGTTCAGCATAGTCGTACTTTTCTGCCATTTGCATGGTCAAATCCTCATATCCACTGAAGATTTAAAGTTTTTAAGAGATAAGTTGATTGAAAATAGGTGTGGCAGTGCCTGTTGGTCCCTGCATATCCCAGAAATCAGCATCCACTTTTATGACTCATGATTTGAGTAATTTAATATTAAGATGGATACAGTGGCACACAGAAATCTGATCCACTTCCTTTTCAAGGAAAAGGAATTATTAAACCAAATATTTTTGCATAAAAGCATCAACATCTACAATGAATGTGTGGGTGTTTATTCTTTCGGTAAATCTTTGGGAACAAAAAGGGGGGTTTCCGGGACAATTTTTTATGGAAAATGTATAAAAAAATTTAATATACTGGGGATCTCAGGTACCTGTTTGAATAAAGTAATGTCCACAAAAACGCACATGATTTCCCAATCTGTGATAAAAGTAACTTTTGTAAAACTTTGGCATGAATTGCGTAAAAATTGTTTTCACCAGTGCAAACACAAGTATTTGCGATGGCATCTCATAATTTGTTTTGCCGAGAGGAATATGAGGTTTTGGCTGCACAGTGATATTTTGCTTCTAACGTGACAAATGTATCGGTTTGAGCATAACATGATCCATGAAACACCCTGTATATTTTGTGTGTTTTTATGCTCTTGCAAGCATGATGAAACACCCTACAGCTCAGCAGTTTTTTAACCACTGTTTTACATTATCCATGGGCATGGCATTTTACTGCATTTTATGCTCAATATGTTTGTTTTTTTCCCCTAACTTACAGCCTTCCTGACTTCTTGACATTATTGAATGAAAACATATGTAAATAACACTGATTGGAAATCTGTCACACTTCATATTATTTGAATGGCCACAACTTGTAAATTTAACACAGTGCTTTTAGAGGCTCTACACCTGCACTGGTGACATCTTCATTCAGATCCAGGAACCAGGTCGCAGAAGAAAGTACAAGAGAGGAAACATTAGATTACTGAAGATGTCAACAATTTTTCCACAACAACTCTCCATGTTGTGAGTGCTGGACAGACCTTTTATATATAAGAAAAGGAAGCTTCTGACAGGACATTTAGTCAGTCATTTTGCTGATAGTGATATGTAAGGCTGGCTGAGATTGCAACATGTTGTCTCAGATTCACTTGTTCAAATTGGGCATAGATGAAATTCAAGCTCTTTAGCTTCCTCATCATTCTTTCAGTGTAACGTTGCAAGGATAGGGATTAAAAGAGAGCCATACACATTGTATGTTTTTGATGTCGGGGTGCCAAGGACAGTGTCTTGTGTTTGAAACAAGATCTGATGAGCCAGCAAAGCTGATAATTGTGCAGTACTAGCAAAAACAGACATTGGAATGACATGGCTTGTTACATGGTTGTTTGCTTTGACAGAGACCCAGTTTTGAAATTCAGGAAGTGAAGTAGCTTGATGAGTGGAGACAGTGTAGTGTGAATGAGATGGTCCAGTCACGTTATGCAGTCTGTTGCTACTGATTTAAACCCCCTCCTGGCTTTTGACATGGACTGTTCCATTGGATCTCCTCATCTTGGTACTAACAAGCAGCACTTCCTGTTTAAACATGCATAAAAGATTAAGTAAAATAATCACCCTAGAGAGGTTTGAGGTTTATATTATTTTTCTTCATCTTGCATTTTGACCTCTGACCTAATACAGGCAGTTACCTTGGCAGGTGCAGATTTCCTCTAATGAAATGCAAAATGCAGCATAGACTAACTGTCTTTATCAGGACTCTGCCATCTAACATTTGTCCTTTGTGTGTGATGCAGATATGGAAGAGAGTGAATACAGCCGTATATTCAATGGAATGACTTGCTATCACATGTTGTGCAATTTTTCAGCCAGAAAAAATGACAAATGCATTGTACAGGCAGCATCAGCTGGAGAATTATGACATATCATAACATCCTTCAAATTGAAATTTCTGTCAATACGTCCAGTCCAGTTTTGTAATATTCAATTTTGTTTAACTCTTGTGTGTTGAGCAAGTTTACACCACTTTCCAGCCTATGTTCAATTCTCATTGGTGAACTGTTTCATATCCAGTAAGGAAATACTCCTGCTGTTTAGGTCAGCCTCAGCAGGACTGATGGTCTGTAAGCAGGCCCCTTCTGAGGGTTTAGAATCATAAGATTTATCCGCAAGTTTATCTTGGCTATTATTTTCATTGTAGATATTTGAAGTACTCAGTACCTGTCATTTTCAAATACACTGTTGAGCAATTTGAACTTCTTTTGCATCATATTGAATCAGCATTGTAACACTGTATTGACATGATGTTTGTGATACTATGAAAGATTGTGGTTGGTTTTCAGTCTGTATGTACATAATTTTGAGATTATCCTGTGACAAGGTTGAGTTGCAAGAACTGAATTACTTTTTCTTGCCTTTTATGTTGTGTTTTTGTGAAGTGATTTTTTTACCTTGAAGCATGTCTAATATTGCAGGGAAGCATACGATTGGGCTGATGTTGAAAAATGTACTCAATTTCTCCATTTGCAAATAAAGCTAGTAGTATTGTGTAATATTAATTTACACATTTACAAGGCATTTTTCTTGCATGAGTAATTTTTCATCGTTCTTAACAAATGGTGTATTACATCCATTTGTTTGGTCTCAACGCTCATTCATACCTTAAAAAATGTAAAATCAAACTTTGAGACTGTGACCATTAATTTTATCATTACAGTTTTGTATTGCATTGTCTGTTATCTATTCCTTTAATTCTGACGTCTTCAGCATTGTTGCAAAATTTCTGGCTGGCTGGCAAGTGGAAGATTGCTTTGGCTACCATGACTTTACCAACAATTGTGTGTGTTCTTTTTCATTGAAACCTATTCTTAAAGGCCTTTTCTTACTGCCAGTTTTGCGATAATTTGTGAATGAACTTAGCATTTGCTTCATTTGTGTTTCTTATGTCAGCTGATACATTATGAGATGGATTGGTTTGTCTCTAATGAAATTATGAGGAGAGGATTTTTCATGCCGTTTGTTTTAATATTTGATCACTGCTTTACGTTAATGGCGTAAAAGTAATTTTTTGACACTTTTGAAATATTATTTAAAAAAACTGTTTTTCTTCCTGTCATTTGGTGACTTGTGCCATTATAATTCTATTGGATTTTTACATTTTCCTAATGGCACATTTCTTTTTCTATAATATTATCTCGGGAATGCAGTGAACCGTCAGTTGCCTTTTGGCAGTAGTCTTACATATGTCAGTATCATAGAGCAGTGACAATTTGCTGTCATTGGATATTTCCAGCTTTAATTCTTCATTATTTCCTTCTTTTTTTTTTTTTCTTTTTATGAAGGTGGAACTGTTTGGTCAAGGTTTCTTTGTTCTTGAGTGACCCCTGTCTTATTTTTTATTTGGCTGTGAAATGTGATATTTTTCACTTTATCTGGCAGTGTTGTGAAAGCAGGTTAAACTTGGCATGATCTTTCTTTGCAGCTTCCCTTTGACCAAGGTTTTGTCACCAAGGAAACTTCCGATTATTGCATGAGCATGGTCGTATTGTATAACCAGCATGTGGCACATCTCAATGAATACTCAGGTGATGCATACATAAACTACCATAATCTGTTTGGAACAAAAACACAGCACAATATGTCACAGAATCAAAACGTAGGAGGGGAAACAAAAGTAAGGAAAAGTTACAAGATGCAGAGCCCGGCATTGGGAACAAAGCTGACTCTCCGCAGGTCTTATATCGTCTTTTTGATATAATTTATGTATAAAATGGAACAGTTTCTTTCATAGTTTAGGTATAATTTTGTATACAAATCATATTGAGCCATGATTTATGCAATTGTTGGTGAATCTTCATTGGCTTTCTGAGTATCAAAAGATCAACTTAATCATGAATAATAACATTAATGTTCATTCTATTTTGCTCTCATGTCATATCAAGACTTTATGTAAATTTATCAATTAAGATGTCACTCTAGTAACTGGTACATTAGTTTAATGAAGATTTAGTTGAAAAACTAGTCTCACATTTTTTACAACAAAGGTTGAAATGTGAAATTAAAATAAATAATATATTAATGGTCTGGTGAATAAACTGTCCGTCTCTGAAATTTCGAATATTTTTTTTCTTTGGCGGAGACAGAAGAAATCCACATTTTATATCATATGTAAAATTATCTTATCCTAGAACAAAATAAAAATATTTTATTATCATATGTAAAGTGACAGCAGAAAATGCACACATGTATTATGTTGTAGATGACCAAGATGAGAAAATGAAGCAAAGTGATGGCAGTTTAACATTCTGTTAATAGAGAAATGATAGTGGTCAAAATAATTTAATTTGGCAAAAATAAAAAATAAAAATTTAATTTATTGTTGATCTCAACCAGTTTCTCCTTCTTTATGTGAATTGACCTTTCTTGACTTGAGAGATTTTGCTGGAGACCATAAATGATCCCAGTTGATTTTTAGCTTCATTAATCAGCCGTCCCTTACGTACCGATCTGTACCTGGCAATGATATTTTTCTCAGATTTGAAGTGAGGGTAGTTTTCTGCACTCTTTAGATCATCTCTTGTCTGTGAAAATTTGGAAACTTCAGAAGTAAATTTGCACATTTCTTCATGAAATTTCTTTGACCGGCACTAACCTCTGAAAGGCACACAATATTCATCACCTCTTCTCCAAGGTCCCAGTGCATTAACAGTGGGAAATTGTCAGAAGTTAACCGGGCTGTCTCAGCATCAGTATGGGCCCAGGGGTAAAACAATAGGCTTGCAGCCTGCCCCCTATGCAACTGCTCAGAAATTTGCATGCATGGGGGCCCCTTAAACCCTTGGGGCTCCTGGGCAACTGTCCGCTGTGCCCATGCATTAAGATGGCTCTAGGGATAAATGTGGTCAAGATGTGACTTGTGTCTTGAATATTTTTGGAAAATCAGAGTTCTACAGTCATGCTTACCACAGATTTAAGCTCCCACAAGGGGAAAATTTAGGAAATATATAATTTAAAACATGTAGCCCAATTTACTTTTCACATGAACTGCCAGTAACAAAAATTTTAAGAATCTCATTTTTGTCAAGTTTCTAAATTTGAATTTATCAATCACTAGGATTATTATGTGAGAAAATAAATTTATCTTTGTCTTTAGAAAAGGAATATTAAAATGTATTAAAATAGATCTATGCTGTTAAAACTTTTGTCAGGATATTGAAGTAAATTCACAAACAATATTGCTAAATAGCATTTGTGAGGGTGTTCATTTATGCAAACATCAAAAATTACATCAGATTAGCTTGAAACATTGGTGACTATGTAGCATAGCAATTTTTACATTTGTGCACAATTTTCTGTAAGTTACGATATAAAATTATATAATTCAATTTTAGTCTATATTTTTATGATTAGTATTAAAATATTAATTATTGGTTTGAATTTGCACAAAGGAGCAACATTACCAATATTTCTTTGCAGGTGTCACATTCAAGAGAAGTGTTGACAAGGATAAACAAGAACTGGAATTCGTACCTGTCAATCTTCATATAGATCGTATGGTGGTGTCTTCAGACAAGTCTCCTGCAGGTATTTGGTTTACCCCTACAACATTATGGAATAATTTATCTACTGTCACATCACAGAATGGGAAGTAGATTTTGATGACCTGCTCGTTTGAAGCGGGGTTTATTTTTTCTATGTTCCTTTGAAGAACTCCTGCAATCTCGCTCTCCCTAGAGTTCCAGTTCAGTTTTTTAGGGAATAGGAAACTTTTATGGGAGATCGAACCTGATAATGATAAAACTGTTGGCTGATCAGCGCAACCATATATATGTTGACGTTTGAGTTTGAATGTGGGTTTTATGGCTGGTCGGCAAGACAGCGGTCACTTTGCACCTATCACAGTCTGTTTATGAAGGTACTTTATGTATGTTTCTTATTGAGAGCTTCTAAATTTCACAGTGATGACCTCAGTTTCATTGTGAATATGCAAACATTGTGAAGTTGAGGATTCTTAAAATTGTGTGATTTATCCTGTGATTTGTCTGCCATTTATTTATGCAGGTAAATTTTATGACATCGCAACTTGTGGGGCCTTCACTGCCCACTGCCGAGATCTGAAAAATGGGGGTCTAAGACGTATGTTACACAATGTCCGAGCTAGTTACACACCAGATGAAGCAACACAGCAGCGCACCAAAATTCAGCGCGCATGCACTACTCTGAACGAGGTCACAGAACTGAGAACACAGTTAAAAGCACAGTGTGAAAAAATGTGCCAAGCAGCGGTGGCAATGAATGCAGATGCAATGAATGCAGCAGTGTCCAGTATGAAAGAGAAGGTGAGATTGAGTGGGAAACTCACAACATATCTCACTCACTCCCCCCCCCCCCCCCCCTCCCTCCCACCCAAATAAAAGGACCTCCACCTGAATGATCAGCATGCTTAATGGTCTAAAAAAAATAATCAAATCAGGTATATTGAAGGCATCTATGCCTAAATTCATTTAGACTCCTAAACAAACATTATACATGTAGTTGTGCATAAAGATCAGTAACTGCACTGTTTTCTGTGCAGACAGACTGAACGAGACTGTTACTATTCGACAGAGGCATCATTAAAGGAATTAAGTTTTCTAAGTCATACCATGCACAAAAAATAGGTTTCATTCAATATTTCAGGCTAAGCTTTTTTTTGTCTTTGGTGTGATAGAGTACTGAGCCCTTCACTTGTTTTGATTGCAGTGCATCTATTTTTTAAATCATCATAACAGTATTTCAGTACTGGCTGTCACAGTTTTCAAAGCATTGTAAATCCCCATGGGGCTTTTTCTTATTATTATTTAACCCACAGGTTATCAAATTGAACAGCTTGTGTGCGGAGCCTGTGGTTATTGCTGCAGCCGAGTCGTACCTGTCGGCAAAACGCAATGCCAACACCAGCGAAGGTTCTGATACAGCATCTCTGAGAAATATGCCAGATGACCAGGGTCCACAACCAGAACAGAGCTGGAAATGGTCAGGGAGTAACTTTGTCAAATCTCCCACCATGGAGCCTTGGGTAAGAAAGCTGTGTGGGTGTTGTATATATATCAAAAGTGAGTATTTGAACACAGTTGTTATAGAAAGTGAAAAAATGGGACTGTCTCTCAATGTGAAAAAGACAGAATTTATGGTAGTCTCCAAAAAAAAACAATCAACCCAAAATGTAATCTGGTCAGCAAAGGAGGGCAAATCAAACAAGTTACAAAATTCAAAGATCTAGGCTATTTGATAATATCAGATGGTAAATAAGTGAAATAAGGAAAAGAATAATAATGGCCAAAGATTCATTCCAAAAAATGAAACCAATATTAATGCATAGAAATATATCAACGACCACCAAAATCAGACTCTTGAAAACATGTGTGGTCAGTGCTGTTATAAGGATGTGAATGTTGGACAATGAACAAAGAAATAGAGAGGAAACTAGAAGCAGCAGAGATGTGGTTTATTAGAAGAAAATTGAGAATATCATGGATGAAGAAAAAAATCAAATGAGTCAGTCTTGAGAGACTCAAATCTGAACAGATCATTAATCAAAGCAATAAGACAGAGGCAACTGGAATTTCTAGGACACATCTGTTGTCTCAGGAGCCCCGAACATCTAGCACTCACAGGGAAGATCGAAGACAGGAAAAGCAGGGGTAGACAGAGAAAAACTTTCATGAAATTCTTAATTAGATAACAAATAAACGTCACAACAACAACTCCTTCTTGCGGTTGGCTGATGACAGATGTGAGTGGAAAGCCACGATCGCCAATGTCTGTTCCAGACAGGGCAACTGATGATGGTGATGAAGTATTTGTTTCAGAGGACCTGAATGCAGATAGTTACAGGGGCTCTGGGTTGCTGGCATGTGGACCATTACTCAAGCTTCTCTGAACTAATATTTGCCTATTAGCTTTTTGCACTTGCAGGAATTTGACTGTGAGAGATAGAATCTATATGTTATGTCCATACATTTATGAAATAGTAAAATACAGAAATATTCTTGGCAATCCATGACTTGAAAAGTGCCTGATTCCCTGATATTGTTTTTCCTAATCTACACTGTTAACATGTGATATGATATATGGGTGTGTGTATAGATAATGCCTTTATACAGTACCATATTATGTATAAAATATTTGGATGAATGATGGTTATTGAGTTTATTTGAGAAATTTTGTTCTTTTAATATAAGGTATGTGTATATAAACAAGTGCTTTTGTTGGACATCTGGACTGACAACGGACATTTCTTTTGATGAAGCAGGGAAGTGGGAAGAGCTCACCTCTAGGTTCTGTACAGACCAGGAGCAAGTAGAAAATTAACAAACGTTTTCAGGAACAGATCTTATTTCTTCTCTGTTTTTCAAACAGCAACTAAACCACAAAATACAAAAAAGACAACTAACGGGCTGACACAGAACTGACAGTATTGTCTAAACATAACCATATTTAGCATTAGACTCATTCGCTAATGGGGTACCCACAAAAAAAAAATGTATAATGAGCTCAGGGGGAAATACTTTTGTTGGTTCAAGACAACAGTGTTATGACCTGGACAAATTTCTTTAAAAGAAACAACTAAAGATGTTTAGTTTCACTGTTATTCTCAATTTGATATTCTGATTTCCCTAGGAGGTGACCAGGCTCAATATGGAGGCAGCATTTGTATGCCTGGTATCTGTTGTTGAAGATCTGACACGACGGAAATCTCAACAGACAGTGGATGAGTTACTGAATTCGGAGACTCTAGTGGATGATGTGTCGTGGATAGAGCAAGTCAAACCAGCAGTCACAAAAATGCAAGGTTTTGTGGAAATTGTGTGGGCTAGGCTGTCAATGTTTTTAATCTTCTTAACAATCATGGTAAGTAAACCGTGTGTTCTTCTTGGCAAGGTGTATTGAGATGAAAGCCGAAGAGAGTTTGAGTTTGGGTTTTTACTGCGTATCGGCACGACAACGGCCACTTTGCACCTTTCACAGTCTATTTGGGTATTTTACTTATGTTTGGTATTCAGAGCTTCATCACTGGCAAATGGAAAATATGGAACCAGCTGGCCACTGGGACCATAAGTAGGAAAACCTTCCAATGGATTTTGTACTGGGGAGAGGAGCCACTATGGGGATGTCCAGTGAGCTAGGGTTCTGATTTCTGTCACCAAACCAAACAACTAAACAAGCTTTATCATTTTAAATTTCACACAGTAGAATTAAATACTTCCATTTGAATTTTATGACACTGGTAAACATTGGTGAAGAATGTGCAAGCAAGAACTTTGACGCTGACATTGTAGGGTGCATTGAAGGCGACTATTCACACAGTCATAAAGATGTGTTTTTCTGTATATACACAACAAAACACAATTTCCTACATGATAGAGGGGACTTGTGCGCTTAACAGATAATACTGTGAAAACCAGTGGGGTTTTTTTGTCCATGGACAATGAGAACTATAAAGTATTTTCTGCTGTGTGAATTTCATTATGCTGGGTGAGTGACAAGAACATGGAGAGCCAAACTCTTAACACTAAAAGATAGTCATAACTCACAAAAGCAAGCTGTATTGAATTTATTCAGCGTATACACAGAAATTGATTGTCTTGCACATGGTGTCCATAGTGTCATAGACAAATGAAACAGTGGTAAAGTGGAACATACTGTCTGTTCAGCGTGAGTGGTGATTATCTCCATTGTCACAAGTAATGCCACCAACATTTCTTACACTGAACCAATGATATGAACATTTGAACTTTTGTGAGGACTGAGTTCCATCTGTTTATGGACAGAACAATCATTTATTGCGCGATCCCCATGGGCCTACAGATCTCTCTACATTGACGTAGATTGTAGTGGGTTGGGGAGCCAGAGCCAAATATTGCTGAATTCCTGAAATCAATAAAAACTAGTGTCAATTTGGTGTCATTTCAGGAAAACAAAGGCAAAGTTAGACAAGTGAGTGACCAGAAGACAAGGAGGGATATTGTCAATGCCCATGCAGTAAGTGTCTTGAAGTACAGAAAATAACACTCAAACTGAGTAGGATTGTTACAAACACCATTGCTGTGCCTTACTTGATTTCACACCTTTGCTGTACCTTGTTTGATTTCAGGTTCCTTTCATGTTTTCTGTAGCATGCTTTTTACTCAGTTTTAGGAGTTTAATGAATTGTGTATTGGGAAATTATCTTCATCCAGTTTAGTCAGACTTAACAGGAGCAGAGAGGAAAAAAGGTTTTTGTTTCGTTATCTAGAGCCTGAGAAACTTACAGTGACTTATTTTTTTTTTAATTTTGTCTGTGCATGAGCATCGTAGAGTTTATTTGGGCCATTATAACCAAAATACTCATGAGTTTGTTACCTGCTCCCGGCCAATTTAAAAAAAACAACTTATTGTGGCCATGTCAGGAACAGACAGTTGTGACAAATTAGCCACAACCCAAATCTTAACAGTGGCCCTTACACGTACACTTCCCAAACACTTCATTGTGCAAACGAAGCCCAGCTTAACCACATGGTGCAAATGATCACTCTGTTATTTTATTGTCCATGGAATTAGAAAGATCTTTGAAGACATGGTCCATGGAAGGGGAACTTTATTGAATACTGTCTATTATATTGTGCACATTTTAACACTGTAATGTTATCTAGTTAATTTTGCACCGATAAACAATACATAATATCTATTGCAATTTTACATGTGAAAACAGTATTTTATTGGATCCTGCTGTAATTTTTCGCAGAAAAATGCTCTATAATGATATCTGTTGTAATTTTGCACGTAAAAATGGTAGAATAATGTCATCGAATGTAATTTTGCACAGATCACCACCCTGGTTTCATCATTTGCTGCGGTAACCCAGACCGATGAAATGGTCAACCCACCATACCTGGAACAGCTGTGTTCAGTTGGTCTCCTGTTTCAAGCCGAAGGTTTGTTGAGTTGTTACGGCAGTGAGCTGGGCATGCTGGAAGATACCATCATTGCCGTCGAGGATTTGAATCATGTAACGTTCAGATTGGTGGCTGCAAAAGAAAATGAAGATTTTGAACCAAAGGCACATTTAGGCAGGTAGGAGACTGAAATAGTACTTTCTTTTTGCTTTTGTAATTTTTCATCAATTCTTGAAAATCCTTCCTTTTATGAAAGTAGTTCATAGAAGAATGAGTTGGTGTTGATTGATATTTCAAGACAAAAAACAATCGTTTCATGGTTTAAACTACAGGTATTCAGTGATACAGGGAGGAATTTACTGCATTTGTTAATTGTCATAGCTCATTATGCCTGTCACGCAAACATACTTGTGACGCAGTGGTAGATTCTTGGTTTTTGTCAAACTCTGTGTATCATTGGAGATGCGCTTTTGTTTTTCATCTCAATGTTTAGTTTCTCTTTATGTGTTTATTGTGTTGTAAACAGCAAATAGTTTGTGCGTCTTTTGTTTGTAAGTTAATGTTAACAAAATGTCCTAAGTCTGTGAACGTTTAGTTTGTTTGTTTATTTCATTTTTTGTTTTTTTGTATTTGGTTTATGCACTTTGGATAGTGCCTTTGATTTTGTTCTGTTCAACAAATCATTTTGTTCTTCTGAATCATACCTTTTTCTGTTAAGGCAATTTGAAGGTGTGTTATTTTTTTTCAATTGATATTTTTTGTCACACTTTGTCCTATGCATGAAACTAATTATTATATATTTCTTTCAGTTTTGTTTGGGAGGGATCGCATGCAGATATAAACAGGTACAGTTTTTCCCATCATATAAATTATATTTTTAATGCATGTTTGGATAAATTTACAATTGGGCTTCATAGTGTCTTGTTTTTGTATTGTGCATTGTATGTTTGGAGAGGCAAAATCAAAACTAACTGAACAAATTTTATTATGTGAAATCTACAAATATGAAATCACTACAACACAAGAATATGAAGAAAGGGCAAGGAATTGTTGATGTGTTGTGGCAGCCCAATTTGAAAGAAAATCGAGTGAAATGGTGGTCGGGGCTTAAATACAGAGTTTCTGATATTTGCCAATTTATATTATTGTAAATGTCCGCTATACTTTCCTATTAACAGAAGGATAAATTTTTATCCAAGCCATCATTGCACTTGAGTTTCTGTACTTCTTTGGCAATGACATTTTACCTATTTTATGCTGTCATCACACAGGTATGTGATAATAAACTGTTGAGCCCGAAAATCTTGAAGAAAATGAGAACATCCTTAGAAGAAAGAAATAGTGTACCACTTGTGACGAATAGTTCCAACTCAGATTTATATTTATTATAATGACCACAAAATTACTGAGGGTAATGTCACTGGTTATTAAGGAAATTAAATGAGTAATGTATTGATACTGTCAGACTTGTGTTTGATAAAATTTTCAGGTGTCCAGTTGAATTAATGTTGTTGTTTCTTGCAGACATAACATCATTATAGACATGCCAGTGCCACAAGATATCTTTTCCCGCCTTCCGAAAGAGCTCCAACAGGGGAGGCAGATTAGGGTCATTCCAGTTGCATTTAATGTTGGCATCAATGAGCAGGCAACTCTTGCTGAAAAGTTTGTACATTATTTTGTTCTTTCCTTTTTTAATCCATCCACATTTCGGATACAAACTGTCTGCAAAGGTGAATTTTACAGGAGGAAGAAAAAATAAACTTGCTGAATGTAGAAGAGTGAGCAGGAATAAATGGTTTTGACCACACAACAATTTTTTTAGTTCTTTTGTGCTCCATGATCAGATACTTCACATACAATGCAGAATGAGGCCCTCTTCTTTTTTCACTTAATTGAAAACAACTTGGGAAGTTTCCGAGTTTTGGTGGTTTGTACCCCAGACCACGGTTGTGTCTTATGGTGTGTCCATTTTCCCCTGTGGCAGCGATCTTTCATAAAGTAGACAGAGAGACGGGAGGTGCCCCCAGCATATATAGACGATCGGCTGTTGGAACCTGATAGAATTAACCCTTGAGACTGACATTAAGGGGCTGGGCCGTAGTATAAAAAATGTATGGAAAACTATAGGTAGAATGCGCATGACGTCACAGAGTGTTTTTGTTTTGTTCTTCCAACACCCAAGATGGCCGGTGGACCAGCTGATGAGTGTAACTTTCGAGATATGTCTAAGCGGTTAAATTGCTGCTGGTTGTATTGTAGTTGACTGTTATGGCAGGGGTGGAAAGGATGGTCAGATTCCCTACCATCCGTGTAAACAAGGGAAACGAAGTGAAAGAATTGACCAAACGTCTCCCATTGCACATGTACACACATGTCAGTGTTTACTGTAGTGAACTAATTTTAGCTTGCTGCTGGTTGGTTCGCGACGCCTGAAGTGCTCGCAGTGCAAATCAGCTAATGAATCAAAATCAATACCACAATCGGCATGGTGATGCATCAGTCCTTACCTCAAAGATGGCGGATATGTGCATTCTACCTATAGCTGAGCAGAGGACACAACTCTGTATTTTTCTTTGCAATCAGACTACGGTACCCTAACTACAGCTTCAAGGGCCAGTTTTTAACCAAGTTCCAACAGCCGACCAATGATATGAAAGCATACATTGGAGCAGCAGGGAGGTTCTGGGCAGTGTAGGTACACTTTTCAATTATGATAATGGATTAACAAAGTTTGGTTATATTTATTTATTTTTCAACAAAGTAAGTTGTAGGATTATAGGAAAACAATAGTTCTAATGAACCAGTCAAAAAGTTCATGCAACATGCCCTTTAAAATGTTTTTAGAACATCAAGGCATGGACTTTGACATTCATCATTGTAATGGTTGGACATTTGCACGTGGGGGTGGAACAGTTGAAGCCAAACGTTGGAAAGCCTACATAGGAGGGTTAGAAATCTCCAAAAGCAAACATACGTACTTTATGGATGGCCACCAAGTTTATACTTTACTAGCTGAGGTCCCCGGCCCTGCCCGGGATAAATTGGTTTGAATATTAGTTTCAGTTCTGGGTGGTTATTATGGACCTGCTTCATCTTGCCTGTTCCTGTTTTTGTTTATTTTATTTTTGTTTCTCTGTTTTTAAATAAGTCTTACTGCTCTGCCTTTGTGAGTTGACACCCTGCGCATCCCGTACAATAGCATAGGTTAGTGTTTGATAGTGAACACATCGCAGGAAGTGATAACGAAAACTTAAAATGGCAAACCATGACTCGAAATAGATCTAAAATTATGGAAACAATAAATTTCCAATAAAAAAAAACGACCGATTTGAGACTTCTATTAAAAACTGTGCACCCTTACATCCATTCTGATGCACCATATAAATTTAAAGTCTGAGTGTTGAGTGGTTCAGAAGCCTTTTGCAACGAAAAATCTCAAGTCCACAAATATATATAGTATAGATAATTGCCCATCCAGTTTAATTTTCCACTCTGTTATATTTTTTTTCTTTTCCTTGATCAAGGCAAATATACTGAAAGCTTGGTTTGTCTTTCCTTTTTTGCTGCATTTTATTGCATCGTTTCTGTATTATTTCTTATGTTTTGTCCAGTCACTAGCTGTATCTCTGTATGCAGGACATCTCATTCTCACTGTCCCATTAATATCCAGCCATATACCCGCTCATGGGCTATCCATTCAACTATGCCTTTGTTGCTTTATGACAGATTTGGTAGCACAGCTTTACAAGAAAAACTGAACATGGAATCATTTGCAAGGGTCTATGAATATTACATGCAGTACAGCAAATACTTTGATGATCCGTGTAAGTATATTTTGAAAGTCTGATGTCTAGGGAGTGTTCCACAAATCTTTTCCCAAATAACAAAGAAGTGGAAATAGGACAGTGAAATTTGTATTGAACTTTTTCTCATGCAAAGTTAGGTTAAAATTGACTGATGCTCATTTGGCCCGCAAAGCGTCTGCAATTTGATGAACTTCAAAAGTTACTTAACATGATGATGTCCCCTGCCTGATTAGTTGGTCAAGTCAAAAAATATTATATATTTACACGGGAAATGTGTCTTTACCTTTTGAATTGAAATTATTGAAGAATTTTCTTCAAAGCCAGCAATTTCACAATACCAAATGAAAGATAATGTTTTACTCTTTATCATATTTACTTACAGATCTATTTTTTATTTCACTCACATGTAGTTGTTAAAAAGTAGCCTGGAAGTTGTCTTTTTCTAAGCAAAGAGACCTTCACAACAGACTGAGGTGCTGAAACAACCCAGAAAATTGAAACTTCCATAGTTAATGTGTAGGCTATACTAAGCCGCATAAGTTTTGCAACAAACTTTAAACAGCTGTAACTTTTGCATGAATTTGGTTTATTCAAGAATTGAAAAAACTTCAAATAAATCAAGATTGTTTCCATGGAATAAAAATCTTTCATTCTTATAATGACTTGATGTCCTGTCTCAGACAATCAAACAACAAGGTTCAGAACTATATGTGTGGCGCTCCAGGAAAACCTGTCGGATGACGTACAGGCTGCTTTTCAGATACAGGCCTACAAAGTCATTTTTCTCAGTTTCTCAATTTACTACACCTGAGATTTTAAATGGCCATATCTCAAAAACTATTTGAGATATTTACTTCAAACAAAAAGCAAAATACACAGAAAATGTCCCTCTTTCATAATAGTTGCATATCTCAAAATGTGAAATTTGACCCATGTGAAGGGTTTTCCAGAGCACCACACATGGAGTTTCAGACTGTCGGGTCAAGTGTTTTGACAGTTTGTATCTTGCCTGAAATGCTCATTTAAATCTAATTCATGTATGGGATCAATAGAACTTGAATTAAAGATAACATTGCTTTTTATATCATTCAGTTATGTCCAGCAGTGCAAAAGTTACAACCGTTTAAAAGTTTGTTGCAAGACTTATGCGGCCTAGTATAGCTGTCATTGTTGAATTGCAGTAGTCTTAAAGAATAGTGACTTTGGGCAAGTTTCAGATTCCATTTTTGTATTTTTCACGTGTGCAGTGGACAGAGCTCAAGGTCTGGGATCTCTCAGTCACATGATCAAGATGTTGCAAAACAACGTCATGACCAAGAAGAGTAAAAATGTGGAAGTTTTGCATACAGCATCAGAGGTAAGTATTGGTAGCATCTGGAAATTTGTGACACGAATTTCAAATTAAATTGCATTTACTTTTGATAAAGTGTAATCTTAATGACACTTAATCACAAAATCTTGGTGGCATCTAAGAATACCTTTGATTTTTTTCTTCAGTTTTCTAAATACAAAAGCCAGAAATTACTAACTTATTTAAATGCAAAAATGTGCTTTATTTTCATTTGTTGCATTTTGGAAAGAGGGAGAGGTGGAATTTTTGTTCTGATCAGTTTAATCTTTTTGGATGTGCAAGGTTTTTCAGCATGTAATGAGCTTCTTGCGTGCCAAAGAACTAAGTTAGATAGAGGCACCATGCTGATGTTTTAGAAGATCCTATTTTTTATTGATAAATCCAAAATCTCCTGACATGCCCGGGGGGTCAAGAGGGCAATCTTTGAGAACCAAGAAGGTTTGGTTGCTGTGAGAGTGTGTGATTAACACTTAGTCTGATGCATCCTTTCCGTAGGTCACCAGAGCCTTGAGAGGCCTACGAGTCACTTTTTGTAAGAGTGGGAAAGACCGCACCGCCATGGCAGTCACTCTAGAGATGGTACATATACTTCAGAGACATCATAACTTGGCCTCACATGTCTTCATGCAGTCACTGGACTGTCTGAGAAGGTTGGTAGAGGAACTCTTGAAATCCTGAAATATTTTATATTCTCTTTCTACTGGAGTACAGGGAAATACTGGTTTGAATTCTGTTGTATATGTAATTTGACCAGAATGGATATCTATGTTAGTATTGTCAGAGAGAATTTATTGTAATAAGAGGAATCTCTCCTGACAGAACTTCTGTTCTCTGAAGATCTCCTGAAGTCTCACTTTTGAATGAGCTTCAGTTGTTTTTTTTTCCATCACCCAGCTCTGCAGTTATTTCTTTGTTTTTTTCTTGTTCTGTCCTCCCCAGTGTTGGATGTAGAAGAGAGAATACCTTGAAGAACGTAGGAGTCAAGAAATATGCCTTCATCAGTCTACAGATGTTGTATATTCCCAAACTGTATCGAGCACCAAGTGGAACCTATGGCAATGTAAACACATAGAGGACACAAGAAGTCTTTAATGTTATGAAAACAATGCATGGTAATCTAGATGTGCACAAATCATCAAGAGTCACATGTTTCATATCACGCCCCTATAGATTTCCTCATTTTATGCATGGATTATGGGAGTAGCAATTTAAAAACAAAATTTTTCATTGCTTACCTCAGTTTTGTGTAAATAAAAATGTCAAGTTACTCCACAAATCTTAAAGGAAAAGGTCCACATCAAATACAAATTTGTCTCAAAATCGTTGTACCTTAAAAATTAGTATGTGCTGCATATCAGCAGTTTGGGGCATAAGGCACCCAACTCCAACATTTCACACAGTGGTTTTATTTTAGTATGTTATTTACTTTGTTCTTTTTTTTTTTATTTATGGAAAGATACCCCCACCTTACATCATGACGTGTAAAAATATCTTCCCAGATAATTCAGTAGACATACACCAATTATTCACTTTTTTCACTAAGTCAGTTTTTTCTTCGCCCCTGTAAAGTTGACTTTTCTAGAGTTAGGATGTTTGAGCCTGAGACCATCAATATTTTTGTGTGATTGTAAGTATATAAACTGACATTTAAATGTATTCATTGATGAAGAAATCCAGACACTTCATACTAAAATTACATCTTTCATCAAACTTGAGACTGAATTTTTAGTGATTCATCTCTGCACTGCCACTAGAAAGTTATTAACACCTCATGCCCAGTAAAAAATTAGCACTTTATGGCTGGCACCAATTAACTCATCAATAACTTGCTCTTTATTGGAGTGTTGTCTTTAAATTTCACATAGAGACTCTTAAGTATAATTACTAATTGTAGTGTTCTTGTAATGATTAGTTTTTAGATTTGGTCAGTAGTTTTTCTTTATAGGTGTACGAAGAAGTGACCTTTCCACAGGTTTTCAATTTCTTTGTGCTCAAGGTGTGGACATACGTGTGGTGCTCCAGGAAAACACGTCAGATGATGCACAGGCTGCTTGTGAGATACAGCCCTTTAAGGTCATTTTCTGTTTCTCCAGTTACTACAACTGACAAAAACTATTTTTGAGATATTGACTTCAAATAAAAAGCAAACTACACAGAAAATGTCCCTCTTTCATAATAGTTGTATATCTCAAAATGTGAAATTTGACCCATGTGAACGGTTTTCCTAGAACACCACACGTATAAGTTTATCTCACAATGCTCTTGGTTGGGCAGTGAAAATGTTGAATGATGCATGGAAAAAGTACAACTTTGAAAGTGTTGTTCTGATACCAATGCCAAAAAACAGTCATGATTTTCATTGTTCACCTATTGTTTAACTTCTTAACCCCTTGACAGCACTGTGGACATATGACGACAGGCCATATGGCGGGTATAGAGCAAAATTGTTGTATCTCCAGTGATATGAATTGGGGTTCATAATGACAATAACTGTTATTTATAATGGCAAACTGCTTCTTGCAATTTTTTCATTATTCCTCTATCTTTAACCAGTTTCAAGTTACAGAGAAGCAGTATTGTTGTATCTCCCTTGAAAATGAGATCATTGAGACCAATCTTGTGGTATTTCCGAGTAAGCTCCCATTATTCATATCACTGGAGATACAACAATTTTGTTCTATACCCGCAATATGTCCTAATATTGATGGTACGAGTGCTCTGTGGACGTGTGTCATATGTCCTCATGTAAATTGTGATATACACTGTATGTCTTAAAATCATCAGTGCAATGGCCTTTTCAGTATACAGAGGGGAAAATCATGTAGCTGTAAAGGGGTTGAAATAAGGCAAAACTTTAAAATGTAAGGCTATTCTACATAATGTCTATTTTTACTTAGCAAATCCAGTCAGTTTTCAACTTTCCCAATCATTTCATTTTCAGTATGTACAAAAACCATAGAAGTATTTTTTGTCAGTACTAATTGTCTCTAAATATACAGGTAGTATTATGTTTACAGATCTGTGAGTCTTCATGGCTAGTTTGATGAGAAGATTAATCAGTACCAATTGCTTCTTAATATATAGTATATATATGTATACAGATTTGTGTGACTTCATGGCTAGTTTGAAAAGAAAAAAAATGAATATTTATTTTCTAATGAATGCATGATATGTTCTCAAAGTTCTGTGATAATGATAATGATTATGTTTAGCTTTGAATATTTTTAAGATTATGGACTGTTACAGAGTGCAATTAAACAGGGCCAAGTGAACAAGGCAGTATTTGCAGCGAAACAATCTCAATACTCAAGAAGATTGATTAGAAATTGCAACGTACATGTATTGTGTGTCTAAGAGGCCATCCAATAAGTATGTTTGTTCAGAGGCAGGAGGGGACATTGGCCCCCAAGTTATGAAAAGAGCATTTGGTGGCTTTGGGGATTGGAGAGTGTCCAATTATGGTAATGAATTAAAGAGTTTGGTTTCATTAATGTACATAGATAAATGATCTGTGTGTATAAATTCACATAAACAGGGTTTTGCCTTTTATATGCAAAGTTCTTCATACATGTGTATTTGTATCTGTCTTGCTCTGTTTTGTGGATATTCCTATGTCATGACTGTGCTAGTGTAGGCTGTGTTGAAATGTTATGAAAAAAATGTTATTAGATATTAAAACCAGTTTAACTCACTGAACTCGAGACCTGTGGCAGTGGAACTTGGCTTAATGATTACTGACCTAGCTGTGCTAGGTGCAGCGGGACAAGTGTACAGTTGAGAAAATTTCAGTATCATCTTGTTGAAATATCACGTTTTGAGCCAGTAAAATGTTTTTGGGAGCAGTTTAACCCCTCAAACTCCAGATGTGTCACGGTTAAACCTGGCTCAACGTTTACTGCACCAGCTGTTCCAGGTACAGCAGGAAAAATGTATTGTTCAGAAAACTTTGGGTGATTACGTAGATGTTTTGATATTGTTTCCTTGTTGAAATGCTGTATTTTTTGGCACCACTGAAATGGAGATGGAATGGATTTTATCGCAGTTGTCAGCATGAAACTACATGTATTACAAACAGGGTTCCTGGGCAGCCTTGGAATGCCAGGGATTCCTGGAAAAGCCATGGAACTTAAAAATGGAAAAAAAAAATGCTTTGAAAAAGCCCTGGAAATGGTGGATTAGGCCTGGAAATTCTCTTCAGGCTTTAGAAAAAAACTGGAAAATGTTTTTTTGTTTTTCCCTCATTTTCTTGCATTTAAGTAGCATCAGAATGTAGCTTTTTGACCCTGCAAAAACCCTGGGGAAAAGGGCCAAAAGAGACACAGGAATCCTATATTATTTGTGTGGCGCTCCAGGAAAACCCGTCGGATGACGCACAGGCTGCTTTTGAGATACAGGAAATATCATAAAAACCACAGAAAACTGATACAGGCCCACGTGGTCATTTTTATCAGTTTCTCCGGTTACTGCACCTGACACTTTAAACGGCCATATCTCAAAAACTATTTTTGAGATATTGACTTCAAATAAAAAGTAAAATACACAGAAAATGTCCCTCTTTCATAATACATGTAGTTGTATGTATATCTCAGTGTAACAGCTGAGGTTGTTCTAGCACGTTATAGTAGGGGGGGAGTTAGTTGATCTAACTACAACCCTTTAGAAAACGAAACTATTACAGCTGTAGAAAAAATAAACACGAGATCCGACCATCGATTAAATAATACTAAAGTTTAATAACTGTATACTGAACAATAAAATACTAGGAAGGCACCAGCGAACAACTAAATATCCTACGCCACACGAGAAGAGAAATTCACTTACTCACCGACCAACCACTCACATGGGTCTATATATATATAGGTATTTCTATAGAAAGTTCCCGAAATAAATCTAACCTTTGCCCTCGCCCGAAACACACAAACTATCCAATCACGTATCAATACGTCACCAGTTTATATCACTCAAGGGCAAATCTGGCGTAAACATCTATTTCTACGACTTTATCGAACATTCGGGAATATACTAATGTTTACGAACCGAGCGAGGAAAAAACTACTCACAATGCAGGGAGGGTAAGGTCACTCAGTACACTCTGGCGAACGTCAACAATAAAATGGAAAAAGAAGTGAACAAATGCTCAGTCACCAGTATAACAAGCAACGGGGTAGCTTGCAGATGCTACACTCAGAATGTGAAATTTGACCCACGTGAAGGGTTTTCCTCGAGCACCACACATATGTATACATGTAAATAACTTTTGGGAACCTATAACATATTTATGATGTGACTACACTAAGATGCAGCATAATAACTTTCAGGAATCTTATAACATATTTATGACCAGACTACACTATGATGGAACTTTTAAACATAACTTCACCCTGGTGATATCTACATTAGAATGTACATGTATAGTAAATGTGATGTCACAGAGATTGCTGTATGGGGAGGTTTGTCATGGGCAGACAAACATCACAGGATATGTGCAGGGTTGGGGCTCAGTGAGTTATTAAAATTTTATGTCAAGTGCAATATTCATTAATCACACTATTTTGTCTCCAGTAATGTTGTATCATGTATTGTAGCCGTTCTACCACTTTGTAGTTGTATGTGAAGCATTTCATGGATTGTATTTTTGTTTTCTTCTCGCAAAAATCCAGAATAAAATTACTTAATGGGCAGATAAATGTGGCTTTGTAACATTTTTCATTGAAATATATTATATGAAACACATGAAGGGCAAAATATATGAGTTTTTGCTGTTGTTTTTTTTCAATGTGGCAAACAAAAATATCCACGATCAAGATGACACAAGGGAATTGGCCGGTTTGATATCATTTTGTTATTTCAGTGCTTGAGCATTCAGTAGTGGGTTCCGGCGTTTCTGATGCAAAGGTGGTCATGGTATTCATGAATGCTTCTGTCAAGAGCAGATTTAATTCATAAGAGTAAATTTTTGCGAGAGCAGTAAGTAATTTTTAGAAACGTAATTATTGTACGAGCCAGCATAACTTGGCCTTGAGCTGGTCTCGTAAACAATGTGTTTTGAACAGTTTTTTCCCTGATAGATAGACAGAAGGTGGGGAAGGATAGAGGGACAGCGTAGGTGTGCATGACTGAGCACTTGTTGTATCTCGTGTTTTGAACTAGGGGTAGTAAAGAGGGAAGGGGTGAGTAGGAATTAAATGTTATTGAGACGTCTGTTGACGTACAGAAAAACCGTGATCCAGAGTGAAAGCTCGGGGTTTTGAACATGTTAAGAATTTATTGCTATAAAATTTATATTATATTGTATTGAAGTAATTCGACCTTTGATGTCGACCCAAGGTCGTTGCGTAGGGCTGTTACTTAAAATAACTCAGTTCGGCAGCTGAGCTAGAAGTGGTTGCACCAATCACAATCCAGGAATTAGACGGTAAGCTGCAGATGCAGTCCAGTATTTAAGGCCATACAGAACTTAGTTCTGGGCCACATGTAGAAAATCCATTTACGAGGTGGACGGCGATAGTCCTCAGCCAGATGAGGGACATGGAGACGCAGTTGAGCAGTCCATTGTGAGGGGCCTGATTTAAAGCTCCAGAGCCTAAGCTACTTGGTTTGATATAAACCCACAGCGTTTACATCCAGCGCTCTCACTCCCAGTGAGGGCCGCATGGTGAGAGTCTATACTAATTTGTAATGATGAAAGTGAACCGTTCTACTTACTTTTGAAGACAGTTTCAGAGCTACCGCCAGACAACGCATGGTTGTACAAGCATTCTCCATGGCGTGTCTAGAGGAAATGTCCACATCATAACATGTCTCATTGAATTAATAGAATTTAAACTGTTATATCCGTCGCCACGTGCGCGGATTCTATTTGCCATATAACTCATATGACCTGCAAGTAGTTAGATTGAATTCGTTAGTCTTTATAAAAGCTGTAGTTCCATTAGTTAGATTCAGTTGCCTTTGAATTGATATATATATTTATAATTATATTTGTTACATTAATTCCTGTAATTAAACTGCTCTACAGTTCTGCTAAAATTGAAAGCAATTGATTTATTTAGTTTCTAGAGTGCAAGTATTTATTTTTGTGTGTTCGTCGATTGTGGGAGCGGACCTCGAAAGAGTGTCAGTCGAAATATCCCCATGTAACCCACATCGCGACACTGGAGGGGACATTGTTTAGTTTATAGGTTATTTAGATTGGAGTATAATATCGGTTTTCTCTTTGATTAACTTTTGTTTTTTTTCAGTTTCAGTGCTCACGTGGTCTTCACGTTGAGCTACTTTAATTACTTCATTGTATTTAGTTTTGTATACTGCTTTCTTTCATTATTTGTTCCACATATTTCCGGCTCTCCCATTGACCTGAGGATCGAGGCCAAGGAGACTTCAACATAACTAAACGAAGAAAGACAAAGACTGACTGTGGTGTACGCAAGGGCTAAAGGAATCTCCACCAGTTCCTTGAGTTAAGTGATTCCATCCTTAATATCGTCTGCGTTAAGGAGTTGAGTGTTCCTCCTTCTGTTTTACAGGCTCATTTTACTTTTTCTCTGTGTTTAGGAACCCACGGGCGGTGGCGAGGGCGTTCTTACGTGTGCGTGTCCTCTGTGCCAAAGTGGTGGCTTGGTCGCCGATTTTGCCGTTTCGACGACAACGTCTGCGGTCTCGCAACAACCAGTGGTGATTAAAACAGTGAGGATTCGCATTCGTGAGAATAGACTTTGATAGGGATCTGTACATTTTGTTTAGATTGTAGCGTTTCTATCTTCCTCGTTTTTTTAGGAAGACGTCTCTCTTGTCCTCTTCTTAATCCTATCTGTAAATATGTTCAGACTGTAGAGTTTGTTATTGTCCGTCTTTTCTTGTTAGTCTAGCGTCGAGTTTCGTGTTTTTTTTTTTTTATTACACCTTACGTACATTGTACTTATACATTCCTTTTCTTAAATATATTGCCTGTGTGAATCATGCGTCAATGTTGACGCATTGATTATATTCTCTGGTTGTTGTGACGAGTAAGGCTCATAGGCCGGAAGTTAAATATATTGTTGGGAATAGAGATTCCCCATTCAAGCGCAGTTGTGCACCTGCCTTGAATCTTCAGTAACTAAGTACTGAAATAGTAGTTCTTAAAAAGAACTTCAGGTAATAGAATTTACCTCGGAATTTAAAATATACGATAGCTATATAAAGATAGCTGTAATTTTAATCAACGAAATAAAATTGTCGTTGATTTATACGTCATAAACATTAGTTACGCAGTGATAACAGTAAGGACACTGCAAGTTGTATAACGAAGGAACAGTGTTGGTAATTCGTCGTTCTTAGTAGCGGCCACCCGACGAGGTCAATTGGCCTCAGGGATAATTGATAACTTCAGGTTAATAATTAAGATTGTTATTTTAATCGGATAATCGTAAAGAATACAGTGCTAACATAGTTCACTGTACGCAGGTTATCGCGTGAAGGATCCGGATACCTGACCTTTATCAATACTAGATCTCATATAGAGACTTATTCGGAGTCTTAACCATAATGACTGATTACTCTGCCTATATTAACGCGGCGAAGCTGTTGGGCGTCCCCGATGATCAGCTACCCGCTTGGTGCGAAAGGAAACAAAAGGAAGACCAAGAGCTGGCTCGAGAGGAGCGCGCCGCAGAACGAGCCGAGAAGGCCGAGGAACGCGAACGAGAAAGAGAAAAAGAACGACACGAAAGAGAAAAAGAAGAACGAGAAAGAGAAAAAGAAGAACGAGAAAGAGAAAAAGAAGAACGAAAAAGAGCTGAGAACGCGGCTCAAAGAGAGCATGAAATTTTTCTAAAGAAACTAGAATTGCAGGCCATCCAGCCCACCGCGGCTCCGCTAGCATCCGCGAATAATGTTAAAACTAAGCCGAAGCTACCGACCTACAATGATAAGATCGACCACATCGATTCTTACATCCATCGCTTTGAGCTCCACGCTGTAGCCGCCGGTTGGGACCGCACGGAATGGACTTCGTGCCTTGCAAATTTATTGACTGGTCGTGCGCTTGAGGTATTTCATGGCCTCAATATTGAAGATTCTAAAAACTATGATGTCCTTAAAAAGGCTCTTCTCAAAAGATTTCAACATACAGAGGACGGGTTTCACCAACGATTCCGGACGTGTAAACCGGACCCATCCGAAAACTTCTCTACGTACGTTGATCGATTAAAGCACTACCTCGACCGCTGGATTCAGTTAGCCGGCATCGCTGACGGTAGCTTTCAAGGGCTGTACGAGCTAATATTAAAGGACCAAATTTATAACGCGTGTCACCCTGATCTGGTGTCCCACCTTAAAGAGTGGGCACCGAAAACATTAATAGAAACCACGTCGTTGGCGGAGCAGTACGCTTCTGCCCATCCCAATCGTTCGCTGGCGAAACCAAAAACAAGCGAACCCTTTTATGCCGGAGTCAGTGGTGCTCCACCTGCGGGAAGTAGAAATTCCCGTCCTACTAATCGCCAGACACCGTCTCCGAGGGCATACTCCCAACCGCCACCGAATCGATCGCGCGGTTTTCCGCGACGTGCTGGACCACCCACTGGACCACAAGCGCAAAATTTTTCTGTTCCACCGCGTCGGGATAATTGCAAGGGCTTCCAGTATCAAGGCCCACCATGCCCACCTCCTTGGGCATATTTTACTACTCCATATAACGCGCCTCCAATGCCACCCCAACGTAACGTGAATATTATCAGGTGCTATCGGTGCAATAGACCTGGGCATATATCAAAGGATTGTAAAGTAAAATTCGAGGCTGCGAATGCTTGCACTGTCGTAGTTCCGGCTGCACAGAATGTCAGCCCCGTCGAACTCACGTCGCCCATGACGGGCGCCGTCCCGGTGATGTCGGCCCTTCATCAGCACGGGTCATTGACATTATATAAAGGTCATGTAAATGCCATACCCGCGTCCGTGTTACGGGATACAGGATGCACCACCATAGGTGTCCGGGAGTCTTTGGTTCGACCGACCCAACTTATTGAACAACAGGCAACATGTATTACTTTTGGGGGCTCCGTCGAGCGTTTCCGACTCGCGGAGGTCTACGTCGCCACGCCATTTATTACCGGTGTCGTAACGGCGTGTGTTTTACCGAATCCGGTTGCCGATTTAATAATTGGTAACTTACCACAGGTGAACGATACACCTGACGGCGACTTGAACATCTGGACAGAAGAAGTTGCGTGTGTAATCACCCGACAACAGTCAAAGCGTCCACCGGATAGTAATTTAGCGACCCCCGTTTTTGATTTCAATGTCACGCCTTCCAATTTTTACAGAGAACAACAAAACGACTCTTCACTTCAACCGCTGTTCGCGAGGGTTCAACCTCAGAATGGAAATGCCTCTCCATTCCTTATTAAGAATAAATTACTTTATAGAAATTTCAGAAATAAACGCGACGCCGTCGAACAGCTGGTAGTTCCTAAGTCGTTCCGTCGTGATATTTTGCGTCTCGCGCACGACACTTCCTTTTCAGGCCACCAAGGTTCAGCCAGAACCAAGTCACGAATATTGGCACATTTTTTTTGGCCTGGAGTATACGCGGACGTCAACCGTTTTGTGGCGCGCTGCGATGTGTGTCAAAAACGTACACCCAAAGGTAAGGCATCGCGCGCGCCCCTACAGGAAATGCCTCCAGTCTCAATCCCATTTCAGCGGGTCGCGATTGACTTGGTGGGCCCTCTTAATAAATCAGATAGGGGCCACCGTTTTATTCTTTCGGTCATCGACTACGCGACGCGCTGGCCTGAGGCTATTCCCTTGAAAGACATTACGGCTGACCATATCGCTGAAGCGCTTATGACTATTTTCTCGCGAGTCGGATTTCCCGGCGAGATTCTTTCCGACAGAGGTCCACAATTCACCTCTGAACTATACAAAAAGGTGCTGGAGTTAGCGGGCATTAGGCAGAAATTAACGTCCCCCTATCATCCGCAATCAAACGGTTGTTGCGAGCGGTGGAACGCGAGCATGAAGGCAATGTTAGCCCGCGTATCTGCCGATAGACCAGGAGACTGGGACCGTCAGCTCCCCGCTATTCTTTTCGCCTATAGGGAACTCCCGCACGCGTCCACGGGTTTCTCCCCATTTGAACTATTATACGGACGTAAACCACGTGGCCCGATGGCCATTCTTAGTCAATTGTTCACCGGTTCGGAAACCGATGATTATGATACGCGCTCCGCGTATCAATATGTTGTCGATCTCCGACAACGAATTATTAATGCATGCAAAACCGCTCTGCAATTTGCATGCGCTAGAGCGAGTTCTTCAAAATTTTATCGCGATCAGGGCGCCCAAATGCGCGCCTTAACCGTCGGAGATCTGACACTTGTACTTTTGCCTCAAACGCAAAATAAACTCCTTCTAACGTGGAAGGGACCATATAGAGTCCAAAAGAGACTCTCCAGAGTCAATTACTTGATAGACATCCGCGGGCAGCAAAAAGTATTCCATATTAATATGCTCAAAAAGTACCTGCCTAGCGATGATCGTCGTCGAGGCGACTCCGTTCATGTCATCGCAAGGGCCAACGCGGCTTTAGTTACTGTCGACGACGAGGACCCGTTAAGTATCGACAGATCCTTGCCCATATTACAAGCCTCCGAGAGCATCAGTGATATTAATATCAGTGATGAGCTTACGCCGTCTCAAAAACAGGACCTTACGGACCTGCTCCAAGAATTTGCGACAGTGTTCACTGACCTGCCCGGTTGTACGTTTTTAGTCCAACATGTAATCCGTCTCCAGACAGACGTGCCTGTTTTTGTAAAACCGTACCCGTACCCGCTGCACGCTCACGAAACAATAATCACCGAGGTACGTGCAATGTTACAATTAGGCGTAATAGAGCGGTCTACAAGCCCTTATTGCTCGCCCATTGTGTTAGTCAAGAAGAAAGACGATACCGTGCGCTTCTGCATTGACTATAGAAAGCTCAATGCTATTACCATCTATGATGCGGAACCCATTCCCAATCAGGAGGACCTTTTCGCGCGGTTATCTAACGCCACTATCTTCTCTAAAATAGACTTATCCAAAGGATATTGGCAGATTCCTCTCGAAGAGGATAGTAAACAGTATACAGCCTTTCAAACCCCTTTGGGTTTAATGCAATGGAAATATATGCCTTTTGGACTGGTTACTGCACCAGCAACTTTCGCGCGCATGATGAACATCTTATTAAATGAACTGCGCTGCGTGTTATCCTACTTCGATGATATATGTATTTTTCAGACCGATTGGGCTGGCCACTTGATGGCAATTCGTGAAGTCTTTGCCACTCTTCGCCGAGCTGGCCTTACCGCGAGGCCCAGTAAGGTCTTCTTGGGCTATTCCCACATAAACTTCTTGGGTCATACCATAACCCGCGGGGTTCAGACTCCAGACAATCGCAAAATATCCACTATTTTGAAACTTCAACCCCCTAAAACTAAAAAACAAGTCCGTAGCTTGTTGGGACTTTTGAATTACTACAGGAAGTTCATACCAAACTTTTCTTCCCTTTCAGCCCCGTTATCTGATCTAACGAGGAAGAATTTTCCAAATAAAGTCGTCTGGACGCCTCAGTGCGCTGATGCCCTTCAGACTATTCAGAATTTATTTTCTACTTTCCCCCTGCTTGTTTTACCAGATATTCGCCAGACCTTCGTCGTCCGTACAGATGCGTCGGATAAAGGTATCGGCGCCGTGTTGCTCCAAGAGCATGAAGGTTCCTTACGTCCGTGCTTTTACGCAAGCCGGAAGCTACTTGATAGAGAGACTCGATATGCGATTATCGAACGTGAGTGTCTCGCGATTGTTTACGCGGTCGATGCATTTTCTCGATACTTATTAATGTCCGAATTTATAATTGAAACGGATCATCGTCCATTACTATTCCTCAAGTCGAACAGAGCGAGAAATGCGCGACTTACCCGATGGAGCCTTGCGCTCCAGGAATACAAATTTACCATTAGAGCTATACCTGGGAATGATAATCTACAAGCCGATGTGTTGTCCCGGTTAATTTAGTATCATTATATAGTCTGTAAACATTGAGGTTGAGCATTTTTCACCTTATTCGGAGACCGTGGATGGTTTCACATTATTTGTCCTACAAGTTATGGGCATACTTTCTCAAAATTTATGTGATTCCTTTATCCACTAGCGTCCATTCTGACCAAGACCTGAGTTCCAGACAACCTTGACGCCTTTGTCTGCGGGTCAATGAGATGAGGAAATGGCAAACCAAGGGACCAGACCTACTGCTGCCAGGATACCATTACGTTACATTAACCATTGTTTGTACATGTTATATGTGTCATAATTACGCTCAGTGAAGCTATGAGCTAGATGCTCAATATTTTAAGTCTTTACAGTATGTCTTTGTGAAATAGGTTATCACTTTAATTGTAACGATATTGTTACATTACATATATTACACTATACACAATTACCACATATATTATAGAACGTCGCATATGTCCTTCAGAATGCACGTTCTCAACAATTTTTTTCATGACTTTCAGTTAACGCTATAGTTTTTCCATATGGCTTCCAAATGTATTCTGACTTAATGACTTTAGTACACATTGTGTCGTTCAAACCCTAAGTTTTCACTGGGGTGGGGGATGTGTCAAGAGCAGATTTAATTCATAAGAGTAAATTTTTGCGAGAGCAGTAAGTAATTTTTAGAAACGTAATTATTGTACGAGCCAGCATAACTTGGCCTTGAGCTGGTCTCGTAAACAATGTGTTTTGAACAGTTTTTTCCCTGATAGATAGACAGAAGGTGGGGAAGGATAGAGGGACAGCGTAGGTGTGCATGACTGAGCACTTGTTGTATCTCGTGTTTTGAACTAGGGGTAGTAAAGAGGGAAGGGGTGAGTAGGAATTAAATGTTATTGAGACGTCTGTTGACGTACAGAAAAACCGTGATCCAGAGTGAAAGCTCGGGGTTTTGAACATGTTAAGAATTTATTGCTATAAAATTTATATTATATTGTATTGAAGTAATTCGACCTTTGATGTCGACCCAAGGTCGTTGCGTAGGGCTGTTACTTAAAATAACTCAGTTCGGCAGCTGAGCTAGAAGTGGTTGCACCAATCACAATCCAGGAATTAGACGGTAAGCTGCAGATGCAGTCCAGTATTTAAGGCCATACAGAACTTAGTTCTGGGCCACATGTAGAAAATCCATTTACGAGGTGGACGGCGATAGTCCTCAGCCAGATGAGGGACATGGAGACGCAGTTGAGCAGTCCATTGTGAGGGGCCTGATTTAAAGCTCCAGAGCCTAAGCTACTTGGTTTGATATAAACCCACAGCGTTTACATCCAGCGCTCTCACTCCCAGTGAGGGCCGCATGGTGAGAGTCTATACTAATTTGTAATGATGAAAGTGAACCGTTCTACTTACTTTTGAAGACAGTTTCAGAGCTACCGCCAGACAACGCATGGTTGTACAAGCATTCTCCATGGCGTGTCTAGAGGAAATGTCCACATCATAACATGTCTCATTGAATTAATAGAATTTAAACTGTTATATCCGTCGCCACGTGCGCGGATTCTATTTGCCATATAACTCATATGACCTGCAAGTAGTTAGATTGAATTCGTTAGTCTTTATAAAAGCTGTAGTTCCATTAGTTAGATTCAGTTGCCTTTGAATTGATATATATATTTATAATTATATTTGTTACATTAATTCCTGTAATTAAACTGCTCTACAGTTCTGCTAAAATTGAAAGCAATTGATTTATTTAGTTTCTAGAGTGCAAGTATTTATTTTTGTGTGTTCGTCGATTGTGGGAGCGGACCTCGAAAGAGTGTCAGTCGAAATATCCCCATGTAACCCACATCGCGACAGCTTCTCTGTTGGAACCTAGTCTCCAAAATTCTGTTCTTTTTCCTCTGCGGGGTTGACATTCACAGACAGCACCCCCCCCCCCCCCCCACTTTGGGCGGGGGGGGGTGGGTTGGGTTGGGGGTGGGTGATTTAATAATATTAAAACAAAAATCAACAAAAAGTGCAGCTGTTTCATAGGCTACAAAAGCCAAAGTGTGAAGGCAATGAAAAAGAAGTATCAAGTGACGCCAGAACAAGAAGGAAGGGGTATAAGCTGAGCCTCTCCTCAAACAAGAATTCTTATGATGATTCACTTCTCTCCCAAAGTCTTTTATTGTAAAAGATGTCAAACTTGAAAAGACTTTAACATGGCACGCCGGGCATGTTTCAAATCATGTACCTAAGGCCCAGCTCACATAGGAAGAAACGAGAAACGCGAAACACCTCACACCACATGTCACCTCATCACATAGGCCTAGTCATGCTCTCACGTAGGCCAGTTGACAAATGGATTCCTCAGATGAAGACACATTGGTTGCATTAGTGTTACAATTACATGTATTGAAAAAGATAAGAAAAAGGAGAAAACGCAGCATTTGGCGCCGTGAGCATTTTATGTTGAGGAGTACAAGAGGAGAATTTCAAATAACATTTTACTCATTGGTGGAGCGTAAGGACGAGACATTGTTCTTTAATTACTTAAGAATGTCATACCAAACCTATAACGAACTCAAGTCACTGGTGCTGCCATGTTTACAACCTGTAGGTTGTAACTGGCGGGAACCAATATCAGCCGACGAAAAACTAGTCTTGGCTCTCAGGTGAGTAAAAAAAAAAAATCGCTAAAATAAACCTCTCCGTTATTTTCAAGGCGACAACCGCCAATAGCACAAGTGATCTGGACAGATCTATTCCCTCGTTCGATTTTTATTGGAAACCATATGAATCGTACAGAAAGGAACCCTCTAATATACTGTCAGGCATTGATGCATGTGCCTTTTTGTCTTTTTCGAGAAAATGAGGATTAAAGTTTGGCCAACAAAAGGGCTAAAACGCATAAAACATTATGTCACATACACATTTCTCGAAAAGTTTTTAACCGATTGGAATGACACTTAATGACTTATACAGAATGAAATTAGGAGTGAGAGAACCATTTTCATGACAAACCTCAAAATAGGCAAAATATCTCATCCAACAATATGGCAAGTACCCCTCGATATTAATGACTAGACCACACTAAGATGGAACATGATATCAATAACTTCACCTTAGTGATATCAACTTCAGAAAATATTGTGACAGTGATATCACAGAAAATGCCATACAAAGACGTCGATCTCCGTCAATTTACACAATGGCAAAAACGTGTAAATAAATCCCAGCATAGCCGAAAACGGATAGTTTATAAAACTGTCTAGTGGTTTAATAAAGTTGAAATCTTGGCCCTGTGTTCTGTAAAGTTAACTTTAGAGAAGAAAAAAAAAATCCACCAGCTTCAACCCCCCCCCCCCCCCAACCCACCCACCCATCCACCTGAGGACTACAGGGGAAAAATATCAGTTGTCAAAAACGTGAAAGTTTAGAGAAATTCGCATTTTAAAGTTTGAAAGTCCATAGGTTGAAAAGAGGATGTCTTATAAAAATTTGCTCCCATTGGTGGACAACGATTGTTTTTTCACTTAATCGGTTTGAGAGCAACAAGGTAGGCCTACAGATATTAGCTAAGAGCTGAGGGGGGTAGCCTTAAAACGCACATCAATTTTTGTGACAACTGACATTCTTCCCCTGAAGTCTTTATCTGCTATGGAATATATTGATTTGGATTACTTCTACAGATCTCCAGTATTATATACTGGATCTTGCGGAGGCCTAAGCTAGCCTTTTAGCTTGGAGCAGATTATATAAGTTCGACTGTCCACGGTAAGCAGCTTAGCAATAGATACATGTAACTGGTCTTGTTTATTGCCTGTTGCAAGGAAAGACACACCATAGCTGCTGGCGTGACCTTCGTTCACAGGGTCAAGCCGGTAAAATTAATCAGGACACAAAAAACAAGTGATCAGTCTCTAATCCCTCGTTCCATTTTGTTGAGAAACCACATGAGTTTTTATCGTTTCAAATAGTGGTACATTTTCAGCATAATTAATAGGCTACAGATCTAGGCGATACCTTTATTCTTACATTAAAAAGGTTCCATTCTAAAACTTTGAAAAGCTACCATCTTAAATCTTCTATTAAAAAAAAAAAAAGTCAGTTTTTAGCAGGTACCGTAGAGTTACAGCAAAACTTTATGGACACTAAAGGGAGCATCTACTGGTTTTCAACGAAAAGAAAAAAGTGATTCGCTGAAAGTCGTGACTTCATGACGAACATGGCCACAGACTGCCGTTGATTATACGGAGTTAGCCCACGAAAAGTTAAATTTGACATACTTCAGTTCAAATTTGGATTCAACAAGAGGCTCCTAAAGAGAAAATTCTGACATTCTTCAGCCAATCCTGCAAGATCTGGGCACATTATAACCGACGCGGATGTTTTAATTCATTGCTAAAAATAAAAATGACTTTGGGTTCCTACAACAAAACCTGTGGTCTCTCTTGCTAAGTCAGACACAAAGAATGGTCTGAAAGGTTTTCTTTTTTTTTAATTACAACATTTTTTTTTCTCTTTCATTCGTAATTTTCTTCCTATAGGCCCGTAAGATTACATAATATCTGTGTCCATGTGTATGTGTGTGTGACTGTGTGTGTGTGTGTGGGTGTTTGGGTTTTCGTGTGTGTGTGTGTGTTGTGGGAGGGGGGGGGATAGGGGTTCATATGGGTGGAACTCTATAGGCCTACTTAGTGCCGGAGTTAGACTTAGTGAGGTCCTAACCTATATTGATATATATATAAGGCTTACGGACCCCATGTTAAAAAGTTACGCTAAAAGGCCACTGGAAGGCTCGTACCAAAATAGAAGTCGCGATAAAATTGAATAGCAATTATGTATAATATGTATCTAAAGGGGAAAACGCGTACGGTAATAAAATTTTAAAAGCCGTAATGAAATTTCTGAAATTTTGTGAGCACCTGAAGACCGTGAATCCCGAAGCTATAGCAATATTTTTCACTGACACCCTCCCCCTCCCCCCTCATCCCCCCCCCCCCCCAAAAAAAATACGCCGACCGGCGCTGCACTGTCGCGGCGGCGTGCCTGCTCCAGTTGTAACTGGGCTGCAATGGCACGAAGGCAAATTTCCCAAATGAGATTAAAGACGTAGATCTATACAAATTACAAAATTAATATGAACTTCTCGTGCGTCATCCCTGGTATCGCTATTCTTCCTGGTTCGCAACTTCGCTCCCCCTGACCAGGAATTTACGTCCCTTCGTGTCCACCTCAACAGATGTTTGGGGGAAATGTTTGGCCGCGCCGTGTTGGGGAGCCGTTGGCCCCCAGCGGTGGTGACACCCTGGAGAGGAGGACGTGCCAGTTTGCGACAAGTCTGCCCTGTTACCCGACCTGGACTGTTGTAACCGAAATTTTTCTTCATCTGACAGACGTGCAAAAGCCTTTGGCTGTGATAGTCTATAAATAAGGATCTCCAATGACTAAATCGTCACTGACTACCCTTTAGACCAGCCAGGTCCAGTATCCGGCTTCTAACAGTGCGTTAAGAATTTATATTTTTATATATGATACTAAATGACTACAGAGTCTTTACTCTTTAAATTGAAATGATTCGTTTATTAACAGCAATGAAATAAACAGTCTTCAAAGGATTATGAACTTGCAGGCTGTAACTGCCATTATTTTGTGTACCACGTCACTGATCAAGGAATCCTTGAATGGTGCGTTACAGTGCAAAGCTGAAATAATAGATACAAAAACATACATAATAAATGGTAATCCTCTATGCCCCCCCCCCTCAAGTCTTTGAGAGGTATAAATACAAAGACTGAAAATGAACGATCACACATAATCACACAACTTATTTTAGGTATAAGAAACATTTTGATTATGTCAACATAGAACTAGAGCCATGGAACCATAACAACTTGTAGACATCCATGATAAAGCAATGCTCCCTGCATCAATGAACGTAAAAGTATATTATAATTATAATAGCGACAACATGAAACAGCTTGTTTAAATGGTGATTGTCCATAAATAGCTCATGATGATCTATTAATAATTGGATGAATGGCCATTGACTTTGCAAAGCTATAATTGTCTGTGTTAATGAAGGAACAAAATGTATCTCAAGTGTGACCTGAAAGTGATTGTATTATTGTATTATACAGGTTATTGGGGATAATAATGTAGCCTACTCTATGGGTCCATAGCTCTGATATGTTAAAGTCAGAAGGAGGAAGAGGTTGTGATGGTTATTATTTGCGCCTTAAGCAAGTTGAAGGTAATGTTTCTTCTTTGAGGCCAGCTTTATTGAAAGGTTTCAGTGCTCGCAAGGCTCTGAGCGTGCGGTTGGGTGTCTTGCTCGGTGACTCATCTGTAATAGGGGGGCAGACAGGTTGCTGTGCAGTAGCCTGGAATGGATTGTCATGAGGGCTGCCACCATCCGGTTGTTGATGTTGCAAGGATTCATAGGTTGGTGATGGGATGCGGCTGTGAGGAGTGATACTAAACAATACTACTTAGTATCACGATTCTGCATTGCTGCCCCACAGGTTCTCTGTGTTGTTTCAAGCGGGTGGCGCTCTATGTCGGGTCTGTTATGTCTCCATTTTATTGTGAGATGGAGATTGTCTATGGAGTTATAACAAACCTCGCACATTGGGGACACCGAAAGAATTAATCTTTTTTCATGAGTTCGGTCGCTTGAAAACTTAATCAGCTTGGTGAAAGACTCGGTGATTCACTAACGACTTTTTACATAGTGTACAGGTTATTAAAAATACTGCGGATGAATTTATAGCTGGTACAATATACATCATTACGCTCAAATTTTGTTATTCTTTATTTTGAAATTTAGCTCGGTTGCATCAGATATTCAGGTCCAAGGTTGTGGCTTGTCTTGCCTATACCCAAACTTCGGCCTTAAGGGGCGTTTTGTTTTCAGCCATTGTCTAAATTATACCAATACAACCTTCACATCCACCTACATTTTGCCTCTGCCGTTTTGGCTGGCGTTAAACTTTTTACAATTCATTTTTTCCCATCCCCTCTCCAGTTCTAATTTGATTTGGGTCAGGACATATCACAAGCACATGTTGCATAGACAAGATCTCCTACCCTCAACCTGGTTTTTTTCCGCGCTAAAAAATTGCCCGACTTTTTAACCAGCATGAATCGGCAAGATATGAGGTATTAGATTTTATGATTTCGAAAGGGTTGGGATTTTTTGTCCATGTGGTGTAGCCGACACGCAGTTTTTGCTTTAGCGCGACAATGCAACCCGAGCGGTGCATTTCTCTCTTCCCCGACCCCAACCCCCAGTTTTTATTTGGTTGGGTCTAGGCTAGGGTTGGGTACATACCGCCTTGAAACCAAGGGAAACTTCCTTTTTTGAGCAGTGGCATGCTATTATTAGAACAGGTCAATGCTCTCAAGATAGTTTTCCTCTGCACCATTTCTGTCACTATGCTTGAGATACGAAAGAACGTTACACAAAGTGCACTTTACCGCATCCTTAGGCTGGCGTCACTCGGATCGTTCATCGTTCATACTTTAACATTCATCGTTGTTACGAGTCTGGACTGGGTGGTAGTGCCCTCTAGCTGTTATGACGAGGGTCTTCTCAAAGATGGAATTATGACTGCATTTTAAATCGAGAGGTATTTACTATTTACTCTTTCGTACCATGCCACACACTAAGAACAATCTGAATAAGTTTCATCAACAGACCCGCAGGGCCACAAATTTAATTACATTAAATTTCCTAACAATTTTGTCTAGATCTATTACATACTAAAAGACAACATCAGCAGCATCAAATGAAAATTCAATAATATCTCACTAGAAGTCTTCTCTAGATTCCTATAAGGTTATGATCATTCTGACTCACTAACAATTTAAGTACTAGTTATATATCTCTCAGATATAGTCTGCCTACTAGCTATCAAGCAATATACTAATGTCTCTGGCGACGATGTCATCTCAGCTATTTGTGCCTACCGCTTATAATGGATCAAGCTCGTCAATATAAACTGACGTAGTTAAGTCTATTGGATCTACTCTAGGATGGGCTGGCAATCCCCAGCCTCATCCAGACAAATCAATCCCAATTCACAGATGTGTATGCCAAACATTCATACTAGTGGCAAGTCAATATAAATCTTTGTCTTGCATTCTTGGGTAGCACTCCTAGCATATGCGGCAATCCTGTTCTACTGGATAAATTATGTTCAGCTCCTCGTTCATTGTTGAATCATCAAAGGACAAACACTTACACTTGGTCCCTGGTATTAGAAAAACCAGGGAACAGTAGACAATAGCAGTGGGCATATCTCATTCAAGCATATGGCTTCATCTCAATGTCTATAGTGGACTAGACATGAATCAACAGTCTTATGATTCTTCAGGCAGAATCGTGCCGACGCCTGCACAGATTGGAATTTTCTGTATGGAGTAATGGACATAGGTATGGCTACACTTTTATACTGTGCAGCCACCTGCAAATTACCGTCCAAATCCCTAGATTTGATTGGTGCATCCATGCGAGCTCATCTCGCAGTATTAATATATTCTACGTGGGAGTTGGTCACGGCCTTGTACTAAAAACAGACAAGGTCAATTTAAAATGTCAAAACAATTACTGAAATCTTTAAACCCTCGTGCTTTCTACATTTTATGTACGAATTTCTGAACGCGACTAAGCGTCTTAAACTATCTATCCTTATTCACCCCTTCTCTTCCCTTCTAAGTGTTCATCAAAATCACGGGGTCGAGAATTGCACTGTCACTCCTAACTTATCCATTTATTCTATCTCGCCCCACTTTCTTTCCATCTCTAAGAAAAAATGTTTCAAAAACAAACTGTTCACGAGAACAGTTCAAGGACAAAATTACGCTGGTTATAATCAACGAGACCGTGAAAAATCAACTCCTTGCAAGTCCGTGACCCAGCACGGCAATTATATTACTTAAACCCTGACAATCGTCTTTCGTCCACTCCCGGCCAGAAACCCTACGTTAATCCAATGTAGGTGTCCATAGATAGCTTTAACGTCTATCGTTTTTTGTTCATTCCTACCAACAAGCCTACGTCAATCACACGTAGATTTCGTTAGGATTACCATAGAGGTGGGATCTCTACATCAATCCGACGTCGGCACGATGTCGTGACCAGCGGATCTACGTAGGAACCACAGACTTATAAATTAACCAGACTGGAAACACGAGCTTCGGGCTGTGTCGTTTTTTACGGAATTTCCCGAGCGGCGTCGTATAACCAACATGGCCGCCGCTCGGGAAATTCCGATTCTAGTTCTATCTGCAGTAGAAATTTCTTTTTATTTGTCAAGATTGCTGGTACATGTATTAATTTCTTGGTGCGGAACCAAACTTCCGCGTTCAGTAGGCGCGTCAAAATGGTGTCATTCAACATTGTAGCTATGGTGAAGCGTCGGTCGTAAATGTAAACCTAATGTGGTGGATGGTTCATGACCTTTCGCTGTTTTGTGACGTCACACAATGGGATCATCCAGTCTGGGTATTTTATTAGTCTGTGGAAGGAACGGTGTCATTCCAATGTCCAAATTTGGTGTCAAGCCTCTGCTGGCTGGGTCCTTCAAAAATACGTCACCACATCGGCAAATTGCAATGTGAGAAGATGAGTAGTGGCCCTACCCACAAAAGCTAGTGTAGTAAATGTATTTCTCGACTTCGCGGGATGAAATGAAATATATAGGCCTAAGCTTTTCTATTTCATGAACGGCGAACGTCGAGCACAGACGTTGAACCATGGACTACGAACGTATAATGTGACCTGCCTCTTTACTTAACATGAGTTTTCTTTTTCATCATTGAACGACAAACCCGTGTGTCTCATGACTTAAACTTTTTAAAAGAAGCCATATCAAAAAGAAACCTAATTATAGAACTTCCTCTGCTTTTGCATGTGATGAATGACTATAGTTAGATAGGCTACCCGGCACATTAAAAAGGTGCAGCAAGTGGAAATGAGGCTGTGGTAGCGACAAAAACTGGATAATCGTCCCGGGAAACGAAGCGAAACAAAACAAAACAAAACCCAAACTTCTGTCAGATTTCAAAAGAAAATTATGCTAGGGCTTATGCACTATGTAAATATACCCACACTGCTAGAATAGCACCTGCCTGAACGTACAAGTGTCACCGTGGCCCACTTTACCTTTTTGGCAAGGTTTCAAATAGGTCATGGTTCAGAGAATCTTTATGCATTACGTTATGTCAAATTGAGCTAGGAGGATTAGTGTACGCTTTCATCCAATCTGAAAGCTTGTCACTCCGTGCAGCGTTTTGCTCTAATAAAAAGCCATAGTCTGACTTCACCGATTTTCCGAGCGGTTCCTGAATAGGCAATTTTGTGGTTTTGACAAGATCAAGAATGCGTGACAGCTGAAGTTGAGAATAGAGTGGCCTGGAGACATTTTTTTTTTTAGATTCAATAGATTATGTAATCGGTTTGGAAATGTTGCAATGGGCGGACAAAAATAAAAAGCCATAGCAACAGTAATGTCCCAGCCAGCAACTCTGAGTCAGTTTGATGCGTCGAATTGACTTTTAATTTGCTCATAGGGATATCTTTCCTACACAGATCCACTGGTTTCGACATTGTACCAACATCAATTTGATGCAAGAAATCTGCCCCATCCCCACCCCCGTAATTCGACCAGCCCCAGTGGCGGATCTACTACGAAACTAAGGAACCCTAGGCTCCAGGGCCCCTAATTTTTCCCCATTATATTTCAACTATTATATGGACAATAATCATGATGTAGTAGAGTAATTATAATGCTTATTAACTAATCTTTACTGAACCACTGTTATTTATTACCGGTACTTTCTTTAAGTGGAATGATATACTATAATATTATTATTATTAATAAATATTCAAATATTATTTGTATTGTGAGTTGTGAGTTGTGAACTGTTGTGAGTTGTGTACTGCGCCTAACAGGCAGCGTCACGATTTGCTCTGAGATAGAGAGAGAGAGAGAGAGAGAGATAGAGATAGAGAGAGAGAGTGAGCGAGACAGGGAGAGAGAAAGAAGCAGTGTAGTGTGTTGAGCGCTTCGCCAGCGCTCCATTCTGCTCTGTGGTTGACAGGTTTCTTCTGTAAAGCGCATAGAGCATTTTAAAAATGGATATATGCGCTATATAAAATAATAATAATAATAATAATAATAATAATAATAATTCTGGAGGGCCCTAAAGAAACATGTTTTTTTCAATGAATGAATTTGGGATGTTCTCCTAGCAAATTGTTGCTGGCTGCGGAGTGGCCCCCATAACAGTCCAAGCTTCAGGGTCTCCAAAATGTAAGTCCACGACTGACCACCCAAGCTATGCAAATCTACATGGGACTGACATCGGGATGCTATCTGTGGTGAGATGACATGTCTAAGGGACCATCTATATATATAGATCTAGTTCGGACGCTCAGAGACGGGATTTAGTTTCAGGGGTTGCCTCACAGACGTTTTCAATGTTGGCAATAAGAAAAAAAGTTCGTTTTATAATTTTCCTTTTTATTTTTTCTTCAGCAAAGTCGTTGGATCACACAAAACTCGTGTTTCTAACTGCTACAGAAAAACAATCTATGCCAAATCGCACTTAAAGTGTTAGAAAATCGAGGCTTTGTATTTCTAATGGCTGTAGGCTCCTTCAAAATTGGGGGCGGGGGTGGGGGGGGGGGGAAGGGGATAGAGGCCAAGGGTATGAAAAATGTACATAGAGGGGAGGGGGTGGTGTCAAAAATTGCCAAACTCGATGTTCTATTCTTGATGGATGGCCCTTAACCTGATTGTAAAAGCTTCCATGCAAAATGTTGGAATTTATGCACTGGAGCTTTGATGCCACGAGTCAAAGTTTACTTAGTAGTGTCGGTGGTACAAATTAAATTAATTTCATGAAACCAGTGCTTCTAGCCACTGGCCATTCTTTCACCTTTTACTTAGCCATTGTCCATCCACTACAAGATATTTATAGCCCTCCGACAATGACTTCCATTCCTTATCTGTCTGACGTCTTCCTCATCCATGCTGTTCCCCCTCACTTTTTAATATCACCTTTCCATCTCCTTCTTGGTCGTCCTCGTGTTCTTTTTCCTGTCCGTGGTTGCCATTCAGTGCAGCGGTGTACTTTATTACTTAGAGTTAGCTGTTGTTTAATCAGCTGTGTACGGTAATGACCAGCCACCCAGAGCAGCTAATTACACCCAACCAGTAACCCTATGGGAATCCAACGAGTAAGATTGACGTCGTTTGCACATGGTCATGACAATTAAGGTTCCTACGTAGATACGCTGGTTACGATATCATGTCAACATCAGTTGGATGTAGGGTATCCGCCCCTACAGTGATCCTACTAATCCCACGGAAATCGTATACAAATCTAAGTTGGATTGACGTAGGCATGCTGGCTGGGCAGACATTAATCAGTTACGATGTAAAAAACAAAATATCATGGGAGTTTGTGACCATTCAGTTCTTTAAGTGAAGAATTGAACGAGCTTTCAATAACAAATGTAGTCATGGCCGTACTTTCAATCAATAGTGGTCATATTGAAATAAGTGATACAGTATTACTTCAGGGCTTATTTGGTGAAAATGTTCCGTTGATCGTCGTGAAATTGTTTTGTGAAGTTTGGATACAACGTTTTGATTTTTACATTTCCGTCCTTCAGTTAATGAACTTGATTTATTATTTGTTTTAGTTCCGATTTTGACAAGGATGAACTGTTGTGTGTGTTATGTGCTGCAGAGTTAAAACCTCCTACTGTTTTCTGTATGTTTGTTTGCTGTTTTGTTGTTGTTGCTGTTGTTGTCGCCGCTATTGTTGTTGTTTTTGGGGGGATGGATGGTCTACTTGTCTTTAAAACTGACCAAAGGTAGGCTAGGCTATTATTAAACCAGATAATAATAAAATTTCACTTTAATAAAAGAAACAAAAACAATAGGTATAGCGTCCAATTCACCTATGGGAAAATCTCAGGTTCATCGTGAGATGCACCAAAATATACCAGGCTGGAGATTGTTAAACTCGTATCTTCTGAATGTATTCTTGTTCCCGTTGAGAGTGTGGCACACAAAACTAAAGATATACAGACAGACTGACGTATGTACGGACAGGCAGGCGGGCAGTTAGACAGATAGATAGATAGACAGACAGACAGACAGACGGACGGAAGGATGGATGGATGGATGGATGGATAGACAGACAGACAGATAGATAGATAGGTAGGTAGATAGATAGATAGATAGATAGATAGATAGATAGATAGATAGATAGATAGATAGATAGATAGATAGATAGATTGATAGATAGATAGATAGATAGGTAGGTAGGTAGGTAGGTAGATAGGTAGGTAGGTAGGTAGGTAGGTAGGTAGGTAGGTAGGTAGGTAGGTAGATAGATAGATATAGATAGATAGATAGATAGATAGATAGATAGATACCGACGGACGGACGGAAGGATGTATGGAAGAAGAGATGAATGAATAGATAAATAGATGTTACACCTGTAATGAGGTTAGCTCTTAGATTTAACGAAATATTCACCCCTAAACAACAGTTTACAGCCACATTATGAGAAAGATGCCTTTTTTATTTTTTACCGCGGCGAAATCGGAGCGAGAAGGAATTATCAAATGTGCTCAAAACCTGCTAGTAGTGCTACAAACAAACTAAGCCTGTCTTTCCTGTCTGTCACATTCTGACGTCAGACAAGACACTAATTAGTACGATCTCGCCCCCACACACAGCCTACACTCAATTAACACCGTACGTCCTAGATATAGGAGTTCCCAATGTACTCACGAATCGTTGCTGTTAGGGTATTGTCTAACCGTCCAAGTGCTTTTCACAAAATTTTACAGGAGAGTAAAATAAACTCTATTTATTTCTTTCACTGGACGGAATTGGGTCAGTTTTTAACACATTAATCACAAAATCATATCTTGAAAACGACGACAGGTATTTTGTGCGCCAAAATGCAGTATAATACCAGAAATGTAGATTCATTTTGGAACAAGAAATATTGGTCCAGAAAAAGGGAAATTAGACGGTTTGAGAATTACACTAACGAAATGCAGTACTTTTAAATCTTGCTCAAAATGACGCTGGTTCCCGAGGAAAACCAACCAAAAATATCCGGGTGTAAAAGTTCACTGTGACCCTCACCTTATGAACTCGCAAAAAAAAAAACCCACAAAAAACTTTGCTCTGATAGTGTCGGGACCCGACCTAAAACATAATTCGGGCCAGCCACATCACCACTCGTGATACCAACAACTTTTCTGAGCACACACACACAAAAAAAATAGCAGTTGTAGTTTGGTCCGTGGCAAATGCCTTGGCCTCATAATGTGATAGATTTTTATACCCACGTTTTTTGTTTTTTTTTAACATGGATTGGAGACGAGACTTCAAACAATGGGAGGACAGAATTCAATCAAAGATAGTAGACAAACTACACTCTACTATCTTTGGTTCAATGTTGATATGAGGTGAAATTTCCAGAAGTGCGGGACAACCCATTTTGTCTTTAAAAGCGACCATTTTAATATATGTTTATGTTCTAGCCCGCTAGGTCACGGGTCACATACATGTATTATATTTCGTTAAATCTTTCCTTTTCCATTCAAGATATCTGTAGAGACTAATCAGCTCAACCAACATTTCTGCTAAGCTTTACTTGGGTTAATTTTTTTTCCTGTCTGTATTGTGAATATTTTGATGTTCGAAAATCTGAGAAAAGTTAAGAAATGAAATAACAACAACAACAACAACAACAAACGGAAAGAAAATTCCGATTTTTGGTATGGTCACGAGATTGTCGCGTGACCACTGACGACTTAAAGCTTTCACTTTAAACTTCATTCATGGAAATGTCTGGAAAGTTACAGATTCTGAACTCAAGATAACAGGAGCGCACGTGCTTTAGAAATGTTCCAGTTTTTGCCCAGGGAAAAGAGAGCAAGGCTGCAGTAAGTGCACGAGCACGCCCGTGCTTGGTTGCCATGCATGACTTTACAGTTTTATTCTAGTCAGATGCTAATTGTTTATATTTACACTCCAGAAGAAAACAATTAGCTACACGTATTTCTATTCTTAGGCCAGGGTTTTAAAAGTTAGAAAAAGCAGCAGGTGGTCCGGGTTGTAATCATGGCAAACAAACAAAAAGTAGGCCTACATGCATGTGTTACCAGAGCCAGAGATCGCCCCTCTGTGCAAGCGTGATAAAAATGCTTGTAATTTATTCCCACCGGGTGCTAGTCAACCATAAAAGACATACTTATAATTATTATCTTGAAGACTGTTCCATTGAAGCCAGGCGGTGAGCTGGACGTATTATATTATTATATATACTGTATAGTAGTAGGAAGTTTGGGGGTTACAGTGATCGATCTGTTCTCTCCCAGAGTCCGTTGGATTTAATTTCACGGGGGCAAGAGAGAGAGAGAGAGAGTGAGAGAGCCCAGGGGAAGAGCGAGAGAGAGACAGAGAGAGAAAGAGAAACAGAGAGAGAAAGAGAGAGACAGGCATACAGACAGACGTACAAACACGCAGAGAGATAGAGAAAGAGAGAGAAAGAGTTAGACAGGCAGAGAGAGAGCGAGAGAGACAGACAGAGACAGGGATGGAACCGGGGAGAGCGCTCGGTGCTATAATACTACAAGGATGTCATCATCGTTGGAATAACTTATAGAACACAATGATCACACATGTAAGTATTTAGAATAATACATGTATATTAAATAATACCCTTTGATTCTGATCCACTTATCGCATGGGCCACGATGAATACAATGGGCTACATGTACTTTAAAATTTATTATTCCTCCCAATATCATAGGAGTTTGAGTTTGGGTTTTGCGGCCCTCCGGCATGACCATAACGTCCACTTTGAGCCTTTCACCATCTATTGGTGCACATTTTCCTTATATTTCGTATTCAGAGCTGTTAAGGTATAACATGTAGAATCAAATACATTCATTATAATTTTAACACATTGGTACAATTCTAAAAAAGTATAAGAGGATTAAAAACGATCTAAATAACAATAATTATTAATACTATTATTATCTTTTCCTCATTTTCTTAGCTACAGTCTCGAGTTTATAAACGTGTAACCAGCATTAGATCTACTTCCAGACTGACATTGTTTTTTTTTTTTGGTAGGCAAAGGCAGCAGTGACTGGTTCCCCGCTGCGAATGTTAATGCTTTGTAATCGACTTCTAGTTTCTACATTCCTATCTCTGTATCTTTCCGTGGCCGCGATCTTTCCCCCAGCTCGTCACCTTGGAGATTTCTTCAGCGCCCCGATTCACAAAGTTCACGGTATCGGATACTCTCACAGGATACCCCATCAGAGAAGGGGGTAGAGCGGCGGAGACAGGTCAATAACCTCGCATTGTCCTTGACCCAGCTCAGTTAAACAAATTGATACCGGGTAAAGATGCAAAGAAAAAAATGGGTCAAACGTGTCCTGGACACAAACGAAACTGCTGTGAGTGAATCATACAGTCCACCAGTACAAAAATACCCATGTAAACAGGGTCAAACTCAGGTCATTCACTATTCAGTCAAATATCGTAAATAACACTGTTTGTTTACAGTGAAGTGGTGGTTCTCAGAGTCCCAAGCCACATTTCCGCCCCTCCCCCCCCACCGATCCAATGTTTCCTGAATTTCTCTCCTACTTTAAATTAATATTTTCCGTACCATCATACTTTCACAGACGAACAATTTATGTCACTAAATTTCTTGATGAAATTTAATGCTGTCAAATAAAAAAGAAATGCTGAAAAAGAAAATGCAAATCTGAACAAACATACATAATTATTTTTCTCTCATTTTATTGCATTCAAGTTATCTTGGAATCCAGTGTTTCAACCCCACCGGTAAACATGGTCAATGAGGTGCCAGAATCTTGTACAAATCTTATTTCTGTATTTCTTACCGGGCAGCAGAATGGTGTCATAGATTGATACCTTCTGATACATTGTATTTGTACTGTTACTGATGCTGTGACAACAAATTTCCCGGAAACAGGATAATAAAGTCATATCTTATCTTATCTTATTCATTTTCAAGCTCCACTGTGTCTTTTCTCTGTCCTTTACAATTTTGCGAACAGAGGATATTATTCATTTTAATTCTTCAGTCCTAGCATAAACAAACAGAAACGTTTTCACAACCCATAGAAACTGTGTGGTTATAAACTGAGAGGTCATTAACAAATTATTTTGCAATAAACTGATGTGAAGGAAAGAGCGAGAAAAAGAGAAAGAAAGACGGAGAGAAAGAAAAAACAGCACAAAAGTGACATATATAAAAGATCAAACAATTTAAGTTAGATCATTTTTTGAACTTTTTATTTCCTTGTCAACATGAACCACAATACTGTTCAAAGACTACTATAATTTTTTTCCATTTTTTCATCAGAAATCACGAAATTCACCATTGTTACAACAAAAATGTACTCATCACTGTATATAACAACTGCGAATGAACAAGTTTCAGAAAAAGTCGAAATTTGTGGCAAAACACTAAAAATGATTAATTATATATATATGATATATATCTCGGTACTGCATTGCCCACGATTTTATAAAATCATATTGGGGTTGCAAAAGTAACAGCAAACACAGCCTGATACCTTCATGCTACATTTTTTCATGAAAATTGAAATAACTGGGAAAATTGTTCAGTTCGATTTTTTTTTTTTCTCCATTATAATATAGAAATTTTTTTGTTTGTTGTTTTCTTGTTTTTTGCTTTAAACAAAACAATAATAATTTGATGCATGATGTCGATGTGTGGACAAATTAATGGTAAGGATGATGATGATGATAATGACCATGTTGATGATCATGGTGACAAAAGAATGATACTGACGATATCTGATGATGTGTCCACTACAACAGTAATAAAACAACAGCAACACTGTCAGTGAAAGCAAAAAAAATGGGACAAAATTGTCGACATTCACTTTTTCACAATTAGCTACAAAATGGCCATGGTCTAACACTGCAGGTAACTGTTGATTATTATGTCATCTAGCAAAATAAATTAGGCAAAGTACTTCAGTTATAACATGAGCAACCGATACTTTTAATAGTTACAGATTTTTTACTCATAAGAAAAGTATTAAAACATTTGTTACCTTGCTACTGAACAAAAACATGTCCTCCCTCACATTTTTAGCTAACTGACCCAGATTCTGTTCAAATAAAATAAATCAAGTGTTTTTTTTTTTTTAATTTTTTAAAATAGTTATTTTTTCAATATTGCAATTTGCAGCAAACTTCAGCAAAGTCAGATCTTGAAGAACGTCAAACATTCAAATTTTTATGATTAACCAACATATAATATGTGTGCCTGCCTGGGAAAACAACCCAAAATACTTGTATCAGTAAAGTTCATTTTGAGTTGCAGCCCCAAAAATGTGAGAATGTCATATCGGGGTCAAAAAAGTAGTTCCTACAAAAATAGCAAATTCAACCATTTTTCAGCATTGATTTTATTATAAAACGGTACACTGTTATGTCCTGTATGCTTTGTGTTTTAAAATCTGAGGTATAAATCAAGACCTGAAATTTTAGAGCTGTTTTTCTCAAGTTTCCATTTTCGTATATGGTCTCCTATAATGTGGTGTATCTCTACAACTACTACAGATATTGAAAAGCTTAAAAAAAACCCAGCTTGTTCAGCATTGAATTTTCCTTTAGGAATCACTGTTATCTCAATTTTCAAAATTTCCGACATTTGAGTTGTTTCCCAGGCACGCACTCATATATCACAACTGAGAAAGATCTGAATTTATAGCAACCTTCTAGGTTTGTTCTGCTAAGATTAAGAGGAGGCATAATACATGCACAATTTATTGATATTTGCTGACAATCTGTACTCATTTTAACTGCAACAGCTAAATTTACTCAAGCTAATGTTTAGATAAACAGCTCACAATATACATGTACATATATATGCATTCACTGCAAAGTAGGATTAGGAATATGCTCCAGGTTGCTGTACTGAACATGATTCATGACACATAATGCCAACCAGAACACTGAACATAGGCCTGTCAAAAAATACTTTCTGAAAAGGACAAAAACACCCATGACTGATCCCTGAGACAATAACCATCTCCGATATTCTGAACAAGAGACAGAGAGAAAATAGACATTTTAAAAAGGCCAGAGCAAGATGATAGCAGAACAGCTTCAACAACAATCCTCCAACGACAATAATTATGTATTAAATGAGAACAAAACTCACAACAATGAACAAATATTACAAGAATATTATCAGTTTTTCTCCTGAATTCTAACGAACTCATGATATCACTTTTACAGATGTCTTAGAAACCTGCATGAACTATTGGGCCCCAAATCATTCTCATCGGTATACATCAGAACTAAAAAAACAAAGGCCTCTTCTGAAATACAACATGATAATGTACAATGTAGTCTGAAAATCAATATATTCTAATGTGATCCTTTATCTGTGACCATGAACAAACATTATGTGCATCTTCAAAACATGTCTTAATAAACTTATAATGAATTTCTTTCACACACAATTTATGGACTTCAGCACAGCTGAACAGCTGAAAGAAGACCATATATCCCTTAAAAAAGTTCTTTGAACCCTTCTCCCCTGTAACTTGTCATTTAACATGTGTTCGGGGTGGGGGGGGGGGGGGTGTCAAAATAACTTACTTTCGGTAATACTGAACTACATCATAATGAGAGAACAATGAAAAGGGTTGGCATAAACACAGGAATGGACAAATTTACCAAAAAAAAAAGGAGAAATTTAACAATAATTTCTTTCAATTAAAAACTTACAGCATCAACATCAACGAATTACTTTATATAATACAAAATGTAGGAATAAAATGCTAATATTTCATGCAGTGCTGTTTAATCAAAAAGGAAAAAGGAGGATACCTAAAACGTTACACATGATTGTATTGCAGAGCACAAGCTAATAAGCTTTTCCCCATTTGCTGTTGCAATTTCATTGGCTCTGCTCCAATGTTATACTCCCTCCATGAAATGTGATATGACAAGTGCCTGTACATATTTACACTGCTAAACTAATTAAGAGAGGGTGCCAGCTTGGCTGGAAGGAATTCTGTCATCTCTTTTTTGGCTCTCTTATGAATGGGAAACAGTTTTTAAAAAAAACAACTCAGGAACAAACAAACAAAAAAATGGCTGAGAGCAGCCCCCAGACATCTGCATCCTCATCTAAGTCCAACATCAAATAATTTTTTTCTATCATTATTTTTAACATAACTACAAGTTTTGCCACATGAAAGCACCTGCCAACCTGCTTCAGCAAAACTTTTGGCAGTACTCGAAACTTACACAATTCAGCATGATCAAACATCTTAACTCTGCTAATCATATAAATTATTTGCTACTTACTTCTCAAAACTGTATACTTTACAATACCTTGCTCCAGTATCGTTGGGAAAATTAATAAAAATTACAATTCCCAAAGATACATTTTGTACATGTTGCAAGCAAACTGAAATTCAACATAACTATACAAAATGGTTCTGATTAAATATTTTGTAGTTTTCTTCAGTATGTAAACATAGTATTTACAAGCTGCCATACAATGTGGGGCATTACAAGGCATTTCTTAACTCTGAAGAAAGCTATCCTTTATGTTTCAGTGATCTAAGATCTAAATCTAGGTTTTTCTAAACTATGCAAAATGAACTCGCAGCGACAAAAATATTACAAAGTGAAAACTGTGACATTTACTTGCAACAACCCCCCCCCCCCCCCCCATTTACACATAAATTAGTCTTAATTTTTTTTTCATATCAAGATCCCACTACCCCCCCCCCCCCCCCCACCCATGATAGGAATCTTTACTCTCTCCTGTTTTTTTTTAAATTTTTTTTTTTTATTACGGGCACCAACAAACAACAAAAGAAGAAGATACCCATAAGGGAGCCCTTTTGAGGGCTAGGAAAACCACGAAGAAGACAGAAAGAAAACAAGAAAACACCAACAAGAAACAGGAGGCACAAATCCCAACGGCAGCGACACCTCCCAAAATAAAGATCTCAATTCATATCAAGATCAACACTATGAAGACATCATGTTATGAGATATTGTCCTATATCTATCTTAAATTTCAAGACGGAGAATGTGGTCATTAGCAGCTAAGCATGATGATCACAACAAACCTGACCACACCAAAAGAGTGACACAATGAAGATGTACACTGCCAGTCTTTTCAAGAAAATCAAAATTTTCAATGAATTTGACATTTTTACCATGGTATGCATGCTGACCAAGTTTGCCAGGATTTTTTTTTTTTCCCCATATTAAAAGGCTGCTATGAAAGAAGTGCCACTGGCCATCAATGGATTTTCCATCGGACGCCCGAAGTTCCATTGTTTCTGCTGAGTAATCCCTTATTCAACAATTACAATCACTATCAGGCAGCAAGAACAGTGAACATGAATCAAGAAACAAACTTTAAAAAAAAATTCAAAGAGGGAAAAGGAAAGGATGTATGTAGGATGAGAATTCACACTTCACAAGTACAGAAAAAATAACAAAGAAACCCACAGAAATGCCATGGACGAACAGAACACTAGATCTACACAAGAAAGCTAGTTCACTGTCAATTTTGACACATTAACAACAACAACAGAAAAAGAAACACAATGTAAAACTGAATATTCATACAAAACAAGGCCAAACCACAAATAATGATAAGGAATATCAACACTTGCACTTACTGCTAAATTAAACAACATCATGTCTTCAGAAAATTCCATATCATTTCTTGCCCTGTCCAGACAATTGTCATATCTTTCCCTTATCACCCAAAGGCACCCATATTGATCACAGCACTCGGAAAGCCCAGAACTCACTCGAAGTAAATTCTAAACATCACCTTGAGGAGACAAGAAACTATCAACAAAATGTGACTTCTCAATTATTTATTATTATTTTGCACTGGACTTTAAAGTTTCAAAGACTTTTTCTGGGTCAGCACCTGATCAGAAGCTAATATTTAGAGGACCCCCAAATCTTCGCTGAAAATGCAAAGAAACATATCTGAAGCCATCATTTTAATACCCAGTACTGTTTTGACCAAATATTCCAACACAACTTCAAGACAGAGAATTCCTGGTTTATTTTAAACCAGATCTATATTCTTCAGTACCTGCTATGTTTTTACAGTGCCGAATACAAAATGTGGTCATCAGAAATATAAAAATGATTTAATTTAATTTTGCTCTTTCACATCTTCCGTTTCAAGTGGTCCTTCCAAGATCCCTGATCATGCGACCTACTTTCAACGTGCCTTCCTTCCTTCGATCAGGCAGTGCTGTGCAGCTCCATACCACTCCGTGATATCTCCTGCCGAAACAAAATCCTTTCCAAGCCAAAGGTAACCATCTTTCGTCAAGTATCCTGCCAATCTTTGGGTCACTGAGGTAGCATTAGTCCAACAGGAGAAAGGGCATCTTCCAGGGATGTGCCTTCGTATTTTGCCACCTTGGACTTGAGCTTGGCATTCTCTTTACGTAATTTATTCATTTCATCCCTCAAACAAGAATTTTCCTTCTCAAGAAATGCAGCTCTCAGGGCAATTTGATTCTCTTTGACCCGTCGGGCATCTCTGGATCGCTTTGCTGCAAAATTATTCTTGTGTCGACGTGCCCAGTATCTGTCATCTTTCAAATCGTCAGGCACAAATATCTGCAAAGAAAATATTAAGTGAAAAATGATATAACATGGCTTTCAATTATCAAATTTGATCATTTCACTGACTTGATGCAAATGATATTTTCAAAGTTTTATACTTTTATAGGCCACAAGTTTTCATCTTTCAAATTACGTGAAGGAATGGCACAAGCAAAAGCGCCGCATATGGTTCTCACAGATGCTCGAGTAGGCCACAGAAATGTTAAAAAATACTGAAAATGTTCATGTACGCAGCCACAGGGTCACTTTATGATTCTCTAAATACCTGTTCATTCATTTACAGTGAAAAAGGTCAGCATCCCCCCTCCACCACCCACACATAAAAACAAAAAACAACAAAGTGTCCTGTCATCGTCTGCAAAAGCAAAACCATTTTGACATCATTCATGGCCAAGAAAAAAAACAAAATCACAAAAGGGCATTTGTAGCCAGTTTAAGAAAAAAAACAACAACAGGGTTATGGTAGCCAAATGGCAAGATGTAATCCCAACCCCGACTCAAATGTGTCCCAAAAATATCAATGTGCCAACAAGCCAATTTGGCTCATGCCATCAGTCTGAAAAACAAAACTGACAGCTGTTTGCTCTTAAACGAAATCTGAGAAGACTAAATGTCGATCCTACCTACTATAGGATCAGGGACAGGAAAATATGAGAAAAATCCCAAAATTCCAACATGCCTGCACCAACCAGGATTCAAACCCGGTACCTTTGGCATGAGAGGCGAGCACCTTGCCTCTAGACCACCTTGTTTTCTGTTCCTGCTCTGTTTACTGGTTTTTTACTTACTTTCTTTGATTTTTTTATAATGGGTTGTGGCTTGAGTTCCTCCTCTGTGAAATTTCTCTTGCGTGGATCAAAGTCTTCACGCTGGCCTGATAAATGAAATAAAATGAAAAAAAAAAAGAAATGAAATTTTGTCCATTCTGCAATTTTCCTCCTTATGCAGAAACAGTCAAGACTTGAGGCACATGCAAAGCTGAACTGGTGCCAGCATCACGACTTCGAATCATCATCTACGTGCATGGCAGTAGTAGTGGTAAGCAGCCCATGAAAATTTTTTAAGGAAGACAAAAAAAAAAAAAAAACCTGATATAAAAAAGCGGAAGCCTAGCTGAAGCTTTGATAAAACCATTCTAAATCCATTCTTTCTGGTGGAATAAGCATATACATCTAGGGGCCACCCATAAAGTATGTAGGTTCCTTTTCATAGTTTCAAGCCCCTCCCCCTTCTCTCTTTACAAGTGTGCAGCCATAGGAATGGTGAATTTCCATCACACCGCCTTGATGTTCCAAACTTCAAGTGGCATTTCGTATGAATTATGCTAATGGCGCATTAGATATGAGCCTAAATTCGCTTATTCTATAAACCTACGACTCATTTTGTTTTTAAAAAAAAACAACCAAAAAACCAAATGATTCCCAGACACCCCCTCCCGAACAGCACATATACTTTATGTATGGCCCCCAAGCACAGAATCTAGTACTGCTTTCCTCATTCAGGGGCTATCAAGCATTTATTGCCACTTTGCACAAATTACCATAAATAGGCAGGGTCAAAATAGATGTGCACTGCCCAGCTTTGTCACATTGTGAGAAAAACAATACTCAGGGATTTACAGTTCATTTCATTAGGGCAATCTGATTTAGAAAGAAAAAAAAAAAAAGGGAGATTTGGGGGGGAGGTCAAATTGTTCAAACATCATGTCGAAGATCAAATTCAGCACTACATCTTTCCTTCTCTTGAAAATCAGAATCTGAATATCTTATTCAGTAGCAAACCATTTTTTCATTGCTGCAGCATGCATTTTTTGCGCCTCTGAAACAAGTCCCCCTTCAAGTATCTTGGTGAATTCAAAACAAATTTCTGATCACACAGAACAATTATTTGTCTTCTAAAAATCTTACGAGAGATGTTTGGGGTTTCTTTGAGACTAATAAAATGAATGAACTTGCTGCACAATCTGAGCAAACAGGGAAGTCCGCTCTCATTATATTATTATATAGCACCCATTTCGTTTCTGAATGTGATGATTCATTGGATAAATTTCGACCACGAGTCATGCCCCAGCTGTCAAACAATAACCTTGCCGATGTGACGTGTAATCTTTTGCACATTACATACTAGAAATAATTATTTCTAAATGCTGGATAAAATTTAATTGCAAATGATTTCCTCTGAGTGTTGGGATAACCAAGATGGAAAACAAACAAATGCTTTGAACATACAGAAGCAAATTCCAATGCAGTAATTTGGCACCAGGAAGACAGTAATGATTATATTTTTTTTTATATCCCTATAGGACAGAAATATAAACCGTATGTCAACTGTTAAGCTTGAGCTGTATACCAACTATGCAACTTGACACCTGCAATAATGCAAACACAAACAGAACAAATACACCCAAGACAATGAAGAACACTGAAATGGCTCCTTCACATTTGACAGCACTGGAAAGGGACTAAAACTTGGATAAACTGCATGGCTGCAAGCATTCTGGCAAAATCAAACTGAAATGACCTAATCTTTATCTAAACACATCCAGAGACATGTCATGAAGAAAAATAAAATAAAAAATCTCCCACTGATCATATGACAAGAAGTGCTGGATCTAAATGCACTCTTTGGTTTACACCACTCTTCTATATTATTTACTGAATTCATTTTGCACAGAGACCAGCTGTGCCCAGCGAGCCATTCAAAATATTCAAAATTATCAAAATTTGTGATTCACGTCAAATACAACCAGTTCATGTGGGTGTCAGAACAGTTCAACAACATACACTGTATTATATCAATTTCTATCATAGACATCAGATGTAACAATTTGTGGCTTAAGCTACATGAATGTTTTCTTTGTTATATAAAGTCTTCTAAGCAAGTCTCCTCATTAGTTCAATTTCTTGAAAAGTAGCCTTCAAAGGACAATAAAATACTACAGACTAATTGGGTGGCTGTGCATATTATCTCTCTCTTAGTCTGTTGGACCACAACATTTTGGTCAGAGAACAAACTGTATATCTGGTGTGTTGAGATTTCACCTGAAGATGCCCTTATTTATGCTGTGAATATCTTCAAAATCCAGAGAAAGTGAGTGAAAGAAGAAAGCCAGCATAATATAAGCCAAGGGGTTACAATGAAAATACGAACCTGTAACAATTTCAATGCAAAATAAGACATTATAAAAATACAAACAAACAAAAAAAACACACACAAAAAAAAACAACTTGCACATTCAACATGAACAAGCAAGCATGATAACTCTAAGCTGATACTTATTTAAAAGGAGGAAATTTACAAGGGTAATGGGGATTATTTTTTTGTTTCATTTGATGTGCATGGCTGGCTACATTTGTGACTCTGCACAGATCAAAGAAAAAACCAAGCTTAAACGCCTGTATCTCACTAAGCAGCATATAAACTCAGCTCTCCAAAGCCTTCAGACAATTAAACATAAAACAGATTGCAAAATGCACTATCTCAATTTCTTCCTTTTTATTTTCAACCTATAAGATAAACAAGAAGGAATCTGAAGAATGTCACGTTATCATTAGAATTTATGTTTAAGCTTCGGGACAGTCTTCATGTACACAATTTATCCCTCACTGTGTGTTGAAGTTGCAAATAAAAGACCTTGGAAATAATTTCTGGTAACCACATACACTGGAAGCTGCCTGAATGGCAGGGTATTTCTTTAGTAATCTGGTGCAGTGTAACATCCAAAGCCTAAGGGGTGGAGGGGCGCACATTATTTGCAAGGTGCATTATGTAAATACAATAGCCTAAAGCACTCCTCGGTATGCCACTAAAATTAGACAGCTTGAATGAGGCACACTATTTGGCTGGTATACCACCTATGACAAAAAAAGCAGCAGGTGTGGGGGAGAGTGGGGTATACACTTTGTGATAATGCGACCGACAAAACGCAGCATGGGGAAAAGCAGGAGGGCAGTCAGTCAGACTGCACCAATTAGATGGTTTACCAGACAACCTAAATATTGTTTGCCATTTCTTCAAGTGTAATATCTACAGCTGTAATGATACTAACGGTGCAAATGGTAGGCCAAGCAGAGAGGAACTTTAATAAAAAAATTGTGACAAGCATAGGGAGTTGTTGCGGAATGATGGCAGCAACATAATGAGCAATATGACAATCAGAAAGCTGCTTAAATGACAATATATGACAGAAATTTGCACAAAACGATACTATCTGAAATACTGTTATCCTTCTGCTTTTTTTATTCACAAGAATAACTTGGCGGAATAACATGTATATTGGAAAAGCCACAATATAAAATATATCAGTTACTTTGCTTTTTGTGCATATGTAGTTGTAATGTAGCAAAAATACTATAAAAAAAAGAAGTTGTACGTGTGTATTTGCTTGCAAAGCCTACTGGTACGTGGTGACAAATTACAAATCTGACACTTAATTTTGAAAGGAAGCAAGCAATGTCATTGTCAACTGTCAATGCAAACTTCTTCATTCTAGAAAGCTGAAGCCATAAATGAACTTGAAAGAACAATGACAATAAGTCACTGGCGAAAACTGTATAATATAAATAAAAAATTTAAAAAAAAAGAATTTGATGTTACTAGAATACCCGATAATCCCTACTGCAACCCAAAGCACGTCTTGATTTAATTTTCCCTAAGGTATACTACAACACATGTTAAAAGGTGTGCTTGCGCAATCATACTACAAATCTCTTGGTTTTTTTTAAATTGTGACTTAGAAAGAGAAACTGAGAAATACACTGACTTCAGCCAACAACCATTTCAGAGAAAAACTGAGTTCTAAGATTATCTTTCCTATGTTATCTTTTATAATGTCTTGATGAAGCTCAATACAATTCTACTCTGTACATTTCTCGTTAATAATAATATCAGCAGCCATCTGTCCCCTTTCCTAAATTTATCTTCAATGTTTTGATGTTGTTTGGAAATGATGAGTATTTTACTTCTATTGTCATGAGTCTAGTTAATTAAAATTCACGCGGTGCGTGAGTTGTTTGTTTAGCAGGGCCATGAGAAATTGGCTGGTGGCCTTGAACGGTCGCCGCGTATTGTTGTTTGCTAGTAAGGAATTGCAAAGTTAAACTATTAGATTCACGCTTTTCGGTTTTAATGTTCGTGATTATAAGTAAGGGAGTAGGGGTGAGAAAAGGTGGGGATAGTTGACATTGTTAAGTATGACTAGACAAGTTTTACACGTTAACTGGCTGGTAGAATAGTGCAGACTATATTCCTACTTTCAAAATGGTGGGAGTTTTCGGCCAATGCGATTGCTGAACTAATTTTGCCAGCGGATTAACCCTGCTGGGTATTTGGCCATATAAAAGATCGTGTAAAGCTGAAATTCATTGAATACAGACGAGCAGAAGCATCGTGTCGTGACGTATTTCCGGTTGGCCAGTACCTGAACTGAGTGGCACGAAGACTAGTCCATTGTCATCGGACTGAAGGAGCCTAGAGAGAGAGAAAGCTCATAGAAAGAGAGGTTTTGGTTGGACTGACCTTAAGAATCCACGCTGCGCTCTGCTGATGTTCGCGCCTACTAGCTAGGCGTGACCAACGGTAACTCATCTTTTTCACTAGTAATTGATAGAAGTCCAGAGATAGGGAGGAAACCCACAGCCTCGTAGAAAGTCTGAGAAACCCACAGCTTGGACTACACGAACGAGTGTATTATTAGCTTGTGTCTCCTTACGGCACGAGCTCACTGATAATTGATATGAATGTTAGAGTCAGTAGCTGGATAGAACTATATGTACAAGCTTCTTAATACCTACAAGCCGAAATCGTGCTTCTGTTGGCTTTGAATATACTGGGCTTTCCTAGCCTTCATTGTACCTTGAGAACCAACCCATATTATTTCTGGAGAGTTTGTCTGGCGGCTGGCCAGTGGCGACTCAACTACTTTAAATATATTATCTTATTTGTCTTACATTATACCATGTGGATATTGAGGGCAGTACAATTGATAGACTTATAGCCACATAACTATGCTACATTAAGTTAATAAGTGGAAGCTTTTACTTTTTGAATATACCTCTATCGTCTTTTGTTATATTAGTATTTATTACATATGGCCCGGCCGGCCTGAGAAATCTATATTTTTGTTATTTAATAATTTCTTGTGCGTTTGTGTCCGAGTGTGAGTTAACTGCCTCTCGTGCAGTCACTATATCCCCAAGACCCTAACTCTGCTCGTGACATCTGTCCCAGGTCTGTACTTATCCCATGGTGCTAGTTTGGTGTTTTTCTTTTGAGTCTAAAATTATAAGCTAATACAATTGCGCTATTTAATTTACAAAATAAAAAGTCTCATTTTTCAGGAGTTGGGTAGATTATGCCGTTTTTTCAGTCACTTACCAGTAGTGGGATGCATACAAGAACATTTCTGTAACTCGGGCAAAAAAATAAATAAAAAAGGTTTGCTCTGACAATTCTTAAAGTAAAATCCTACAGTAAAAGTTCAAGTACATTTAGACGACTTTTGATTGACTTTGTGAAGGCTAAAATTAACAAAGCCATGATGAAGCCATGATAACCGCTGTAGAATCAGAGGTGTTTCCTATGCTACTATTATTGACAAACTAATGCTAACATCAAACGGCATAAAATTACCCACTATAATGAAATCAACGGAAGAAAGCATTTCTCCTGCCTCAGCTCAATCACTACATATTATTGTTTTTTCTTATGACTTTCGCTTTCTTTAGGCTGACAAAATCTCACTGACCATTCTTTTGTCTGCTTTCTTCAGTCCATCCTTGCCATTTAGGTGTGTAGTGTTGTGACTCTTCACCATAATCTGGTGAGAGATGGCAAGAATTCAATACATACAAACACATTACAGTTGCTTTTTGCAGCATTTCGAAATCAGCAAATCGCACTGTTTCCTGACAGCTGAATTTTTAAATTTCTTTTTTGTTTTGTTTTCCAGATGTCTGGGACAAACAGAAAAAAAGGGGGCTGGAGGAGGAGGGGGGGGGGGGGGGGATGCATCAACAGAGTGGACGGAACGACAATGTTGAACTAAAAATCGCAGGAAGATCCAAACTGGCTAGGAAATTTGATACCTCTTTATGTTCAGCTTTCTCATCCTGACCACCCTCAGGACGCTTGTCAAATACACTTCCCCCTCTTCCTCTTTTTTCTCAACTGCATTCTTGTATTTGGAGCTTCTCTGACCCACAGCCTATTGATAAGCATGCTTTTTATCCACACTTAGAAATGGAATTCCTTCCTTATTCCCATGACTCATATGTAGGAGGCCATGCAACAATGGGAATGACTGCAGTTCCTAACACCACTGGAGTGCACCATACACTTATTCTTATGGCTGGGAGGATCTAGACTCCTGACATGAAGAGTCAAAAATTTATTTCAAAGAAAATGCATTAAAAAAAAATGTTCATAACTTGCTGCCCAGCTGAAATCACTACACACTCAAAAAAAGTACATCCTCTCCAACATAAAATAAAGCTGTCTGAAGCAGAGACACCTGAACATCCAATGATCTGTACCTCAATATAGTTTTTTACATAAATATCTTTAAAGACACCATGTACCACATTTTCAGTTTATTCATTAGAAGTGAACTGCTTTCATTCAAATTCTTTGGAAGTTAACTGAGCTTTTCGCCATATGGTTCAATTTTCACCTGACAGTTTCTCAGCTCTCCAAGCAAGGACACGACCCACGAGTGCTGCAGAATAAAACTTAAATCATTAGTTATAACACAAAGACACTCAAGATTAATTGTAAGCATGCACATAATGTTCACTAGACTTACCTGGGACGTTTGAGAGAGCAAGATCTTGGTCGCTGACTGTGAAATCGACATTGAAAGGACTGACAGGAGGTGATGGGCTCTTGCTGCCGGGCTGTGCAATGGGTGGGTATTGAATGGGACTAGCTGGAGGGTTTGGTTTCATGTACTGCAGAGGACTGTGGGGTGGAGTTTTCAGGTACTGGCGTGGAGAGGCTGGCATGGGACTGACAGATACTGGCAAAGATATGAATACACAATATATGAAAACAAGAATGTTATTGGTACCTGGAATAAAGAATGTGCATGACATAATACATCAGAAAAAAATGTGTTCTTGGGGCATTTCAAAGTTGGCATAAAAAAAAGTGGGAAAAATACAGGAGAATACTGAAATGTATTTAATAATAACCGGCTGTTTGAATTGTGTTTGCAAGTAAACTGAAGAGTCTTTAAACCCCTTTCCGCCAATATTTAACAAAATTATGTTTCTCTTACAACTGATTCACTTCAGCTACATACTCTAATCCTAAAACGATCTCAATTTCTACATTTCAACATAGCAGGAATTTTCCTACTTCTGAGCTTCCACCTTTGAACAGCAGCAGACATAGGTTACAAACTTACTGCAGTAAATATTCTGCCATATGCCTGAACATCAATACAATAATTATAAAATATTCACATTTTGTGGATGTGATGAAAATATGTGAAAAAATTACTATCACAATTCACTTACCATTCATTCGACAGGCAGGGTCCTCTGGCTTCCCTGAAACTGTTGCTAGTGCTACATCCTTCATTGGATCACTGCCACCTGCAGAATGGACTCCATTCTCTGATAAGAACTCATCCAAATCCATATACTCCAAATTGAAATCCTCTGCTGTTCCCAGAGTATGATCCCACAGGTTTGGGCCCAAGAAAGCGGAGCCATAGTTAAACTGTGGTAGGTCTCCGGTACCTTCTTTCTTTACTTTAATTTGGTCACTTGCTGCAGAAGAGTTAAAAAAGAAAAACGAAATATTGAATATAAAAAGTTACCTCAAATAATGATAATTAAAACAACCCCTCAGAAATAAAATACCTACTCTGCCCAGCATCCTTTTAAACACAGGTAGAGCCTTTTAACATAAAATAATGCAATTATAATAATATTCAACACATATCTGCTACTAATTTAACATTTCACTGCAAGTAGTATTAACAGAACAGTATAATCCTGTCTGAAGTTGTCCAATATGGAACATTAACATTTAAAATGTTTTTTTTTTTTTTTAACATACTGATCTCATCCAGTATTAACTGCAATAAATTTGTAAATATTGAAAGTGTGAGGTACAAATGATTAATCATTTCCAGCAAACTCAGAATTTTCAAACCATAATTAAATCTTCCTTGGTGACAGGATTTGAAAGGCCATGATACTGCCAGACTCAAGTGAAGATTGGGGGGAGGGACATGGAGGGGGGGGGGGGGATAATCTGATTGATAGTTTGCCATTGCTGTCATTACACTCACAACTTCTCTGTTAATTCCACTTCTGAATAGTGAACCAGTCTTCAGTGAATTACTTGTTCATTATAATTAATACTGAACCTATATTGCCAATATTATGAATATACTTTGCAGTAATCTAACAGTAAGTGAGTATAGTTATTCAGGAGCTGAGCTTGCCTTTAGTACCTGGTAATACATTAGAGATAGCTTAATTTTGCTATTCTCCATGGAGTAGGGCTTCCCCAAGTATCAGTGTATCTGTCATGTGGGCATTGCTTGTGTTCACTTTTCGCATAATTAATTTGAGTTAGCTTAATTTTGCTATTGTGCGTGGAGATGGGCTTCCCTAAGTATCACTCAATCATGTGGGCATTGCTTGTGTTGACTTTTCACATTAATATGAGACAGCTCAATTTTGCTATGCTGCATTGAGTTGGGCTTCCCTAAGTATCAGTATCAGTCATCTGGGCACTGCTTGTCTTGACTTTTCACAAGACTGCAATATCTTGTACATGTTTCATTGATGTTTTATTATTTTCTCTGCTGCAGGTTTCACAGAGGTGATCGAAATATTGATTTCTAATTGTGTGTCAAAAAAACATCATAGAAACGTGGTGCAGATGAATTTCTTTAGTTCACACTAAAAATTGATCTACATCTGATGAAAGACAACATTTAGAGATTGCGTCTATGATTTCATTCCTCCACCTCCCTCCCTCTCCATCCCGCCCCTTTTCCGTTCTAGTATGGGTTGGTGGGTAGGCCTACGTGTCCACCCTGTGGCCTTACAATGGATTTAATGTGGTTCGACAATTTTTTGTTTCCTTTCTGTGTCTCTAAAAATGTAAAGAAATGAGGTAACCCATTAATTCAAATCCAATTCACTGCATCACCGTGTTCTTTCAGATCTACTGGAGCGATACAGTGAGATACTGAGGTCTCGAGAGGACAAATAGAATCAGGTCGAACCACGGTACAGAAAACGTGCGGGGCAGTTCGCGCATACCCGGTCGAGCTAAAAATAGCCCAAAACAACCTTGTGCGTGACGTCACGAATGAACCTCACGTTGCTGAAAGCATGACCTGTGCGGTGGGTTATCGCTGTTGTAGTGGTCATTTCGAGTATTGCTAATTGCTATTTTCTTCAACAGAACAATTCTAGAAAAGCAAAGTTGACAAAATAAACATATAAATTGTAAAAATTGGTTGTACGATTACAAAACGTAGACTTAGATCTAGAGATCTATTCGTATTAGTCGGCAAAATACAGCTCGAAACTATCACTATGTGACTATCACAAAATATCACATATCAGGCCCTGTAACGTGACATAGAGATATGTCGGAAAAACGACTCACGATAACAGAAAAAATGAACAATTTACTCACAATGTCCTATTATTGGTGGGTTCTTCAGATTAGGATCCTCTAGAAGTGCTTTCAGAGTCATAGATCCTAGAAAATGCGGCTGCGCTGCCATTCTTGTTTTCTTACTGTTTCGTTGATAATCTCACTCAAACTGCCAGCGACTGTTCTGCTCTACCAGTTTGTTGTTACGATCTTGCGGGAACTCTGGCATATTGACCAATCATATGTGTTCTTTCTGTCACGTGGTGATGACCCCACTAATCCATGACATGTGACCTGACCTGCTGGATTTTCAGGTCGATCTGGTGCACTGATACCTAGAGTGAGGCCAGTGTAGCACTGGTCAGTCAGCGGACAACAACAGGATAAGAGTAGAGCGGAAATAAATTATAGAGGGCGCCTCATTCCCAAGAGTTACACTTACAATGAAGGCCTATGTATTACGCGTTTGCGAACTGTGGGAATGAACTTACGTTAACCTGATTTTATATATTGTAAGCAAAAAAACAAAAACAAACTTCGATCTAACAGGCCTTTCTTGGCTATTATTAGGTGTTTGAAGTTTATGATTCAACAATGCACTTTAGTTTTATCAAAATAAAATGCAAACGGAGCAGCTGGGGGGAGGGGGGGGGTGATTTGTCTCTAAATGTCTAAACTAGATCCTGACAGTAATTAAGCCTTTAATATCACGGTTTTGAGCCTCATAATCATGAATGTTATCACATAACTACCAAACCTGCTATACACGGTTTTAGCGGTGAATTCATCCTTCAGATGCACCGTTGTTTTTTTTTTTTTTTTCCGGATTTATGCACTTACTGGCTGGACACGTGCTGAAAGCAATTGGGCTGCATTAGTGAAATATGTGTTAAGGTCCATTTAGTGCAAACAAACGCATTAATACCGGCCACCGTTTTATCAGTCATGCTTAGCACTGATCAAGCTTGAGTCCAGCTTACAAAGTGCAGCAGGACATAAACCTCCGTTTTTATTGATAGTGTAGGGTTAAAGAGGAAACTGTGACAAAATGTGGGAGCTTCAGATGAGGGAGGGGAGTCGCATGAATGTAGCTTGCAGTCCCATTCTCAGGCAAGATTAAAATAATGCGTATTCTCTGTTTGCTTTTTGTCCTGTAAAATATCTTGATACAACAATTTATTACTGATAAATGAGATGCTGGTGCAAAATCCGCATACCCCCCCCCCCAAAAACAACAACAACAAACGTTCGAACGTTCCATCAGTAATATTTGATGAGGAAGCTGAAACTACCGAAGGCAGGTGTGAGTCAGTGTTAAGTAATAATATTAATAAAGTGCTCACGTGTCTGAATGGGTCACAAAAGAAAAAAGACAAAAGGCGAATTGTTTGTACTGGATTAAATCACTCACACTCCCCCCCCCCCCCCCCAAAACCGGCCGCCTACATTAATTTTTGTGCTACAATGCACCTCCGTAGAAACAAAGATAATATAAGGGTTATTTGAGAACAATGGAGGAATCACGTACCGTAATTGTGAAGAACCAGTGTCAATTAATTTTTGACAATATACCTTTGGCTTAGAGAAGCTTTCGTTTGGCTGGAACATAAATTTTACACGAATCAGATCTAGTTCTTTAAACTCTGCACCATTGCATGCCAATCAAAGAGAGGGGGGGGGGGAAGAGAGACAGAAAAAAGAGCGGGAAAGAGAAGTGACGACTGAAGGAAAGAGAGAAAGAGAGAGGGAGAAAGAAGGAGGGAGAATGGCAGGCAGAAAGAAGGAGAGAGAAAGACAGGCAGAAAGAGAGAGAGAGGGGGGGGGGAGAAAGACAGACGGGAAGAGAGTGTATGAGAGAGGCAGATAAACAGAGCGAGATGGGGGTGGGGGGGGGGCGAGAAGGGATACACAGACATAGAATGAGAGCAGAGAGAGCAAGAGACATAGAGATCGAGAGAGCCAGACATAAAGAGACAGACAGACAGACGGGAAAAGGGCAAGATATAGATAGATAGATAGATAGAGAAAGGGGGTGGGGGTGGGAGAGGGAATTATTGCTGCTCTGGGCTCTCAGTAAAGCTTGGTACAGAGTTGAAAATTGGAAGAGAAAAGAAACCTGTTGTCGTGGATGTTTGAAAGTCTCCACTTATCTTTTATTTTCTGTAACGGTTTTGCCATTGATAGCGCCACTAACGCGGTACAAAAGTGGCCAGTTTGAAGGTGCTTTTACTGCTGTCTTGAGTTCCACGACCACTACCAAAGATAGCTACTACCCAAGACACGACTGTCTTGGCCTGGCCACTACGACTACGACAGTCCAAAAATATAAACCGCAGCCGGCAAATCACATGACAAGTCACATGACTTCTAGGAAGGCGTGGAAAATATGGAAGTCAATGAACCCAGCTGACGAGTGTTGTTATCGTCTCAGTTCCGACATGAAAACAAGACGTCCATGTCTGTGATAATGATCATTGACCACAACAAAGCAAAAGCCCAGGACACTTGATGCACTGTTTGAGGCGGAGTAAAAATAAAATGGCTCACAATTTTGTCTCTCGATCTGTTTCAATGACATCGTCCACTCAATCAACTTCTTCAACAAATTGTCGAGTGAGATGTCCAGGCAGAGGTGCCGGTTCTCCTTCTGTTCTCTCGGACGATGGTTTTGAAGTATGGCGCAGATGTCCAAAATGCCACCATCCACTTATCATACCTAAAGCTTTGCCGTGCTTGCATACAGTTTGCTTGCATTGCTTGAGAATTCATTACCAAACCGTGAGGATGCAGGTAGGCCTAATTTGTTGAGGCAGTGGCAGGCCAAAGTTTGGCTAGTTCAAACTTAATCTAGAACTAGATCTAGATCAGTGACACAACAATGATGAATGTTCTCTTTTGCTAAACCTGTAGGGCCTATTTGTATACATCAAGGAAAACAGGCTGTCAAACTGCTCAGTATGTGGCCAGAAAAATACGTCATTACCAAGTAGGCCTATCTAATAGTAATAGGTATGATAAGATCAGGGGCGAGACTTCCTCAGTCAGTGATTACCCTTAGAATTAATTAATTCTAGAATTACTACGCTTTCCAGATCGAGCCCAACCCCAAGTCCATTTAGTCAGTTCAGCATTCAATTCTACCCCGCTATTTGCGTTTGTTATATAGTCCAACACCCCTCACCGAAAAGCATCTTTATATAGGGACCTACACCTCATGAACTTGTCCATAATCAGTGATTTAAAACAAAGACGAAGAAGACTTGACTACACCCAGAAGCTATCTTGAGCATAGCCTGTATTTGTGAACGCGGCCCCATAGACAGCAGAATAGTGGGGGAAAAAATAGCGATTATAATCAAAGTTTGACCTGAATTTACCTATGCATGTTTTTCACTATATAGATGCGGTCGTTTTCATCCTAATCGAAAGGTAAAGAGTAGAGTGAAAGAGTTTGTGTGGATTTTTTGTTTGTTTGAGGTAATCTAAGAATAATTTATTCTACGCATAGCAAGAGCTATCAAAACATTTAGGCCACGCTTATTCTGTTTGTGATTTTTATTGAGGAAGAGCTCCTTATGCGTCACCTGACAACCTCCTTGGCGTAAAATAGCGTTCAATTGAGTTAGATCTATCGATGAAACTTTCACAAAAACATTTCTGATTGCGAGAGCAGTGTATGGGATACAAAATCGCCCAAGTACCATAACAAGCGGGCGAGAACCAAAGCCCTCTGAATTTTAGCGAGTGATAAAAGTTTAGAAAGATCAGATTAACTTCACATGACATACATTGAAAAGCTGAAACGAACAAGTCCTTCGCTCGATGAGTGAGAGGCCAGCGGCGGCCACCCGAGCGTCCATCTCAATCACATGACCAAAACAAACGATGCGCATCACTTCTCATTCAGAAACAGACCAGAGTAAACAAACAGCATGTCGAGGGGGAAGTCGGAAAGCCAGAAGAGTTCGTCCTCTGCCCTACGTTCCTTTTTTTCTATTCCAAAACCTATCAGAACCAAACTCGCCTGCCGAGTTGGGGTGGGGGGGGTGGAATCGACGAGGTTCCGCAAGATCTGACGTTTTTTTTTTGGTGACTGCTTCCCCCCCCCCGCGGTCATCGTTGCTTTGCTTCAGAGTATAAAATTGTAGCTAGGATATTTTTTTAAAATATTTTTTTACAATTTTTTTTTTTAGACGAATTATTGGCCTATTATTAGTCTAGCCAATTTTGTCGGGTGTGAAATCACAGAGAAAGTCAGACAGAACAAATAAAAATGAATTAAACTTCCATGCAAACAAACAATGTAATAAACTAAAACATGACAAATAGATCCAGGTTACCGTGGAGAGAGATGAGCTGTTCAATTCGCACCGACTAAAAGAAATCTGTCACAAATCCCAGACTGGGAGATGTAATAAGTTATGACAGGACAACAATCACGAACAAACAAGTTAACACTTAACAGAACAATCCATCAGACTCACACATTTATTAAACATAATTATACATATAATAGCGCAATTACATATATTATATTATTGAAATGACTGCCGTACAACGGCCTTATTCTCACACACACGCTCCCTCGGATCCACAATCCGGTAGTTACTCCTAAAGGCACTTCGGCCTCAGCCTCTCCCCTCAGGGTCTTAATAGTACCTTAACGATTCACTGGCGCCGCAGTCTCTCAATATCACCTTCCTATTGTCATACACCTTAGCACTCCCCTAGCACCTCAGCAGGGCAATAACACATTATTTCCATAGACATCAACATGGCAACAACATAATATCAGTTCACTAGCCTATCAACATGGCAACAATATAGTATCTCATTCACTCTCATATCTACGTCCCTGTCCGTGGCCTGACTGCCACGACTTTATGTGCCTCTACTGTCCTGCACTGACAGCCTCACTTCTGGCCTATGTGTGGCCTCCGGCCCTATGCTGGCCTATCCCCTGTGCTCATCGAGGTGGCTCTGCGGCCCGTCCCCGACACCAGTCATAACTGGAACGACTCTCACTAGTCTTCTCGACTGCTTCCCCTTTATGTCCGCCCGATGGGCTTTTATTCACAGGTCCGATCCCCTGGACCTTCTAACTTGCAGTGATAGTAATACCGCGCTTTCGCCTCCTTCAGACCCCCCACTCATGACATGCACGACTTTTCTTCCCTGTCTCCGTGCATTAATTTTACTCTCCTCCTTTCCCCCCGTAATTATTAACTATCGCTCACTCCACTCGTGACAAAATCATTTACATGTTTAAAATTTGATTTTACATTTATATTTCTGTCCTGTTCAGTGAACAGGAATAAATAAAATGAACAGGAATAAAGTAATCTGGAACACACTAGATCTAGTAACATTGATCAATTTCCCCACGACATCAATTTTGCCAAATCCTTTAAAAAAAAAAAATTGTTTTTCTTAAAAATGAGCAATCCTAGGTTAAAAATAAAAAAATATGCTCCGCCATGGGTTTGAAGCCAGGACTGGACCCGTTGTCTCTGACTGATAACCGCGGATGCTAGCCATTGCGTCATCGCAGACTGCAGAATACAGAACTTTCCCATAGTAGACATCACAAAATCAAGAAACCCCCATCTGCGAATAAGATTGGGATCTTATTTGCAGACGTCTGCGGTTAAGATGGGGATTTTATTCGTAGACATCTGCGAATAAGCACTTCGTTTATAATAATATAGTATAGATCTAGATATAACTGTGATCAAAATCAGTCGAACATATCAAGAACATCACTTCACTTGGTAGGTCGAGCGAACCTGTACCGCAACGGCAGATACACACTTCTCCGAAATGGCTGCACATCTTTGTGTCACAGAGATGCCATTTAAGCACTTTCGGCCATTTAATGTCAATGTGTCCTATTCGAGAAACTTTATAAAATGGTAGAATAACAATCTCTGGCTATGAATATGACAATGAAAACATGCCGTTCAAATTATATTTTAAAGAATGGATGAAAAATATGCATTTATAAGTCTAGTTTGTTAGTATGAATGAATGGTATTTTCAGATTAGTTTGGCTTGTAAATTGCTGCATTTTTATCCTGTTGACAAGAATAGTCAGCTCTTTAGATTTTGCAGTGCCAAGCACCCGTTTCATTGTTTTAGTCGCTGCATTTATTATTATGTAAATATGATGTAGCGATACGTCCTATTATAAGGATCTTAGTAGCTTAAATTCTGATTACCCTCGGCAGGGGGCCACACTTCGCCCCTGGATAAGATATACAGTTCCTTCTTTACGTCTCCTTAAAAAGAAAAGATAGCATGCTTTATCTTAGGCCCCGCCCACTCTTGGTGCGCAGAGCCAGCCCTTTGAACACTGTATTTGCTTAGAAAATAAAGCACAAAATTGATTGGTTTCGCAATGTAATCTAATGTGCAATGAGTGCACATAGAAAGGGCAGACGAGGAAAGGAGAGAGAGATTTTTCATCTGCCTCTTGTCTTATCTTACTTTAACCCTCGTCCCACGTTGAGTGAACTTGTCCACGTAACGCCCTATGCAGGGATAGCCAGCGGCCAGTCAACCGATCGTTCGTGCCTTGCTGATAACCTCGGCGGTCGGGTCAATCGGGTCCTTTTGAACATGTGCATCGTGTTTACTCTAGGACGCGATAACAACAATGATGGTGGATAAATCATAAGTGCCCCCTGTGATATTTGGATAAAGTATTTGTGATGCTATGCAGTAAGTTCTGTCATTATCTGCATTTACATGCTGTTTAACACACATTTTGTCCTTTTCCCAAGACCTCTGCGCGTTTGTTTGTCTCTAAGTCAGGCCATTCCGGTGAACAAATTATCTTTTAAACCAGATGCTTAATTTACTAACCACATGTATCATGACATTGCCTTCTCCCTCCTCCACTATGTAAAGGTCCCACGTACTATGATGTTAGTTTTAGCAAGAGATTTGATTTTCCAGCTCGTAGAGTAGCCTACATACATGGTAGTGAAAAACGGTTTAATCAAAGCAACACAATATCTCTCTAATTACCACACCAAATAAAGACAACGATCAACAACAAGGTCGGTCATTTTCTCCCAGTTTTCCCTGATGAAAAACCTACGGACAGACGCCCTTATGCATGCAGCAGGCCCTAGTATTACATCAGAATTCATTATTACAGACATAGAACGGTTTCTCAAATACGCACATGGTCCCTAGATGACAACCAGCATCAAAGCCAAAAGTTTCCCTAAGATTTTCCCCGGTTCGAACTTCAGACCGTCAGTACTATTACATGAGTATGGCGAATAATTACATGGTCATAAACGTAATCGGACAATACCATTTGGTTAGACATGGTAGGGGTGACAGGATAGATAAACATGTGAAAATAGTGTGGAAAAAAAATATGAAAAAAACGATAGATGCAGCAACCAAATAAACAAAACACGAGGAGCAGCGTTGCTGTACAATATATTGGCCTCCCGCAGGACCCAGTTAGCAGTATGTAGGCCACAATATTGGCCTCCCCCAGGACGAGGGTTAAAAATATACAGATCTATCTTGGTGTGACGGTAATTTAAACAATTTTGTCGCATTGCTACCACAGAGGTTTCCTGCAGAGAATCAAATTGTAATTACAAAGTAATTGTCTTCTTTCAAAGTCTGGGTGATAGCTGAACAGTAAAAAGTACTCAGTATTTTCTGTATTCCCCTTTGTAAAAATAAGCAATTGTTTACATCTCCCATGCTTTCACTGATAAGCGGCACTGCAAAACTCTTAAATGCAAAATGAAAATGCCCCTGTTGTCCTATCTTATTGTATATTTATATCTAACATCTTTGGTTTAACAGAGAATGATGCATCACAGACAGAAATGGAGTTGAATTATTGTTATTTTATGTTGCGCTCATTTTGTGTTGTATTTTATAACTTCTTCACTGTGCTGTGGATGTAAATGTATGTCCTAAAAATAAAATCTGTTTGGAGAATGCACTGTTTAGCATCTGGTGGGGAAAAACTTATGGCAGTGAAGGGGTGAAGAAGTGTAAGAACTATAAAGAATTTGTGCAAGGGAAAAAAAAGAGGAAATGGAAGGAAGGAAATTTTATACTATTTTGCTCCATTCCAAGTAGTTTTGTATGATATTCACAAACTGAAATAATGGAAGGTTTGGCTGTTACCAAATCTGGTTTTCTCTATTCAAAAGGGGTATGTTTCATATTGTGATTGATTATGGCAGAGCTGCTCACTAAATGTTAATCCTCATACTGCGAGGGGGGTCGAAATACGGTATCGACTTTCCAGACAGTCACTCTTCATGGGCATCAATATGGCAAGGTCACTCTGACTTCACTGCGTGCAGGCCGTATTTTCAAGCGTCCGGTCACTGTCCTCTTTGAGATGTAACTACTGTCTTATTGCTCACTGTACCTCTTCTAAATCAAAGGCATTGTGACAAGGACATTTTAACCAGTGAATCACTACTCGACACTAGTCGGACTCACAATGACTAAGCTTTCATAGGCCCTCCCCACGCTATCAAAAGATGTAACATCGACATGCGAACTGTTGCTCAACAAATTTGCAATATTATCTTATTTTCTCACAAGCTGACCATCATCTAGAGTTGCCTGTTTCTAAGAACCAACAGTGAGTATAGGCCTACAAGCCAAACCATGTGGACAGCGGTAGAGTGGTCATCTACATTGGCAAGGGTCAGTGCAACCCAGATAAGATTCCCTGTGAGTAGGGTCACTGACGGGACAATGGACTTTAAGGCATAGCGCGCAAGGTATGGGTTAAAACATATGTCAAGGGACCTAATTCCCCAGGGGGGCTGTGTGACCCCATGTGCGTGGACGGTCCCGAAGTCATGTCCTTGGGTTGCCATCGGAGATAACTGGTTTCGGTTATCTGATCCTGCCAGAAAAACTGTTGGGCACTCCATGCTTGAATTGTGGCTAGCTGCTTATTGCTTTGACTGCATGGTCTTATGTTTATTTCATACTCAGGCTCAAGAAAAAGCATGAAGTTTTAGACTTTGATGTTTGACCGTCAGTTGAAGTGCAGTTGGTGACCTAGTCGAGATTGGTGTCTTGGTGGATGTGGATCGTATTTTTAAAATGTTTTTTAAAATGTTAGTGAAACTGAACAACATTGCTGAGAATATGAAATATAAACAAAAAGTGCTTCACTCCTATTTATGTATTGAGGTAACTAAATGCCAACAGCAGTGACCCTCCTAAAATAAAGACCTCAAACCTATTTATGTGTCATATTGGGCAAATTTACACTGTTAAGAGATGTTCTCAAATGAGGTGTATGTGTACACTTTCAGTTCATATTGTTTAAAAGTGACGTAATGGAGATTTTTAAAAAAGTGATAGGGTCTGACATATTTTCATCAGTGAAAGCTTGTACATTTCATTTGACCCTCCTGCATCATTTGCATCTGTCCCTACTGCTGTGGAGAAATTCATCAGTTTTCCTAGCATGAAAACGTCTACCTTACACTATCAATTTGCAGCTTGTCTCTGTTTTTGTCTTCGAGAGGGGAGGGCATATTTCAAGGTTTGTGAATGAGCGACAGTTTACCAGTATCATACAGTCTTTACAATACACAGTGTGTAAATAATGATGCATAAAATTATTGATAGTATAATATAATTATTTATACACCAATTTTTGCTGTTGAAAAGGTGAAAAAAAAAGATCAGTTTGTAGATTTAAATTTCAAGAAGGAACACTTGTAAGGAAGAACAAGACATGACTTAATTTTTGTGCGTTTTGCCTGCATGGATCCTATTTATTGATTTATTCCTTACAGAATGTTAGGCTGACTTGTCAGTAAAAAGTCAGTTAAAAATATGTACATACATAAGTGATCGAAGTAAATTATGTCATTTATTTACGTTTTCTCTCTTTCATTTCTTTTTCGTTTTTAATTTTAAAATTTTTTTAATATTCAGGTTGCCACCCAAGCGGAGGAGCACCCAAACAAGTATAATTTTTATTCCTGGGAAGGTTGTTTCCCTTGTCCTATCTGCTCATATCCTTGTTATATCCTGCCGGAGGGGTTAACAACCGTACCCACCAACAAAAGGCTCCTTCGCTTGACTTTCAAAGAAAGACTATATCGCCACATCGAAAACCAGCAGAGAGAAGAACCAGTCGGCTCAAATTCATTACAAAGCAGTGCACAAGTATCAGAATCAAGAGAGGAAGCACAACGTGATTTTGGAAGTAAAAGTTAAAAGCATAACTTGATCCAATCTAGGTGTATTTTATTCTCCCGTGCTTTTTCCAAAAATTCTTCCCTTTAGGAGCTTGAAAGTCATAGATCTTGTTTCCCCCACCGAAGCATAATATTTTAATTATGGACTTTTATCAAGTTCCAGTTCCATCCCTCTTATAATTAGTCAAACTCACAGCAGTTTTTTTTAGGTGAATTGCAATTCATAATATCTTTGGCTGAGATGTTTGTAAAGATAACTTGCTTGTCCAAGTTTGAAATGAATTTATACAATTAGATACATTTGCCAGATTTTAGGCTGTGAGATCTCCCTGATTTTCTATGCTTTGTAGCTGGACTCTGCTGGACCTTTTGTTGAAGCTTAAATCTAATTGTAAAATTCAGTACCGCAGTCAGTTGAGGTGCACATCTTTATTTTAATCGTAATTTACATGACTGTAAAGGATTGCATGATAGTTTAAAGTTGACAAAGAAATTTCTACCTGGTTTGCAATTTGTTTTCAGCAGAAAATTTGATGGCAAATTCAGAGCTGTCCGAAAGTGTAGATGCTCAAGGATGCACTGAAAATGATGAAACAAACACTCGCAGTGGCAACGGAAACGCCAGCAAGAATGACAGTGACACCAAAAGTGATGCTGAGCCAGGGGATGGTGAAGTTACGACAGCTGAAAGTGGAGCTTCCGCACAGTCTGTCACAGGCCAAGGTTCTCTACAACAAGTCATCAACTCTGTGGCTGCCGTGGCTTATTGCTCTCCTTCGGTGTTGGATTGGGTCAAGGAAGACGAGAACATCATGTTGCACTGGAAACATGTGGCTCATGAATGTAGAGGAAAGGAAGAGGAACTACTTTATGTTGAGGAGTAAGACCTTTGATATTTTCTAACCTTACAACAAATACTCAGATACCTTTATTACGTAATCCCTCAATAGGAAACCAGTGTTAGTAAGTCAAAACATTGCAAAAAAAAAAAAAAAAAAGCAAAAAAGTAATTGAGAAACGATACAAAGCAACATAAAGCAAAAGACAAATCAAGCATTCGGTCCACAGGCATACTTTTTACCATATTTTGATTTTGCTTCAAGCCCGGCCGCGACACCACAGATTTTCTGTGGTTTTTTTTATAACAAACTGTTAATAACAAATGCTTTGTTGGACCAGTTATTTTATTATATAACTTGAAGAGTTTACTGTGAAAGAATGCAATGGTTTTATATCAGAAATTCATCCCCAAAGAACACTTTTTATGTCCCAGATCACATTTTTCTTTACATAAAGCCATAAACCCAGACCTGCAAGCGACATAGTTGCTTTGCCATCCATGTAGTAACTGCATGGCTTTCTCCTTTTCTTTTGTTTTCAGTCTCCTGGGACACTACCCCCAACCCCTTCCCCATACAGCATTTTCCCTACTATCATCCTACCCCCGACTGTACCATTACCCAACCCTTCCCAGCAAAGTGTACTGCATGTAAATTTGTCATGTGACTTGGTGGCACCTCAGTGTTCTTTTCAAGCTGGGTGCATTTGCTTTGTTTGTTTCACCTTTGGCCTGTTTGTGTGTGCAGTGCCAATGCGTTCACTAGCTTAGCTGAGTTGACAGCTGATCTTTTACTGCCAAAAAGTAACAAAAGCAAACCAATAGACAGTGGATTTGCTACATCATTATCATCTATAGTTATACAATAAAATCATTGCAAAATGTTGAAGAGAAGGCAAAGTGACATGTCCCCACAATCAAAGATGACACTTTTGGGCTGCTCCATCAGGGGATACAACAGTGCAAATAAGATTTAACTTATCAAAAAATATCAAACATGGAAGAGTTGCATCCCATTAGTCATCATAAAATGGTAATAACATGAAATATTTTTTATTGTCCCAAAATTTTATAATACGTGTAAATTTTTATGAGTGTGTAATTATGAGCCAAGTTATATTTGTGAGAACAGGTTTGGTTGTCTTAAAGAAATGGCTGACCTGTGAAAATATGGATTTGGGATTTGTTCAGAAAGCATGTTAATTCTCTAAAATATAGACTGAATTTTGATTTGATTTTTACCAATTTGATGTGAGCAAATTGGCAGAGAATTGTTTTCCCTGTTGAAAATGAGGCATGGTATTTTTGGACGTATCTATACAAGAGAAGAGAAACTGTCAGATGAACGAAATTTTTTTAAAAATTTACTGTAGATCTACTGTATTCAGTCCGCTGTAGAAACATGTTCCTATATCAGACCCGGAACCAATAGGTTATTTCTGTTGTAGGTATGGTTATGATTGTCAGCTCTCTGTGGCCACTCAAGGCCTGATACTTGTATTTGTCAGTGTGGAAACGGTTACTTAGACATGGATTTGTTTCAATATTTTTAGATTACTGTGAGATTTGATGAGGCTAAAAAAAAGACCAAAAGAGAATTTAACTCGTGGAAGAACAATGCTGCAGGAGGTCTTTAACCCATACCCCACGCGCTACCCGTAAAGCCCACTGCCCGGTCAGTGACCTTACTCACGGAGAATCTTATCTGGGGTCACTGACCCGTGCCGCTAGATGATGACCACATACGCTGTCCACGTGGTTCGGTTTTTATTAATAGGTATGAAAACATTCGCTGCTATGCCTTATCACGCTTGATAATGAATTAACCAGCAAAACCTTAGTCTGTCAGTCTCTAACCAATGATCTGTCTTATGATTCCAAGCTGACAGCTGTAGTTTTCGTGAGAACGAAGCGTGATAACAAGCCACGCCCTCCCAAGCCCTACACAAATGGTTTCATCCTGATTGACACATACTAATAAACCAATGTGGGCATTTGGGGCAAATATTATTTCAGAGCTTGGTTCTGATTGGTTCTTAGATACAGACAACTCCAGATGGTGGTCAGCTTGTGAGAAAATGAGATAATATTGCAAATTTGTTGAGCAACAGTTCGCATGTCGATGTTACATCTTTTGAAAGTGTGGGTAGAGCCTTTGAAAGCTTAGTCTTTGTGATTCTGACCAGTGGCTCACTGGTTAACATGTCCATGTCACAATGCGTTTGATTTAGAAGAGATACAGTGAACAATAACACGGTGGTTACGTCTCAAAAAGGTCAGTGTGAAAATACGGCTTGCGCGTGCGTGGTCAGCTTGACCTGGGCAACTTTTGCCGCCCTGCGCTTGCAAGTCAATACCGACTATTGCCGCCCCGCGCAGGGTGAGGCTTAAGGAAAAGAACCTCCATCAAACAAATTTTGAACTTTTGCCTTCACTATACTCTACTAGTATGCAACAACTCAGTATATCACACTGAGGTCACATTCAATAGGACTATAGTATGATCTTTCTTTTTTTTTTTTCCACACCTCTTCTCTCTGCAAAACTAACGGCAGGAATCTGTTCCAGTGTTTTTGGCTGTCCAGCAATATCTCTACCTACCTGTCATTGTCTCTGTCTCATTCCAGGGATCCACCAGTAACAGGTCACAGAGAAGCCAAGCATGTGTGTACTTTCGCCCTCAAACGTGGAGATGATGATGTAGAGATACAACACCCAAATGCTATTGCCGTCAACCCGCACACAGGACATCTGGTAGTAGTAGATACGACATGGAACAAAGCTGTATTATACAAGACACATACAAAACCTTTCAGTTACAAGAAATTCCAACACCCAATTTTGGATGTATGCTTTTATCCTCCAAGTGAAACAGATCGCGTGGAGCGTTTTTGTGCAATGGGTCGCCGTTCGGACAGAAAAGGGATCATGGTTTATAAAGCACCGTTTAATAAAAATCCCACAGATTTCACCTGTACATACCAGAAAAACGTACGAGATGTCAGTGGCCTGTTGTTGATCAAGCCCAATACCCTAGTGATATCTTTGTGCTATGTCAACACTGTTATTCATCAGATAAATGAAAAACAGTTTGTTGATTTGGCAACACGCCAAAGTCATGGCATAGTTTATCCTACACATCTCACTTATACAGTTGCTAAGGAAGTTGTTGTTGCTGACACTGGTAACCACAGAATTGGGGTGTTTTACGGGCCAGAACTCTTAGCATTTGACTTCTACGGAGAATACGGCAGTGAGTATGGGAAATTCTTCTATCCAATGGGCCTGGCCACGGATAAGGATCGCCATCTGTACATTTGTGATGCCAATAACTACCGTGTCCAAGTCTTCAATCGTTACTTTCAGTTTGAGAGCTGCCCCATCACCCACACTTATCTGATGGGAGATTGTGTCTCACAAGATGTGAAACCAATAGACTGTGCTATCAACAACAAACAGAATCTCTTGATTTTATTCAGGGGCAGGCATTTTATGTCTTTACAGGTAAGTAGCAAAAAAGTATTCAACATCCTTTTAACGTACTGATGTAGCATCATAAGGCACAAACTGTCCAGAAATGGTAACTTTACAGGAGGAAGAAATAAACTAATTAAATGTAGAAAGAGTGACACTGGATAGGTATTTTGGTTCACATTCTATTTTTTTTTATATTTCAATTCTGTTTCATGGCAAGATATTTTTTACATAAATAATGTAGAATGAAGTTGTCCATTATTTTGAACATAACACGAGATTGAGAACTATTTGAAGTTTGGTGGCTTATGCATGAAACCAATGAAATTGCTAATTCAAATTGCGACCAGTGTGCTCATTGAGCTGGAATGGTAAGGTGTGAAGTTTTAACTAGATCAGTCTAAGTTGTCTTTGTCTGGGCTGGGACATGGATCAGATCATCATGGTTATAACACAATTGTCTAAGTCAGTTTTAACATTTTTAAAGTAATGTCTGAGATAAAAATAAGGTTTGATTGTTTCATTTCCTGAATATCATGAAGGTTTGTTTTATTCCTTCAGAATGTGAATTTGGAGATGAAACAATATTTGCATGTTACAAGATTCACAAAAGTTTTTTTGTTGTTTTTATTGCCTGAAAAAGTTATGAAAATGACTGTGGCAAGATTCGTATGACTGACAGATGTGGAAAATGTTCAGTGTTTTTGTATGAGAGCAATTTTATGCATGTGTGGCATATCTGTGAAAATTTAGCTTGCCCTGGGAAAGCAAGTAGGATGATCTTTGTGCTTGGAAGTGAATTACACAGTGGACACTTTTTAATCAGTTCTCATACAAAATTGGCTTTTTTCACAGTCGCAATTTTATTTCAAGGCATTATGTAAAACTGATCAGTTTGGCCTGAAATTAGTGGTGATCTCTGTGAACAGAAGTCAAGATTGTTTCACCATTCAGTATATCAAGATTTGGTTTCATTTATACAAACTTAACTTATTTTACATAGGAGAGAATTTACTTGTTCCACACACCCAAATTTAGTGGAGATTTTCTCTCAGTCCAGCTGATCTTTATTTTCAGATGTACCAGTACTTCGAGCCCCGATTTGTGTATACAATGGAAGATGAGATTTCAACACCCTTGACAATGCCAGAAACTGTGGACCCATCCTGTTGGAGATGCTGTCTGCTTTGTTCATGCTGCTGGTGTTGTAAGACCGTGTCCCGTCCAGATCGTACACTCTACGAACCCATCAACTAGTCAGATTTCCTCCACTTGGACAGAATTCTTTGAGTAACAGAGAATGAATGGATGGGCAGGACACTATTACTGGCCCTGGCAGCACGCCATCACTGGCTTTTCATAAGTCACATGAATGTGATTTGCACAATGATATATAATGGCATCTTATTTTTGTAAAATATTCTACTAACTCCTTAAAGGATTTAATTTTTTCTAATAGCTAATGGAGAGTACAATATTAATCATTCTCAGAAGGTCGCCCCCATTTTGTTTCAGGACCAGTGTTTTATAAATTGAGAAAATTGATCATTAATTTCCAATACCTAGGTCTATGGAACCTTATAGGAAAAGATAACTTGTGGCAAAGTTTTAGAAATATGGGGCTGTTAAGGAGATGCTTGCGTCGATCACTGACGTTACTGATGACACACAAAATAGCACAAAACGTCAACAAAAAAAGAAATTTTTACAACAAAAAAGCATTAAATGCTTGGTTTTTAAACCAGATGAGATATATCTAAAGGACTAATAGCATTTTTTAGATATCATACATATTTTCCAAGTGTATATGTGTGTCATCATAACGTCAGTGACTGGTAGAGTGTTAAAAGTTTTTCTCATGGAAAATACTGACAAGTTGGGGACCAAGTACTCATTTTCTATTAATCTAAATCAAACAAAGATTTAAAATCTTGATTCATAAGATCTAAAAATGCATTCACTTGCTCAAAATCTCATCACTTTATCACTGACGTTATGATGACACACATGTGTGTCATCATAACGTCAGTGAACAAAACTTGAATTTTTCTCTATTTACCATCGTGTTTTTACTAAGATTTGACCTTGAATTAGAAAGAGAAGTATCCAGGCTGAAAGGTTTCAAAGAGTACTGATGATTCTTACCTCCTCCTATACGAGACAGACGTTAAATTCGGAAGTCCCCCCCCCCCCCCTCAACCCCCCGGTCAGAAGCAGCGTTGGCCTTGTTTCCCACAGATTGTACTCTCCTAATAGGCGCTTGTGGTGTTTTCAGTGCTACATGTTGTGTTGCTTTCCTCCAGGGTAATAAAGTGTCATTGTGAAGCGCCTAGAGCCTGGTTTAGATAATACGCTGGGGGGTGGCGCTATACAAATATGTTCATCTTTACTTTTTTAATAACTACGGGGAAATCACCAGAAACGAAAGTTTAAAAATAAAAACTTCATAAAGGAAGAATAAAAAAGCATAAAGAGTCAAAATGGTTATGTATGTGCTTAGAATAAAGTCATAGGTTATTTATTAATTAAATCCAAAGCAGTGGGTACATGAAATAACAAACCAAACATTTACAACGGGCAATTCATTACATGTATTACATTACATTCAAGGCTGATGAAAGGGACAAAAATTGATTTCAAATCATTTCTACAAATGACATGACACATGACATTTAATTATTACTTCAGTAAAGCAAAACATTAAAAGTAAAAGCAATTCAATTTCAAGGCTGACACTGACAAAAATTATCAAAATTTTGCATGAAATGTTTTCTACAAATCATTATCAATATCAAATTTTTTACACCAGACGTAACATTGGCACAACATGATTTGCCACCCAGTACTTCTCATTCATATCATCTCTAGAGGATGACCAGAAAATGGCTATAGTGCCCACAGAATCACTCGCAGTCTCAGGCTTTAAGTCCTCATTAAAAAAATCCTTGTAACATTTCTGACCGAAAGATGGATACACAGAACGGATGCTCACAGAAAAAGCATTTGCAGCCGCTCTAAGCTGCCACATTCCCATGTAACATCCATCCTTACAAATATCAAGGACCTCAGCAGCATAAGTCATTTGAAGGCCATCACAACAGCGATCAGATAAAATTCGCAACATCTCCAACTCCGTTTCATTCAGTGAAAGATACCTGATCCTGTTAAGTACCATCTCAACAATAATTCTTACACGAACTTCAACATGAGAACTTTCATGACCAAATAAGACAACACTGAGGGAATGAGGCATACAATTGCCATCAGCAGAAACTCATAAAGGATAGAGATGGGACAAACTTTCAGGTCTCAGTCCAAGGGCATGTGCGTCAACTACTCTTTTTCCTTGACAACTGTATACAGTCCTAGAAAGAAACTCAGGTATATCATATGATTCAATGAAAGCAGAAATAGATCTGATATATGCTTCAAGGAGAGGAAACGAAGTACAACTGGGAAACATAAACAAAGCATGGGAAAAAAACTCACCCCTTGGGTAAGAATCATCAAGCACTGGAAATGAATCAGAAACTGAAACGTCAGCAGTGCCAGCTTCTTTACTTTGACGAAGAGATTGATCAAGAAATGGATCAAACAAAATAATATTTGAATTCACAGAACCATCAAGGTTAACCACATTACAAGAATTGGACTCAACAACATCAACACCAGCACTACATTCGACCACATCATGAGAATGTGAACCCACAACCTTGACAGCAGTTCTACAACTACTCTCAATAGAATCAATTGCTCTGTTAACCACATCACAAGAATTGGACTCAACAACATCAACACCAGCGCTACATTCGACCATATCATGAGAATGTGAATCGACAGTAGCACTACAACTACTCTCAATAGAATCAATATTGCTCTCTGAGCAGGCCATAAACTAAACCTCTTCTTACAATTTGGAGACTGCCATTGAGTAACAAACTCCTGATTGAGGCAAGAACTGTAGTCAAATCCCAAACAAGGCAAACAAAAACAGGACAAATTTCTGAAAAGGAGACCCTTGTCTGTCGGAATAATGCTGTGGACCTCACGGGTACCAGCAACAGTCTTCAGATTGGAAGAATTCTTCAGCTCAATATCTTGTTCCTCCAGCAGGAAGAAACTGCGAGTTGAATGGCTTGATTTGCCCGATTCGCAGTCAAGATCGGTCATTTCACGATTATCCTCCGCAAACTTCAAGAGATCCGCAGCGTTCTGGATCACACACTTACGGGACTGCACTGCGCGGGAGGCTGCTTGTTTCAATAAGCCACCCAGTGCATCACAGGGGTTTTTTCCGTGGCGAGCCCCAAACAAACATCTTTCAATTTTTAGACCACAACTAGCATAACCAGACACATACTGAAAAGGAAGCTTGGATTTATACTGTGAGCTGCACCCATCACTGTATACAACAAGTTTATCAATATTGATAGTACATACATGAGAAACAATTTTCTTCATGATGGCATCCTCCATACAGGCACTGTGTGTCAAAATATTTGACAAAAATGTCCAGTTTTCAGTTACACGCAAGCCACAAGCACATTTATAGTACAGCACACATGGGTGTACAGTGACTTGCGTGTAGCCAAAATAGGCAGACTGGGGCTGATCCTGCTGTCTACAAAGGTAGTTTTCAGCAAAGTCCATGGTCAGGACAGCCCAGTTACCTGGAATATCTGACACAACAGCCCTGTACTGGGAGCTCTGCCATCTATGTACAAAGTCATGCTTTGGTAACTTCAGCAAATCTGCCCTTAACTGATCACACAACTCAGAAACTGAACCACTTTTCTTCAACAGATCTAACCTTGCAGAACCTTTCGTCTTAACCTTTCCCCATCTCTGCCACTCTGTCTCCTTCTCCCAAGCATCACTGTCTACCATATCATCAATAACATGCACACCACAACTATCGCACTCACGTTGCATGCACTCAACATTCACCCCACAAACAGTCAGGCCAATGAGGTCACGTAAAGTTTCAACTCTAACACGACAAAAAGCATTCAATACCTTCATTAACAACATGGGGTTAATACAGACCTCACAAAGGCATTGCCTAAATGGAGTCTTTGTAAAAGACAGAATATTTTTTGGCCGCTTCCTGAAAAATGTAGCTTGAGATATGAGTGCCCCATGCTTTTCTTTAAATTCTTTGTAGAGTGCTTTCACAGAGGCTCTCAAAACCTTTCTGGATCCATTCTTAGACACACTAAGCTTTCCGGGAATTTGTGTGGCATTGTCATCCAAAAATTCCCCGGCTTTACCATCGTCTTTGAATTTTCTCCTCTTGTACAAAGAGTCAATATCACCTTCGTTGCCACTGTAAAAACATTTAGCAGAAAGGCAGACCTTGGCACGAGTCCGCTTCTCCATGTCGGGCACTGGAGATTTAATGGAGGGAGAGGGTTTAGAAGGGGAGTTGTAGGTAATGCCCATGTTTTGAAGATCAGTGATCTGTTTTTTAGCAGTTGACCGAACAAGGCTCTTGATGGAGACGAGCAGTTGATCCCCCATTTTCTTTTTGATGCGATGTATTGTCGAACGGCTTACAGACGAGGGAGTTGGTTGGGAAGAAGAAGGTGGTGTTGATTCAACAGAGCTTGGGGGTGCCCTACGATTCTGCATGTAGGAGTTGTTCCTCTCTCTTTCCCGTCTCTTCTTCTGAGAGGACATGTTGGCTCTACGCTTTTGCTGCGCCAACCTGTTTTTCATCCTCCTTTCCTCTGCTTGCTTGGCTTCCGACCGAGTTTCAGGAGCTTTGGACGGGGTCTTGGAAGTTGACTCAAAAGCTGCCTTTGCATTTTTCTTACGTTCTCTGGATCAGAAAAAAACATTATTTATTGATGATTAAGTGAACTTTAAGAAAGTGAAACAATAATCAGCTGATGAATCAAAAATGTTTAATAAAATCATGGAAATATATATCTGTGACAAAAGAATTCAGCTCAATGAACATAAAAAGATAAGCTTACCACTAAGACAGAAAAATATAATAATCCCATCCACAGCTTTTGTATAAAAAAAAACCAAAACAACCAAACCTGTGTAGTCATTTCCTAGATTCCTCGTCCCAACCTCTCCTGTCCCAACAAGGACCAGGAATACAAGTTAAACTGTATGAAAAAACACAATGTCAAATAAATAATATTTTACCTAAAAGCTGCCTGGCGAAGTCTGGCCTTCTCTCTTTCAGTTGCCTTTTGGTCTGGTGTAGCTAAAAGCCTAGCTATTCGCTTCTGCTCTGCGTTTTTTTTCTTGAACTCTTCATCTTTTGTCAGGTCAGATTTTACTCTGGCTCGGTAAGCAGCACACTGGATTCTGTGGCGTTCTTCTTTGGATAGTTTAGGGGTCGCATCCTGAACAACAGGAATCTTCTTGGTACGCCGTGGTCGATCTAAAATAGAAAAAGAGTAGAAAAAAAACAATGATAATAAATTAAATTTGAAAATAATAATACGATCTACACTGACACATAAAGTCGAGTTGAAGGAGTGAATAGGGAGCGTCCGGACGAGTAGTGAACACAACTCGTCCACGTCTGATGTTACGCCTTGACGTGGTGAAAATCCTAATTATCTAGGTCTAGATCTATATCAACAAAATAAAATATTATGATGCAACATTTTCAATACTTAAACTTAGTTTCTTATGATGTTATCATTCATGTGTGCAAAAGTACACACGTAGTTAAACAAATAATGAAAAGAAGTAAGAGTTTAATAGAAGAATGGGCCTGTGTGTCATCAAGAGTTGTCACGTCAGTGACAAAATCTACAGGCATAGATGGCTTCATGGTGGCTAATTAGCAATTAATCCCAGAAATATTACAAAATGTACATGATGCATTCATATATAATTCTTGCGTTCACATTTCCCTTGTTAAATACATTAAACAGAAAAAGTCAATCAGTGACGTTATTATGACACACGTCAAAACGTCACTGACGTTATCATGACACACTTCTCTCACTAACTGACGTTACTATGACACACGATCATTGTTTGTCATACTTACCCATAACGAGTGCTGAATCAATACTGTTCTCACTGATGCGCAGATCTCGGCTCAAGAAAACAAATCAAACTCGTAGTGCTTCGTGTCGTATACTTTGATTGAGAATTAAGCATTCCATTTAATGAGGGAATCACGTTGATCTCGCTGACGTTATTATGATCGTTGACGTTATTTTTACTTTCACTGTGACACACAGCATCTGACCTCCATGTGCTCAGCTTTGAAGAAGATGAACCGGAAATAATTGTAATTCGGAAACTAAATAGAGGTTACAGGTTATTTAAAAACTAGTACGGCAAGCTCAGTAGTGTTAGTGTATAAGAAACGAAGACCAATCACTGACGTTACTAAATGACCAACAAGGTATATTATAGTATATTATGAATGTGCGAAGATATTTCTTTCGAATTTAGTAGATTTTGTTGGATTAATGTATCTATTTTCAATGCATTATTTGATTTATAACCAAAAAAATCTCATACAATGAACCGGATTTCTTTGAGCTTATGTTGAAAAAGTACAAAATGATGACAGACACAGTAACGTCAGTGATCGTTTTAATAATGGCACTATAACAAAAAAGTACAATTGTTTTCCCTGTAATTGATTACAAAAGTAAAAAGGGCAACATAAACTGTAACAACTGGTCGATTTTTGTGATTAACAGTCCATTATTTTTCAAAATATCGACATCTGTCTCAGTGAAGGTCTCAGTGAAACAAAAATCAAGTAGTTTTTATTCACTTTTTAAAGAAATAAACTCAAGTCAGAAAGAAACAAAACTGAGCTCGATCTTCAATTTATTAACACTATGTCTAGTAACATTCAGCTTTAAAATATAAAAAAATTGATATGAATCGGTGATAAAATAAACGAGAAAGGGTCGATTGAAAAGTACCATCTAATGACAAGCTGACCTTTTGAGAATGAGTCATATTTCAAATGTTTATATAATTTGTATAAAAAGTGTAGGCCTATCTAGCTCTTTTGGGACATACCCCCGATTTATTGGCGGCAGTGAAAAACGCATTTGGACGTATTGCCGATTTATATTGTATTCTACATTCAGTTCTCTTTTACTTGGAGTACAACATTTTACTTTACTATCAACACTTTTTTTTCTGTAAGCGTTTTTCTGAATCATGCTGTTTTTTCCCAAAGTGGGAAAAAATTAATTACATCCTGACTTGACCGAAGCCCCAAACACCAGCATCCTGAAAGAGTTAAGTTATGGAATACATTTCAATAAAAACAGTTTTGTTTCTTCTGTAAAATTCAGCCTTTTGCATTTTTAATGTACATGTAGTTTCATAATAGGGCTGATGATATATCACGGATAGATAGAGTAGACCTCTTGAGGGAAAAAAACGAAATTTGTGAAGTTCTACTGGTTTTTTTGACACAGCCCAGTTAGTCAGTGGCCACTGTTTGAAACTGAGCCATTATGTTGTGAACTGAATGCCTATCATGTTTCTGTCACAAATTTAAACAAAAACTCACCAGCTTTACTGTAATGAAGTGCCTGCATAGAAAGTTACATATTGTCAGTTCATTGCAACAAATGATTGTCTTCCTGCTTGTGACAGTGGAGATACAGTAATCATTTCTTGCACTGAACTGATGATATCAAAGTTCTAAGAATTATATAATATATCTTGATCTTTTACTTTCTCTGTGTTCATTTCCTTGACTCTTATTGTATTTACTAAGACTCTTATTGTATTTACTAAGAATTTCCCAATTTCATGTAATCCTATTAAATTCACCAACATTCCTGACAAAAGTGATTTTCGCAAATGGCATTGTCAGTACCAAAGCTATTATCTTTGTGAATATATTTAGTTACGAATTATCATACATTGTTAATATTTGTGAAATTGTAATTTTAAGCATTTTTTTCTGAATATTTCTATAAAATATCACGGATTATCTTGCTTCATATTTAACCTCTTCACTACTCAGTCTAGGCCAGATCCCTGCAGCCTTGAGAATCTCGAGACCTTAGGAAAGGTCATTTTTGTATGCACCCTTAAAACCATGTCATGGATGAAACCTATAAATAATCTTACTGTAATGGAGCTCGAGGGTTAACGTGTAAGCACCTAAAACTCTGTGACTACATGAAAATTGCGAAATGTATATGCCACAATTTTGGACGATGAGTTGCATGGACAAATTTCGGTTTTTAACTCTTTCCCTCCCATACAACGCACACTGCATCGCACGCTTCCCTGGCGGCAGCCGGTACAACACAGCCTGCATTGTGATGTTGTAAAGGTATTCCGTGACCACTGTGTTGGAAATTAACATCTCGTGATGTTGAACCTTAAAAATAGAATTCTTGGTAAAGCTTCCTTTGTCCTAGAGTGTCCAGTGATACCACGTGTTTGATAAGTGTATAATTTGGACACCTGTTGTGTTGTAAGGGGATCTTTGTTTACAAATTCACTATACAGTATGGCATGTTAACTCAGGAGGTGCTCCATCCAGAAGTGGAATGCTGTGCCTGTAGGGAAAGAGTTAATATTATTTATTTGCAGAGATGCATTTTTGTTGAGTAGATTCAAGGGGGGGGGGGGATTTCACTGTGAATACTTGATGACTGTGCTTTGAATGGCACTTCAGCTAGTTATTATAAATATGATAGATTGCGTATTTTGCAGAGAGTGTAAAAGTTTAGGACAGTTCTCTAATAAGTAATGAGTCATCGACGAGTGATTCACATCACCTGCAAAATGCTGGGTTTTTTTCCCCTGCTTACGGCATTGGTGGTGGCAGGGAAGGGGCTGAGTAGAGATGATCCATTTTGAAGACTAGTGTTAACTAAATCAGCATTAAGGCACATATTTACACCTGAAAGCTGCTGATGATGTTAGTTGGTGGTATTATGTGTGGGAAGTTTTTGTGTTACAAATGCATCGATGTCTTAAGTGACAGCTCATGGCTGCAAGTCATAAGGTTTATCTCTTGTTTACTATTGCACTGTATATAAATAATCTCATATTAACATTACTTGATCTTTGTTCATTTGTTTATGTGTTTAATTTAAGTATTTCTCAAACTTGATATGGTTGAAATGTGTTAAGGTCTTTGTTTCGGAGGAGCTCTGCTCATGGTTGAAAGAGACAATGGAGCTGATTTTATCAGGTCCTAGAAAGTGTAAACTAAATTGGTGTGGTAGAGTGGGAGAAAGATTTTGATATGGCAATACATTTATTAGACTTGAGAATCAAAGATGGAGCGACCTAAAATGGGTTTTATTTGCCCTTTGAAGTATTGACAAAATGCAAGGGTTAGGGATAGTGTTATTGTTAAGACTACATATGGCTTGCCGGCCACAAGTTTTCCATTGACGCTCAAATCGGTCATAAGAAAGCAAAGCAAACACATTTTGTAAGCAGTGTGATAACATGGCTCAAAGGATATTGGTGGGGGACCGGAGATTACAAAACCGAATAGTTAAACTACAGAGCTGTGTTCAGTGCTCATGTACAGTTTACCATGTAAAATTCTGCAGTCCCCGACAATGAGCCTGACAAAATTAGCCCATACCACAAAAGCGTTCATTTTAACCCACAAGTTTGATGGGCAGTTGATTATTGTTTATGTATTGGAAACAATTGATGGCATTTATTAACAGCCTCTGGTCAGATCTTATCAATGAGTAATTAAATCAAAATGAAATGCATAGATTTATGAAGGTTTAATCCACTCAGTGCTTCTTACAAAATATGAAAGTACCTCCATAGTCAACATAATTTTGTTTCATTTAATGAACAGAAATCTCCTATTTTCATACTTTACAGCATCATTTTTGAAGGGACTCTTGTGAAATTGCCTCTGTACTCACAGCCTGAACAAAGCAAAATTGAATTTATTTATCCTATCTGCATAAACGTTGTAATTTGCTCAATACAGAAAATAGATTACATAAGTTCTGTCATGCTATTGGTATATGTTTATGGGCTTTCAGTCATTCATCCTCCATGTGCTTGTGTATGATGAATGCCATAATTGAAGAAAATTCATTTTATATATCACGTTCAATTTGAAATGCCAAGTTGTGGCAATGTGTTGTTTGGTTGCATTTTTATTTGAACATACATACTTATTGTATGCTAATCTTTATGTTTCATGAATTTTCATACTCCACAAAGGGACAGTTTTGTTTGTGCATGTTTGTTTATTTATTTTGACCATGATTAATGTTATATCATTATTGCCATATCTAGTGATTGATTGGCAACTTTGCACTTTATCAAACAGAGGATGAGATTGAGAGAAAATTTTGTTCATAACTATCGAATGAGACGTACAGAAAATTGTGCTATTAACTTTTCTCAAACAGGAAATGTCATCACCACTGCTTGTAAAATTGAAATGTGGAACTTTTACCTGGTATGTCATTGATGAGTTTATGATTTTTGACTTTTTGTTTTCTTGGCTCTTGCAGAATGTCACGAATGTATCTAGAGAACTGGTTCACATTCTCGCCAGACAACAAAAATGGAAAAAAAAAAAGCAAAATATTTCTTCAAAATAGTAAAGGCCTCAATACATACTTAAAACCTAAATATTTCCTTCATCATTTCACAAGTTACCTTTGTAATTAAGATTTGCAATGAAATTCACTTTACAATATAATTTTTTTTTCTTCCTATAAAGGCCAAGCACTTTATTCTGGTATAAATGTCGACATTTTTTTCTATTCATATGAACACCTAATCATGAAGACTAAGCAAGTTGATGATGAAGTTTATCATACTATTTGTTGATTGTCATTGATAAGAGTCGCATGGAGTAAATGCCATTTTGCAAGACTATGTATGTCAGACTTTGTAGAAAGCTGGCAAGTTTTAAGGAAAAATGAAATTTCTATACATGTAATTGTGTGAAGACTTCTTGCCATTTGGTGACATGTCAAATTTTTATATTTTTTTTATATTTGAAAAATATACAACAGCACAAAGAAATCACCTGGATGATGCCAGTATTGAAATTTTTCTCATGCCGTTTGGATTGTTGACAAGCATTTTTCTCAAGATGAGCAGAGTGCTCGTAAAAACAAATCTTTGTCTGGATGTTTAGCAAGGGTTGTGTGAATTTCTGAATTTTAAATTTGTTTTGTTCAAATTTGAGAGAGAAAGACAGGTGGCCTTTTGTTTTCCCACAATAGTTTCCTCAACTGGTGCAAAAATGTAAATGTATATAATATGTGTACAAAAAATGCAAATGTTAGGTTCATTTTTCATGAATAGCAAGATTTGAAAACCTTCCTTGACAAGCATGATAATGCTTTCAATACACAGAATAAGTAGTTTTGGGTAAACGTCCCATTCATTATCAATGAAAAGGTTGTTGTGATGGGAAATTAGGTTTATCAATGTTGGATTCAGCACCTTTCTGTTTAAGGAGGTTTAGATGTGATGCGGTATCTGGCTTCTGTATTATTTCTTATGCAAGGCTTTTTTGCATACATGCTTTCCTTTTGCCTTCTTCCTTTTTGCCATATTTTGACTTTTGCTTCAAGCCTTGGTGCGCTCTATAAAGTTTCTGTTTTTTTTTTAAAATAATATTTTGTCGGTGTATGCATATGTATTTGGTATGTGTTATGTTTTGCTGCAGGGTTCCTTGTATTTGTGGAATTCAGTGGTTTGCTTCTTTGGTTTTTGAAGAATTTGTCACTGGAACAGAACACAAACATACATAGGTGCGTGTGTGTCTGTGTATAAGCCTAGACTAATGGGCCGCATGGTTCAGATGGTGTAAATTCTTTCTCAACATCAACAGCACAATCACCAAATCATAATCACTAAAGCCGCAAACGATTAGTTTTGAAGTCCCTGTAATTCTTTCTCAGCATCAACAGCACAATCACCAAAATCATAATCACTAAAGCCACAAACGATTAGTTTTGAAGTCCTTGTAATTCTTTCTCAACACCAACAGCACAATCACCAAAACAAATCACTGAATTCCAGAGATCAAACAGACACCCTTAGTTCTTGATCACGGACCATGAATCGTGCCCTTGCCAGATCATTTGTTTTATGGGAGTCCTGTCCCTGTGAAGATTTCCTGTAGTCTCACCCTCCCAACAGTAACAACTTTTTGGTTAATGGTGTTTCGATCAACTGATTGGCAGCCAGATGTTGTTGCATTTCTGGCTGAGAAGTCCAGGTCTTGTTTTAGATATGTTGTATTATTATTCTCTCTCAGAGTACAAAATATTTACTGATGTTGTTGTTCATCCTGAGTTGTCCCACTGGAGATGCAAAATCATAAATAAAATGTATATATACTATAATTATTCAGTATTTGGATAGGTTTGAATACTTGCAAAGCAAAAGTATTAAACAGCCAACAAAAGCAATTAAGCCAGGCAGCTATGTGAAACCAGTGTCTGACACAGACTTATAAAGAAATTTCAATTAATGGCTAGCCCTATCATCAAACCATTCCAGTGAATTCGCGGGATACTTTTTTTTCCAAATTTTTCCACAGACTCTTTGAAACTTGAAAACATTCGCATTGTTAATTAACAGGGAGTACAGCAGGCCAGTGTCAAATGTTTACCACTATTATGTTTAAAGTCAAGGAACACATTTTAGGTGAAAAGTTTCTCTTTGCCTTGTCCTGTAAAACTTGGTCATTTACACTGTATGTTGTTTCATGGTAAGCTAGCCAGTGTATTACTTCACTGAGCTGCTTTGTGGGTTATAGAATTATAAACAGTGCAGACACGTTTACAGCTGCCACTGTGTCTTTCTTTCTAACTAATTGAGAATTGTCTAATCTTCCTGTCATTAATTTTCAAGTACATAATCTGTTGAGCTGAGTAATTGGTTGCGTAGCGTATGAATTTTTTATTATATCCAGTTGTAAATTTATGTAAATTGAGCTGAGTTTTTCTGTGCATGCATGGCTTTTTTTCTGCATCATTGAAACTGTACACAGCTGTTTAAGGAAGACTTTCATTGAATTGCCATAAAATTACTGCAATACAATAGTGAAATTACTTCAGTATATTATTAAGCTCTTCTTTCTCTCATTGAATTGCCATAAAGTTGCTGCAATACAATAGTAAAATTACTTCAGTGTATTATTATATAAAAGCTCTTCTCTCTATAATAATAATAATAATAATAATAAGTACAGTTATATAGCGCTTTATGCCTAGACCTCAAAGCGCTTTACAAACGCGCGAAGCGCTCAATACACTACACTGCTTCTTTCTCTCTCCTTGTCTCGCTCACTCTCTCTCTCTATCTCAGAGCAAATTGTAACGCAGCCTGTTAGGCGCAGTTCACAACTCACAACAGTTCATAATTCACAGCAGTTCACAACTCACATCAGTTCACACAACACACAACTCAAACAATATTTGAATATTTATTAATAACAATATATATTTAATAATGAATAATAAATTCTGACCGGGGGGGGGGGGGGATGATATGGATACATTTTAATCTATTAATTTCAATTTTCAATTTTGCCCGGGCAGCGGCCTTTCGGCCTGCTCTTTACGATTTCCAACTGCCAAGGTATCTTTAACGTGCGCAACGTGCACACGGGCCCTCCGAATTTTTTCGTCCTTATCCGAGAAGAGTAGGTACTCGATCCTACCCCCCAATAGGACCAGGGACTTGAAAATATGAGAAAAATCCCATTTCCAACATGCCTGCACTGCCCGGGTTTAGAACCCGGGACCATTGGCATGAGAGGCGAGCACCTTGCCTCTAGTCCACCTTGTCTATCATTGAATTGCCATAAAATTACTGCAATACAGTAGTAAAATCACGTCAGTATATTATTATCTCTTTTTTCTGTGTCAAGAAGAGGGCTGCTTTATTAATGCATTGTGTCTAGTAGGCTCATTCAAACTCATAGACTTGTATATGGCATGCAATGATATAAGATTTGTCATTGGGACGCACTATCACCTGGCTTTTCTGTTTTCTGAGGTGAACAAATGCAGTTACTTCAGATAATATGTTGGGTAGTGGCTGTGTAGAATTTTTTGTCTCAATTTGGGTTGCACTGTTATATAGATCTAGATCCAGCAATGTTTCCTTTATCCAGAGAAGCATAAGGTACAGTCAATGATATTGTATCTGCTTGTTTCAGTATAAATAGATTATTTAAATTTAGTTAATTACAGTGATGGTGTAGAATTTATAAAATGTGTTGATTTTTGCCAATAGAAGATGAATATAAGACAGTTAATTGTGATGTTTAAAATAATGGCCAATGGTTGCCTGTTACATTTTTTGTTCTTGTTGTTATCACTGTTATGATTTGCCAGTATTTGATTATTTTTTTCTGGACACTAGTTTTTTTGTTTTTGTAACATGATAAATGGCCATAGAAATACATCGTTACAGATTTTTTTACATGGTGTATACCTTTTTGACCAATCAGAGATAATCTCGAAGGATTTCTTGCTGGAAATGACTTTGAATAGCAACATGCCAGAATATTTTCAAATGGCACTTGGCAGTAGGATTTGAATTTCATTCGAATTCGATAGAAATTGCTTGCATCCTGAATGGATACCTCTATTCTGATGACATTGCCTCAAATGTGAAGTGGTCACTGATTGGTCAACATGGGATATTGTATGAAAAATTATTGGCAGTGTTTTCATGATGTGTCTGGCAAATAAGCAAAAATACCTCCTTTTATAGTGGAGAATAATTTATGTTGTCCATTTGTGAATCAAAGTTCTTTTGTGTTTATTTTCATTGTGAGAAAATTTGCTGTGGGAATAATTTTTTTCCCATCCAGGGTTTGTTTGTTTTGAGACTTTGCCAGTTGCTTTGTTAAAATTTTCTTTGTGTGTTTTTCCTGAGTGTCTTTTCCCAAACATACCATTTTGTCTTAACTCATATATATATTATTATAATAATATCCTATTTTTACATTCTCCACATGCTGATTATTTTTTTGGGTAATAATTGTATCAGCCTTGAAACCAGAAACAATCCATAACTACATACATGTATCTAATAAGCAGATATGTGATTTACATCATTTATGTCATTTCACTGTTTCCAATGTCGATGACCTGTTCAGGACAGAGAAAACTCATGGAACTATTAATGACGTGAAATAATTTTGTACATGTCTCACAATCACAGGAAGACTGAGTGCCATTGTTAATCTTGAATTGTATTTTTTCGTTGTTTTTCTATTCTAACTTTTTTAATCCATATTTTAACATTACTCTGTGCATAGTTCTTTTCCTGGACCTTATCTTAAGAAGTCCAGTATTTTCAGTACTCTGCCGGCTTTATTTTATCTCAGTATAATTTTATTTTATTTTGCAAAGTCCATTTCTCGCTAGCACAAGAACTATGACTGTGTCTGGCTGCACCCAAATAACTTTCTTTTCTGGTCCCACTTTGGTGCTGCCAGTGTATTATCTGGAGTTGTGTCTTGTCTTTCATTCAAACAATGTTTATGGTGCTGGTGGTATTTTTCTATCTTTCCTAGAAGTTATTTGCTGATGACAACACACACATTGCTTGTGTTGGATGGGAGGGAGGAGGAGGGGGGGTGTGTGTGTGTAAATTTCAGCATGATGGTATAATTTATCATTTTTAACATTTACTCTCTTTGTACATCCCTCTCTCTCTTCCTACATTAAAAGAAAATAATGAAGGTCTTGAGCATAAACGATCAAAGTCTTGAAAGATCAGCTTTACAGACGAAGAAAATACTGATTGAATGTGGAAAGAGTAAATTGAGGTACACTGTTTCTTTGCATTTTTACTGTATCCTTTACTGGCTTTAGTAAGATATTATTATACATGTTGTAGAATGAGATCTTCGTCTCTCTACACCAAAAGAAAACAAAATTGTAACATTTCAGAATCAGGCCATTCTATTGACTATCAATTATATACCAAGTGTTTTTGTTGTTATGCTTCTAGGTGATCATTCTTTATCTTGAAAAAAGAATTCTTTTTAACCCCCAAAACTGGGTATATATTTTCTGGCTTGTTCCTTTTCACAAAACACTTAGTGGAATCCCAACCAGTTATAAATATGTCTACAGCTAAATAGGGCTACACATTATGTTCAACTGATTTTGATTTATGAGATTGGCCATTCCACATTTTTGGCTCCGTTGAATTTTTTTGAAGGTTCTTGTCAAATAGGATGAGGTGTAAAGACCACATTTGTAATTAATTGTAATATAAAACTTCAAAAAATTAATAACAACCGAAGACTTTTCAAACTTTGAAAATGCCTTGCAACATAACACTGCCTTTTACAAAATCTATGTGTATAACTATTTTCTTTTGTGTGCAAACAAACGTACATGAATTGTATATTTGGCTTTTTCTCTCTTTTTGTTTGCTTTTGCAATGCATTATTCTTCACTGCAAGCATTTTTCTTGCTTGTTTAGTATAATTACACTGGCAAATTAAAAATTTGACTGCTTCAGTGTCACGTCCAATGGATTTATTTAAAACACTGTTTGTGTGGGGGAGAATATCGAGCTTTAAGGGAAGAATCTGGTTAACATGACTAAGGGCCAGTTTATAAAGCTGGGTGCCTCAACTATCAGTGGTGTGGAAGATGTAATAAACGTTATGATTTTGTCAATAATACTTATCCTCATCAGTGCCTACGTTGTAGGATGAAAACAGGGTTAATCGTCAGTTGGCTGTTGGGGCCCATCAAAACTAGCCTTTGAGACTTTTTTTCAGGGGACTGGAGTACTTTCCACAGAAAGCTGTAGTTGAGCACTGAACATAACTCATTATTTTCTCCACTTAGCTTTGTAATTAGAATACAGACCCCTGGCTAGCAACAGCTTCGAAGGCTAGTTTGAATGAGGTTCCAGTAACTGTTTGACATAATGTCAATGGTTACCAGGATTTATGGGTAACCTTTGGACTCGTTGGTGAGTTTAAATTTAAGAACTTTTTGTATAAGAATTCTGTCATTCACATGGTAACATTAGTCATGGTTTTCTTGACAATAGCATTCACATGTGTACATGTTTTTTTTTTTTTTGGGAGGGAAAGGGATAACTTCTCATAATGCCAGGGTACAGTGGAAACAAGGAAACTTTTGAATCCTTTGAAACATTTTTTTAAAGTTATTATTGCTGTAACTTTTCTATTTTCCTTGAAAATTAGTCTTGATTCTTGCCATTTCTGTGTTTTGTACAATTTATATGTGAAAAATACTCTAAACGTATCACCAAAACAACCAGTTTTGTCACCTATTACTGGTCTTGTCCACAGCATATCTGTTCTGCTGTTTTTACGGTAAATGACGTATCTAAGAAAAATTCTCTTTGCCTCGACAGCAGTAAGGAGCGGAGCAGAACGGATGCTGTGGACAGGTGTACAGAAGCAAAGAGTGTTTTACTTTTTCGTACATCATTTTCCGTAAAAATAGTGGAGCGGGGCGGATGCTGTGGACAAGACCACCTAGAGGCAACATTTTGTTATCCCTCACAAGCAACATAAGTCCTCTGCAAGTTTGCGGACCCTGGTCAAATCATTTAATTTTGAGAATGCAATTTTCTGTGATTCTTTACATTTTAATTTGTTACAGTAAAACTGAAATTGAATTTATTCGTGCGAAGTTTCTTTTGGGCTCTCTAGAGGCCATTGCTGCTGAAAATTTTAATTTTATCAAACAAAACACAGTCTATAAATGTCTGTCTTGGCAGTTTCTGTTGGCTTCTGTACTTTGGCGCTTTCAGTATGTTGTTTGTTTTGACATTTGTTTTTCTTTCTGTTGTTTTGCTACATGTATTTGTAAAGGTCTACTTTTCTTGTGTACACTGCTTGATTTTTGTACCTGTATGAGTGAGTATTTTGTCTTAATGTATTTTCAAAGTTTGTTGTTTTTATTTTTTCTTGAAAAGAATTTGAAATATATTCCTGCCAGTTTTTGGTCTTATAAATTTAATATGGAATAAAAACCTTTACAGTTTAAAATCATCTTTGGTATGTAATTATTTGTTTGAGACAACAGTTTAAATGTTTGGAGAGGGGTGGATGGATGATCTCTTTGGGTGGTGAGATGGGAAGATGAATAGATGGGTAAGGGAACCGATGGGAGGATGGATGGATGAGTGAGTAGTGAGATGGGAATATGGATGGACAGGTGAGGGAATTGGTGGGGGATTGATGGATAGGTCATTAGAAAGATGGGAGGATGGGTGAGTAGAGAGATGGGAGGATGGATGGATGGGTGAGTAGAGAGATGGGAGGATGGATGGATGGGTGAGTAGAGAGGTGGGAGGATGGATGGATGGGTGAGTAGAGAGATGGGAGGATGGATGGATGGGTGAGTAGAGAGATGGGAGGATGGATGGATGGGTGAGTAGAGAGATGGGAGGATGGGTGAGTAGAGAGATGGGAGGATGGATGGATGGGTGAGTAGAGAGATGGGAGGATGGATGGATGGGTGAGTAGAGAGATGGGAGGATGGATGGATGGGGTGAGTAGAGAGATGGGAGGATGGATGGATGGGTGAGTAGAGAGATGGGAGGATGGATGGATGGGTGAGTAGAGAGATGGGAGGATGGATGGATGGGTGAGTAGAGAGATGGGACGACGGATGGATGTGTGAGTAGAGAGATGGGAGGATGGATGGATGGGTGAGTAGAGAGATGGGAGGATGGATGGATGGGTGAGTAGAGAGATGGGAGGACGGATGGATGGGTGAGTAGAGATGGGACGACGGATGGATGGGTGAGTAGAGAGATGGGAGGACGGATGGATGGATGAGTAGAGAGATGGGAGGACGGATGGATGGGTGAGTAGAGAGATGGGAGGATGGATGGATGGGTGAGTAGAGAGATGGGAGGACGGATGGATGGGTGAGTAGAGAGATGGGAGGACGGATAGATGGGTGAGTAGAGAGATGGGACGACGGATAGATGGGTGAGTAGAGAGATGGGACGACGGATGGATGGGTGAGTAGAGATGGGACGACGGATGGATGGGTGAGTAGAGATGGGACGACGGATGGATGGGTGAGTAGAGAGATGGGAGGACGGATGGATGGGTGAGTAGAGAGATGAGAGGACGGATGGATGGGTGAGTAGAGAGATGGGAGGACGGATGGATGGGTGAGTAGAGAGATGGGAGGATGGATGGATGGGTGAGTAGAGAGATGGGAGGATGGATGGATGGGTGAGTAGAGATGGGAGGACGGATGGATGGGTGAGTAGAGATGGGAGGACGGATGGATGGGTGAGTAGAGAGATGGGACGACGGATGGATGGGTGAGTAGAGAGATAGGAGGATGGATGGATGGGTGAGTAGAGAGATAGGAGGATGGATGGATGGGTGAGTAGAGAGATAGGAGGATGGATGGATGGGTGAGTAGAGAGATAGGAGGATGGATGGATGGGTGAGTAGAGAGATAGGAGGATGGATGGATGGGTGAGTAGAGAGATGGGACGACGGATGGATGGGTGAGTAGAGAGATGGGACGACGGATGGATGGATGGGTGAGTAGAGAGATGGGACGACGGATGGATGGGTGAGTAGAGATGGGAGGACGGATGGATGGATGGGTGAGTAGAGAGATGGGACGACGGATGGATGGGTGAGTAGAGATGGGAGGACGGATGGATGGATGGGTGAGTAGAGAGATGGGACGACGGATGGATGGGTGAGTAGAGATGGGAGGACGGATGGATGGGTGAGTAGAGAGATGGGACGACGGATGGATGGGTGAGTAGAGAGATGGGACGACGGATGGATGGATGAGTAGAGAGATGGGAGGACGGATTTATGGATGGGTGAGTAGAGAGATGGGACGACGGATGGATGGATGGATGGGTGAGTAGAGATGGGACGACGGATGGATGGGTGAGTAGAGAGATGGGACGACGGATGGATGGGTGAGTAGAGAGATGGGAGGACGGATGGATCCAATGGGTGAGTAGAGAGATGGGACGACGGATGGATGGATGGGTGAGTAGAGAGATGGGACGACGGATGGATGGATGGGTGAGTAGAGAGATGGGAGGATGGATGGATGGGTGAGTAGAGAGATGGGACGACGGATGGATGGGTGAGTAGAGAGATGGGAGGATGGATGGATGGGTGAGTAGAGAGATGGGAGGATGGATGGATGGATGGGTGAGTAGAGAGATGGGACGACGGATGGATGGATGGGTGAGTAGAGAGATGGGAGGATGGATGGATGGGTTAGTAGAGAGATGGGACGACGGATGGATGGGTGAGTGGAGAGATGGGAGGATGGATGGATGGATGGGTGAGTAGTGAGATGGGACGACGGATGGATGGATGGGTGAGTAGAGAGATGGGACGACGGATGGATGGATGGGTGAGTAGAGAGATGGGAGGATGGATGGATGGGTGAGTAGAGAGATAGGAGGATGGATGGATGGGTGAGTAGAGAGATGGGACGACGGATGGATGGGTGAGTAGAGAGATGGGACGACGGATGGATGGATGGATGAGTAGAGAGATAGGAGGATGGATGGATGGGTGAGTAGAGAGATGGGAGGATGGATGGATGGGTGAGTAGAGAGATGGGACGACGGATGGATGGGTGAGTAGAGAGATGGGAGGATGGATGGATGGGTGAGTAGAGAGATGGGAGGATGGATGGATGGGTGAGTAGAGAGATGGGACGACGGATGGATGGGTGAGTAGAGAGATGGGACGACGGATGGATGGGTGAGTAGAGAGATGGGAGGATGGATGGATGGGTGAGTAGAGAGATGGGAGGATGGATGGATGGGTGAGTAGAGAGATGGGACGACGGATGGATGGGTGAGTAGAGAGATGGGACGACGGATGGATGGGTGAGTAGAGAGATGGGAGGATGGATGGATGGGGTGAGTAGAGAGATGGGACGACGGATGGATGGATGGGGTGAGTAGAGAGATGGGACGACGGATGGATGGATGGGTGAGTAGAGAGATGGGACGACGGATGGATGGATGGGTGAGTAGAGAGATGGGACGACGGATGGATGGGTGAGTAGAGAGATGGGAGGATGGATGGATGGGGTGAGTAGTGAGATGGGACGACGGATGGATGGATGGGTGAGTAGAGAGATGGGAGGATGGATGGATGGGGTGAGTAGAGAGATGGGACGACGGATGGATGGGTGAGTAGAGAGATGGGAGGGTGGATGGATGGGTGAGTAGAGAGATGGGAGGATGGATGGATGGGTGAGTAGAGAGATGGGACGACGGATGGATGGATGGGTGAGTAGAGAGATGGGACGACGGATGGATGGGTGAGTAGAGAGATGGGAGGGTGGATGGATGGATTGAGTAGAGAGATGGGAGGATGGATGGATGGGGTGAGTAGTGAGATGGGAGGATCGTTCTTTTTGGAGAAAAAAAATTGAACTTTTCAGTTTCATGTCAGTAATTTCATTGCGTTACGAACGCTGCCAGCAACAGTCAAACACATGAATACCGGTATTATCGTTTCAAAGGTGCTTGACGATCTTTTCAAGTTGTCCTTGAATATTCAAACAGAAACCTGCCTTCAGCTCTTTGCTGTGGAGAGACAGGTGCTGTTTGAAATATTCTGTGCGCACTTTTCATCTGTAACTCGAGGGATGCAAACAGAAGTAATCCTTGGTCTGTCCTTTTGTGTAACATGTATTTGCGTCGGGCCACGTTTAACAGCAATAATAACAAAATACACTGTGTCATTTTATGTACATTACCTCTAGCATTTATTGCATAGACTATTAATTTTGTTTCATCAATAAAATTTTAGGCTAGGTGGAAGAAAACAACACAAACACAAAAAAAACAAACCACAATTAGATACACAACACTCCTGCACTTGCTTTAAAGAAGAGTAACCAACACATTGCCCTCGATTCATAAGATGAAGGTTTGAATACTCTCCTACCCCCCCCCCCCCCACACACACACACTCCCCCCAATGCCGGATTTTACTACAGTATTAGGCTAGATCGGCTGAACCCAAGGGCCTCATGATGGAGGGGGGGGGGGGGGCTGGGGGCTGGCCGCCTCAGGCCAATCTGCATAATATTTTGTGACGTTTTTCTCCTTTCCCAACTTACAACGCACAGTAACTTCTGAATAAATCTTTTGTAATTTTCCAAGCATATTATGTCTTTTCGAGAAGGAATTACGAAGTGCGGAATTTTAAACGCTTATCACCATCATTGTCGTTACTCAGATTATTCAAAACACTTCCATCTTCCCCCAGGCGTGTAGGCAGGGGTATTGGGAGGGCCTCGTAACTAGATTAGCCTAGGGCCCCTCTTCATCTAAATCCGTCTCTGCCCCCCCCCCTCCCCCCTCCCCTCTTTTCTCTCTACTTATCCAACCAGCTTCTTGTGAACTTATTTACAGTGTTCGCCTTAACTGGTAAACACTGAGCAGAAAAACAGAATAGTATTAGTAACAATGTCACATTATTTTTTGTTTTCCTATGGAACTGTCAATAATGAGGTAAAAGCCTGGAAATCCGAGTCCAGACTTTGATATAACGTGCATTACACGATGATAGAGCTACCATGAACATCGCCATCTCACCCCTTTGCACGCACACCGAAAAAAACCCAGAACAAGCCTTAACCACTCCCATTAACACGATTAGCGACCCAAAACACAAGATTAGAATGGATGATGTTTATGAAGATATGAAAAAGTTAATCGGCGATTTAGATACCAGCGATTACCCTAAAGATCATTTTCTTCATTCGACTAAAGCTTAAATAGTTTTTAATAAATTTAAAGATGGAACTAAATGGGAAAGTTATGAGCGAAATAGTCCTTCTGAGAAGTAAAGCTTATACATAGCCTACAAATTTCGTGATGATAAATCCGTCAAGAAATTAAAAGGTATTGGTAAAACAACCATTAATAAAGATATTACACTTGACGATTACAAAAGTAGTTTATTCCAAAAAGAGATTAATAATTATAGAAAGGTGAACTTTTTGAATTCTGATAAACATGAAATATAGAGTCTAGGCCTATAGCAAAAAAAAATAAAAAAATAATAATAATAAAAATAAATAGATAAATAAAAAAGCATTTAGTAATCTATACCCTCTCTGATAAAAGCCATTTTCCGTCCATCATATTGAAACGAAATAATTTTATCAGATATAACTACCGCATAAGCTGATGTGTCTAAAGGAACATAAAATGTATACTGTATAATTATATTGAATTCTACTTAAGCATTATATCGGTTATGCTATTTTTTAACCTTTCATTTTGTTTATTTACATCAAGTACAAACAACGGATAAAGCCTTTGATAATCAATGGTAGTAATAATTGGATTGCTTTGCTAATTCATCCATGTTATAAAATTTAAATCTAAATGACGTGGCATCTCTAGAGAGTTGAAATTTAGGAAATGATATTTCATAATCTGCTTCCGGATATCTTCTGTAATTTAACTGAACGTAAATATTTCTTACATCGAGATTATTGAAAATCGATGCATTTTCTGTTTGATCAGGTTGTTGTTTTTTTGTTTGTTTGTTTGTTTGAAAGGCTACAGGTACTGTAATCCATCTAGGTTTTTCAGGCGTTTACACATAATTTCCATGAAAATTGAGTTGCTATAGGAATTGTTATTGAATCACATTGTCTACTTCTGTAACCAACATTTAATTTTGCTTTCGATTCAATAATCTTATACAGTTTAAGTTGCTGTTCATCTGCGGGTAAAACACGAGGAACATACTATGAAATTTCATTCAGAGTAACTTTTCAGCAGCAGCTTTCTGTATCTGTTATCAAATGAATTTCGCCATACGTCATACGGTCGTGAACAAAGTAGGTTTTACCATTAATTTTTCTGGCATTTACATTTTCATAAAATGCCTGACTCAGGTCTACTAGCGTTCGTGTCTTAATGCTAATTTTTTGTTTTAGCTGGCTTAATATCAATCTCCCATACTGGTCTTTCTGGAAATCCTTCGAAAGCAATGTTATCTTTATCGAGTGTAATCAAATAAAGTTTTCTTTGTTCTAAGGATTGGTTTATAAGGTTATCTAAATTAGCTTCAGTTCTTTTGTAAATTTCTTTGTTATTTAATTTAAAACCGTAAACAACATCTTTATCTCCTTTTGATAAAAACCCTTCAATATTTTCTAAATTTTCTAAGTTAAGTGCATAGTGATTAAGAGGTTTAACTTTACCAGTCATTTTTATAGATATAATAATTATTTCATCTGCAGTTACTGGCAATTGTGTAAAATAATTATATCCGATTAATCCCAAACTGTATCTAAATAAGAATATTTTAAATTCTGTAGTCATCATTTCGTTTTTTTTACACTTATTCTGAAATCTTTTGAATTTCCCAAGCAACGCATTTACAATCCATCTGTAATTCTTAATTGTTCATCAAAAGATTCTAACATCTTGCCACTAATAATTAAAGTTGCACCCACTGGAAAGTCTTTCAAGAGTCTTCTTTTCATTTTCAAAATCGCATTCAAAACTTAGAACGGTTCGTAGTTCGTCTTTAGCGCTTGAAAGATAATGTTCATCATCATGGAGTCTTAAAGCTGTTGCATCTCTGAAGGGGAACTAAACTGCCTAGGTCTATAATCCGACCCGAGTAAAAAATTTTTAGTAATATTTTATTGTTTCCTTTAATAGAAACTTTCTCACTTCTTGACTGAATATCAACATCCCAATCACCTTTTGTTGGGATAACTGTGTTTCCTGCTTCTTTACTTGCTATTAACAAAGCTAATTTATTTATTAAAGCATTTGGATTCGATGGAGGAAGAAATTAATGTAGCTCCTTGCTCTAAAGTTATTGTAGGACCAACGGGGTAACGTTCGTCGACTTTCCCATATTGGTTTTATTATTTCTTTATATTTTTTTCCTTTACTAGATCTGGGGTTTGGATTATTAGAATCGTTCTTTTGTTGAATTGCATTAGTAGAAAAGAGAATACGTACAGAATTAGCTTTATCTTCATTTAACAAATTTTCTGGATCTCTGCTGTTATCAGTAATTTTAGTGTAAGCTTGCACTAAAATTACTGATAACAGGGTTGCTTTGTATTGTGTTTAGCTTTTTTCTCAGTTTTATTTCAGTCATTTTATTTTGTTTTACTTCATTAAAATGATGCTTTTAAAGCCTTAGTAAAAGTATCATTATCAAATAGATAATTTTACTACAGGTCCAAAGTCCTGGGGAAATAAATACTATTTCCTAAAACTGCTGATGGAAGGCAACATTTTTAGTCACCTATAATTTAGGGCCAGCGAAGCAAAGTTTTATTCTCTGTCTGTTTAACATAACATTCCAGACTTGGCTTCCTTTGTTATGCAGGCTCTTGTCTTTATGTTTAGCCAAGTTGCACTGCAACACATTGATTGTTGGCCTAGGTAGCTATTGCACACCAAAGCCAGTCTGATAGTTCAAGTGGATTCGCTAACTAGCAGCTAACCAATCAATGGATCTGGGACAGAGCTAGGGAATTTCCTCCCTCTTGCCTCGCTGCACAAACCTCTCGTGCATATGGCCGAGTCGTGCGGGAAATGTGAAACAAAAAGGCTGTTATAGTCGGGGGTCAACTTGCTCTACCTATTCAAATGAGCATTGAACTGTGCACTGAAAAATATATTCCTGTTTGTTGTATTTTCATTTAAAGTGATCCCTAAGAAATTGCCGGATATAATTGGCTAAAGGGTGGCATTTCGATTGTAGACGCGATTATCTCCCCAATTTTATTTAGATAATAATAACTCAATTTTAACGGGGGTGGGGTAAGACAATATTCACTACTTTCTTGGCTTTCTACCAAAAGCTTTGATACTCCCCAAATAGACAGACCAGGAATTTTATTGAAAGCTTCAGATGTGTTATTTTTTCATTATTCTGCATATCTTGGGTCCAGAAAAGTTTCGAATAAATTATTTCGAACCACTGTTTATCTATTATATATTTCAGTAACTTGCAAACTTTGGCATGACTAACTGACCAAACTATACACTCTTCAGGCCTTAAATTTGGCAGGAAGTGGCAATTGAGATAAGGAAGATGATGGCTATAATTAAAAGTTGTTTACTTCAAGCATGTATTAAAAAAAAAAAACAATGTTTATTGCTATGTAACATCTGCATTTTTGCATGTTTGTTTCGTAATATAACAGTACCATGCATGTCATAAAAAGTAACCGTATCAAACGTTCAGTTTGGTGCGTAGTGTTCTGGTGCGCATGAGTTCTGAAACAAGTCTGTAGTTTATTACTTTTATTATATATGAGAGAGAGGGGGGGGGGGGGAATGATTGTTTATTCCGGGCTATGCCCGGTAGGTAGTGACTAATTATTAGTAGTGACTAATATGGTATTTTTTATTTATCTATTTACTTATTTTTTACTACAGATGTGTTTGAAAGATGCTACCAACATTTTTTAATTTGCTAATTGTAACATTAATCCCCCGAGAATGTAACTTTGGAATAATTATCTAAACGTTCTAAAAAATTTTTGTAACTAAGAATTAAAGCACTCATTTCCTGCTCCATCATTCTGATTGCTAAGAATAACCAATGCCACTGTATTGTTGTACTAATCTGTCACCAATTATTTTGCTTTTAAATGCTTTCTGTGCCACTGTTACCTCTTAACAACAACTTGTTTTCAAACTGATGCAATATTATTCGAGTGTGGCTTCTCTATAAGGCTATCTGAGCCTAGCGTTTGGACACATTGAAACTTTTATTACTGAACTGGTTTGTCAGATAGTTACTGATCTCAGTTCAGTTTGATGGCACCTGGTGCCAGTCGAGTGCTTTTATGAGAAGCCAAAATGTTTCGCTATCATCAATAACAATGCCTTGATAGGCACCGATATCAGGCACCCACGGTACTGCAACACTAGCGATCCTATGATGTTCCATCTTGGAACGTCACATATCCATGCGAATATCGACGATCCTGCACACGATATTGTTCGATCTTGGGAAACATTGAATGAACCACAATTCTAGCTGACAGGAGGGTGGTAAACTAAACTGACCACCTGCAGCGAGCTGAGCAGTGAGATCAGTCTTTAACATGGAGGTGTTATTAATAGCTCCATGGTCTTTAAAGACCTCTCGCGATCAGGGCTCACCACCAAATTCACTAAACTCGCAAGATGGCGGACTCTAGACATGCATGAACAGAAACCTGGCATGTCAACGAACGACGCAGTCGTGGACAAATTGCTTCGCTGAAACTTATCGTGTCTGCTTTTGTACGGGCAGAAAGGTGTGTGTGTGTGGGGGGGGGGGGCAGAAGGGGAAAATGACCGGCCTCTTGATTTGATTGCAGCGGGAGGATGCTGCCATATTTTTCGCAGAAGATCACAACAGCAACGCACACTGGAGACTGTAATACCTACTTTTCATATAGGGCTTCATCCTGACCTCGTTAAGAGGTTTCTTTCCGGCAGGCATGCTATGCCCCGTAACTCGGTGTATGACATAGCATTTGGTCATATCTTTTCGTTAAACGACCTAAATGCCCGCCTGAAAAAAAGGCGTTAAGAGAAAACCGATAAACGTATCGGTGGCCAAGTTATGTAATCACACATGAAAATGTACAAATGCAAGGGACAAATTTTACAGGAGGGAGAAAAACAAATTTTTTAAAGTGCATTACTTATCTCTTTACGTTTTTAGCTATAAATAGTTTAAAGATTGTACTTTTCTTTCATCAGTAGAGAAAAAAATGAAATTTTTGCATAGTGTGTAGAATAGTGGGCAAAAGAGAGTTGTCATCTGCAGTTGTGAGAACACATGTGTGTGATTTCACGGTAGGGGCAGGGATATAGCTTCCACTCTTGAGCTAAATATTGATCCTGAATTCATCTGTTCACGCGTTTGTAGCCTATTAGAGACTTTATTCTCATAACAAATCACCCACTGTCGACATCTCTTTTTGGTGAAATGGTGGAAATTCACTCTACCAGCAAGTCAGTGTTGAAACAAAACGTGCAAGATTTCTGCTGAAAATTTCACCATGGGGTTTCAGAGGTAGTTATCCTTGCTACCTGTGCACCAATGCCACGACCAGTTTCCCCAAACAAAGTGTCCGACTTTATCACTTCAGGGGTGAAGGGACTTATCCGTCGTGATGAGAATGCATATGTTCTGCATGTGGTTTTTGACTAATGTTTCAAATTGAGTAGAAAGTCCTGCTGCATACCCCCCCCCCCAAGAGGACTCAGCCGTCTTTTTTTTAATACTATGAGAAAGCCCCAAGCAGAACATTGTGCTCACCGTTGTTACGTACAAAGAACAAACCAGACAGATGTCAATCAGCCAGGTGAGGTCTATGTAGCATTCAGAGAGTACAAATCTCATTGTCATAGGCTCTGACCCACAACCAATACAAGGGGTAGGTGGAATTCAGCACACATCTATCAATCATGAGACAGCTGGTGTTATCATGGCATATCACATGACTCAGGAAATCAGTGCTGGGCATCTTAACATTCAAAGTCAACTCTGATGACATTAACTGCTATATCTCAAGTGGAAATGCACGGCATTCTGGACAATATAGTGCCTTTCATGAAGGCATTATCGCCAACCGGTAATGTCATGTCCGTTAATACCGGTTGTCAGCATCCCCCAAGGCATCATGCTGAACATCCTTGCAACCCATGCCCTCACTGGGCGGGACACTGTTTCCTCGCTTGCTGTCATTGGAAACACTACAGTTCTTACCAAGTTAAAAATGTAAGGTTCTCTGGTCTTCCAAGAGTTGATAACACGTATTAAACAGAGGAAGAAATTATAGAATCCTGTTTCACTTCATAGCTTTGCTGCATCATCGGGCGCCGGGGCCATTTTTGAACAAAATGAATCTTTTCAGCATGAAAATTGCAGCCAAGAGGTATGTCACACCAAAGCGGCTCAGTTTTCCACCATCTATGAACAGTATCAGTCACACTGTCTCGTCGTTCAATATCAGGTGTTACCGTAGAAAGTTGCTGGTCGCTCATTTCCACCAAACTTCAACCCTCTGACGTACATGGTCTGTGGAGGTACAACTGAGAGCACCAAAAAGGTTCTTAACCTGTTTAGCTGCATTTGCAAAACGAGTTGCAGCACATGCTAAAGTACTGACCTGTATTCAGCTGTGCAGATGCAAAGGAGACTACCTCTGTAACAATGCTGCTAGGGATGAAGTAGCTGAGACGAATCCAGCTGAAGACCCTAAAAACCAGTTTCCTGCTTCATCTGTGAACTGACAATGTCCAGTGAATTGGTCAAGGAAAAGGCCACAAACGTATACTCATCGAGGGTTCCACTGGTCAAGATTGGTCTTCACAGGAATTGCAGGAGCACCAGTGCACCGCCTGGAAAGCAGCTTAGCATGAGGGGCTGAAAGAGGTCAGCAATATTGAAGACGTTGACAGAGGTGCCTGAAAAGACTACAGCTGGCAGGATATGGTACAAGGAGAATGACCAAAAGACCAGATGCATGTCCCCCCCCCCCCCCATTACTCTGAAAAGCTCTTATTTATTTATTTATTCATTTATTTATTTTCGCGATGGCATGTTACAGTTTGGGCCTGACGGTCTAACTTCTTTATTGGTGTGGGAGACATTTTTCTTGGCAACAGCACGGTTCTGTCAATGGCAGTGGGACTTCCCTACAGCTGCAAGAGCCTTTGCATCCTTCCCGGTAGCCTCGCTTCATTAATAAGTTCTTGGCCGATCTCCAAACAAACATGTCAAGCTTGAAAAACTAAACATTTGATTTGTTCAATAAGAACATACCAAGGTAGGGGTATTTCCTCGACAACTCTGCCTGTTGTGTACTGAGAACCTGTCTACCAGTACAGCCACACCAGAAGGCAATCTGACAGAGTTTGAAATATTTGTGTATCAGGATATGAGCTCCAAGTTGTTTAAGCTATTTTCATGCCTTTGCCAAGGAAAGAGGAAGTGATGTCACGGCCAGTGAAAGTGTGAAAGAACAGTGAAAACAATGACTACTCAGGCATTAACTGTTTGGACTAGAACGTACTTGAAATTCTTCCTATTGGAAAATAGAACCAAAATATTTCCAGGGTTGTGTAAAGTAGGCAATAGACCAGAATGACAACATCTTTGTGTACAGTCCTTATATTTTTCTTGTAACTTTTCCCCCTTTAAATGCCTTTAAATAAAAGCCATGGATTCTTTATCACACTTTAGCATGCCGGTTTCAGCTGCTAAGGAAGGAGGGCACGCTTGATTTTTCTGTGTAAAAAAACTTAACCTAGTCTGCACCCCAACTCTGGCATGCAGAATAACGCTGAGAATAAGAAGGCCGCCTTTTGCTGTGCTTTAGCTCTAGCACTGCTTTATTCCCCCAACACGTGAAGGTCATTCTGTTTTAGCGGTTCTTTGATATTTGTTGTCTGTGATTTTATTCTCTCATCAACATACTGATTGCCATGCTGCCTTCCTTTTCCTTTCAGCTTTCTTGTATTTTTGATGATATGGCATTGTGCCAAGCCAAGTCGTTGGTAGAGATGTTAATGAGGTCTTGATTTGCTATTTCTAAGTGCTTCAAACACATCCAAGGGTACGGACTGAAACTTCTGCTTGACTTCGTGGTGATCTTCGCTCTTCTGCGGAACTTTACCCGAACGATTTGGGCTACATGTTTTTGTGGTGTCTTCCAACAGCAAATGACTTCTTATAATTTCGATTCAATGCCCAAACACAGATGCATATGAATGGCACATTATACATTTTCTTCAGTCGTATTGAAATATTCGTGTCATGACATGACAAAGCATTAAATCTCATCCCTTTGAAAGTGTACAAAAGCAAAATTACACCGGATATTTATCACGTCAAAGCTGCTTCATCACGCCAGATCGATTCCCATTCGTCACTGAATATCAAGCTCATTCGTCACTGAATATCAAGCTAACTGGCACGTTTGTCGGCGATTTTATAAGGATAGTTTTCCATTATAATGCTAAAGAACCGTTCAATAATTGTACCCATGGGAAGTTAAATTTGATACTAACGAAGTAGTATGATATAGCATTATTATACATCCTGCTATTCTTGACTGAAAAATAAATTATCATCGAGAACCAACTGCACTAGAAACTTAGAAATTTGATGCAGAAGGAGTACTATACTCTACAGTCTACAGATACGATTAAAGTCAAGACCTGAAAACTGCCGGCTCGGTCCGGAAGCTTTGAAACTTTTTTTTAAACTTCAAAGCAGCTCCATTTCTAAATATCCTCAAAGGGTGTGGAAATGGAAGGGGATGAAGCTTTAGAGGAACTTTTTAAATTATTGCTACACGATGTAACCGTATTCAAATGGAAAGGGCTGAGGGCAATACATATATATATATGTATATATATATGGCCTTTAGCGTCTTTACAGACGGTCTTAGCAGCTAGAATATTCACTTTCACTTTGACTGACAGCTTCTCTCGTGGCTTATTCTACCAATGTTTGACCCGAGAGTGCGATGGCAGTGATTGCAGGTCAGTCTTTTGGGTTCACTTTGGCGAGTGTTTTCATTCCGCCTCTGTCGTTTTGTCAGGTATGTTTCTTTTGCCTTGAAGTCTATTGCGAGCGTGCCACTGCGCAATTTTTGTCTCCATCTGCTTCGATCATTTGCAAGGTTCTCCCATTCATTGGGGTCGATGTTGAATGCTTTCATCGTGACCTTGCAAGTGTCTTTGAATCGCAGATGTGGCCTACCTCTGGGTCGGTTGCCAGTAGCAAGTTCCTCGTAGAGAATTTGTCTGGGGATGCGATCATTTTCCATACGGTGGAGATGTCCAAGCCACCGCAGTCTTTTTTTGCCTAGGAGAGCCTGAGTTGATGGAATGTTGGCTCGGCTCAGAACTTCGATATTTGAGATCCTGTCTTGCCACTTGATCTTGAGAATTTTGCGTAGGCAGCGCAGGTGGAAGGAGTTGAGGGATCTTTCATGTTTGGAGTAGGTGGTCCATGTCTCTGAGCCATACAGCAGGGTGCTTAGGACGCAAGTTTGGTACACGAGTACCTTTGTTTTGATGGTCAGCTTGCTATTGTTCCACACCCTTTTAGAGAGTTTGCCAAAAGCTGTGGCCGAACGATATTGCACAATGAAATGAGAAACAATGCATTGATAAAGATATCATCAGTCGGAAACCCACTCGTACTGATAATATAACCTTGCAGTTTTACAAGGCCGTAGAGATCCAGACTTGAATGCTCCAGATCAATAAATTAAACAAACTAAAACGCGGCCAAAACGAAACAATTGTTGGTCATAAGGCCCAACACTGAAAACGAACAAGAAAAAAAAAAGTAAAATACTTTCTTAAAAAATGAGAACGGAACAATTCTTTGGGGATTTTCTGTATAGTTTGTTGTTGTTGTTGTTTTAAACACGCGGCTTTGTGACCTACACCCCCCCCCCCCCACACACACACACAAACACATTCTAGCCGTATCACAACCCTGTTGCCACGCCATATTTTTTTATTTTTTTTAAGGATTGCGATACTCTTTGCTATAACTGTATAACGATTGTTCACACAGGACGGTTACTGAAATAGGAAGGCCGGATCTTTTCATTCCGCTCCAAATGTCTGGACGATATCTTGATGACCCTACACTGTGTGTGCCATGTTAACAGAGAGTACGCATGTATAGAGAGATCTCACTTCCGCCAAATCACGAAACTAGGTCGCCGCGGTAAACAAGAATTTGAAGAGACCGAATTCACCAAAGATAGTGTGCATATCTGTTTACTATGTTTTTTCGTATTTTTTTTACTGATTGAAACTAGTTAGAACTGTTTGTAAGCTCGTATGCCCCGTGGAAATGCATATGCGCATTGTTTACCGCAGGGACCTACTTTCCACTCCATGCTAACAGTGGTTTCGCGGCGCCTCCCGGGTCTCGCAGTGCAAATCGACCAATAGTGAAACCTCTCAATACATACATCTTATGCACTGCGTAGTTTTGGCGGTGATCCTGTTTACCCATGCCAACAAAGACATTTCTGTCAGCTCCCAACGGTTCCTGACCCGCTAGCTCTCGAGTGGCTCTATGTAACATTTTGCATATTTTGAAGTACTCTATTCATTCCCAAAGTTTCGTGCCTTGATCACAATGTGCACAATTCATAGACTTTTTTTTATCCCTCAGTGACTCTACTATTAACACTAACATCAGCAACCAACTTCTCATTTCCTCCCTTTTCACGCCTTCTTGTCCCACGTTGACCCAGGAATGTTGCCGCCATTTACGCTTCCGGCAGGATTTTTTAACATTTTATTTTTGAACGATTTTGCATTTGCATGGTTTCGATTAATCAGCTCTATCATTCATAACTGTAATTAGGCACATTCGTGCAGATTTCGCCATGCGTAATCCCATTCTGTAAACTGGCTTTGAGTGTTTTCTAATAAAATGCCAATAAAATGCCTCACTCTCGGTTCTCCTCTTCCCCCTTTTCACTTTTTGTACATTAAAGGAAAGCTCAGTGGTTTCTTTCACCTTTCATTTGTTGTTGTTGTTGTTGACCTGGGGCTGAGCCTCCGAGCTTCCTGTTTTAAATGACCTTAGTTGGATCTTGAACGCAAATTTACATCCTTGTGTAAATTTTGATCGAAAGAAAGCCAGGTTGACATGTGGCACCAGGGTTGTGCAGATACCCTGCCTTAATCTGCTAGACTTCTATTGCTCTAACTCAACAATTCTCAGACCTAAGCTATCTGGCTCTTGGGAGAGGCATTTCAAATCTAAGGGGAAGAATTATAGCCAGAGGACGAATTGGGGAGGAATTTCAGTCCGGGGAGAAACTCCAAACTAGAAAAGAACTTACTGATTACACACTTGTAGAAATTTTATGATTCATTGAAGTAAGAATTCCTTTTCCATTAAGCTGCAAGTAATAATAAAGAAAGGTAGTGTCATAAATTGTTTCAGTAACGCTGCAGGGTGACAAAGTGTAAACAAATACATGTAATGGTGAAAACATTTGGAACAGGAACTGAGGAAAACTAGGATCGCAAGGGGAAGAATGTGGCTTGGGACTCTGAGAATCACTGGCTTAACTTGTTCGTAGGACGATTTGACCCCGAAGGAAAACTACAGAAACTTCTTTTATAACGTCAAAATGAAGCTGCAGCTTACTTTTGTCAGCTTGCATTGTTACCGTAGTCTGGATGTAGAAAATGCCAGACCTTTTTTTTTTACATGAACAAGTGAACACCTGTACTAAGTCAAGAATTAACGTGCGTTTCGTTGTATTACTATTATTATTTACACATTTAATTTGATCTAGCAGACCAGTACTTGACATGGCACGCAGAAATTGTCTTACATTTCGTGAGCATCTGTAACGTCAAAATACTGTCACGCTGTTTTTTTTTTTTTTTTACAGTAATTTCGATAAGCGAACAAGACAAACTGCGTCTAAAACTGGGCAAACAGAAGCACCACACCTGATAATGGCACCATCAGGCCAAAACGGCACTTTACATACAAATGACGGGGTGAGAGTAAAAGTGAACAGCTGTAGTTAATTGATCTGGTACAGGACATATCCGAACCTCAGAAAGTAAGTATTCAGTTTTTAACAAGTTGTGACCTATAGCACATGAAGCCCTCATCCCCATCTGATTTTCCCGCCTGCGTGTCATTTTGATTACAAGCAGCTTGCTCTTAGAGCTGAACACTGCCATAATGAAGACTGGTTGGCGAAGCACTTATTTTCTAAATTGGAAAGACCACCTCGCACTACAGAAGACCATGCCTCATACCACTTCGTTCTAAACTCTGAAAGAAACTCAGTAAACATCAGAAAGTCTGCAGTGACTCAATGCTGGAGGGGTACAGTATCGTGGTCTCTGTTGAAATAACCAAAGCAGAATTTTACGCCCATGTAAAGAAGGGGAAAAAACAACAACATCGGTTGACCCCAACCTCGTGTACGCTGTCCGAGAGATTGGGTACAAGGTCGTTGGTCTACCACTCCACTAATGTGATCTAATTCTCAGCGAGCTGATAATGGTCGCACAAGAAAGGAACGGTTGCCTGAAGAAACAAGCTCTTTGCAAGTAAGGTGACAGAAAAACCACCCATAGTATATAGATGTTCGGTACCTAAGAGTTATTGAACAACAATACTAGCTCCATGCCCCCCCCCCCCCAACCCACCCACCCATCCCCCCAATTATCGTTCCATATAACGATTGTCTTCCTCAACATGTCCTTTGTTTCCCTATCTCTTTCAGATTCTGTATGGTTGACTTCCACCTTACACCTGAAATAAAATATCTGTGTTCAATTGAAAGCTCTTTAGCTACTTAGCTACTTCCTTGCCTTTAAACTTACTTGTTCACTATTAAGTTTTTATGTGCAAGTGCTATTTGGCAAAAAAATATTGTATTTATGCTTTTTTTGTGTGTGTTGATTTTCACTCTTCTCGAAGGTTTGTGGTTTTTGTTGCCATCTTCAACGTTGCCATTAAGCAGTTTCAGTCTAAGCGGTATGTATAGATTCCCGTATTGATTCAAATTATTGTTAAACTCAGAACCGCCTAGCAGATCAATGGACATCGATTTTATACACCTGAAAGAAGAGAATGTTTTAACCCCTGAAGGAATTACCATGGGGATAAAATAACATTCAGCTTAGACAAATACAGTCCCGTGGAAATCGATGTACCGGTCATGTGCGTCTGTTCCTATGACAGCACTGCAGGAGCTGGATGCCCCAGACTATGATTCACGCCTATTCCAAACTCATGCGACTTTTTCTGGGAACTCCAAATTTCTAGGGAGAATAAAATTAACATCAGTGTAGTGGGCGTGCCTCTCGCAAATCAGTAAACAAGTGCAATAAAGGTCAAGGACACTACTTCAGCAGCAAGGTTACCATATTGGCTTTTTAAAAGCCAAATTCCAGAAAATTGGCTTTTTTCCTGGATATGGTTGGCGTCAGAAAGTTCATTTGGCTTTTTGGCTTTTTTCTGGCCTTTTTTCTTGACATACTAAAATTATCTGCACGAAACTACATACCATCCTTTTTCTCAAACATTTCCTATCGAGGAAATATGTTTGGTCAGCTACATGTACACGCATATGCCAAGATTTCTGCCTCTAATTGTGAAGAAAGCGCCAGCCGGCAAAATCAGTGTCCAGTTCACCCTAGATTCTATTTTTACATTTTTTAAAATGCTACTGTTTTTTTTTTTTAAAGACTATCACACACTTTAGAACTCTCTGCACACACTGTGCGTCTGGATTGGTGATGTATTTAATGAGTTGGCCACCTTCGTCGAATAATCCCAGTCAGCAGTGCTATGGTTGAGAGAATATCTTATTATGAATCCTCCGTTAAAACTAAGACTAGAAAACAGAATGCAGCTGAATCGCCTTGATGCTATTGTGAGAATCGGGGCAAACTATTGCTTTCAAAAAAATGTTGCAAAAGCTTTCACTTTCACTGCATCCCCAGAAATGCTTTGGGACAAAAATAATTCACGACTGACAAGATTTAAGCCAAATGTTCCACTCACTCTCGTGGGGAGGATGATATTAACCTGGTTTTGGACCTTTCGTGGGATATTAGTATGAAAATTATACTGAAACATGTTTGGCTTTTTTCTGGCTTTTTTCTAGCATTGTTTGGCTTAAACTTAAAATTTCAAGCTGGCAACCCTGCGTCAGCATTAAAAGATTCATACTCCGCGAAGCCTGGTCCCCAGCGCTTAAAAGCCCACACATCGCAGGCTTTCGGCTGAGTTGAGGCCAACAGCTTTCGGCTGAGGCCCCCGAGAAACCAAAGATCTTCTTCGCCTTCGGCTGAGGCCCCAAAGATCTTCTTCGCCTTCGGCTGAGGCCCCAGAGAAACCAAAGATCTTCGAGATCTCGAATAGTCCAAGTTACATCCTCAACAACTGAAGTACAATTTACAACCAAACAGGTACGTGTTTGAAAACACTGACATTTAAGAAAACAACAAAGTACATTGTTTCTTTCTCCATAGCATAGGAACGTAGACATCGCCACCCGGGTACTTTCTCGTATATTCAAAGGCAACCCCAAGTGGACAATACATCATCCATTCATCAGCAATTTGTATTAAAAGCCTTTTTTTTTTTTCGTCTGTAAAGATTGTCACCCAATTCTTCGTTAGTCACAAAAACTATAGTCCAGATGCCCTTGAAATTACGATGCAGATGACCCATATTTCATGGATTTCATTCCTCAGGAAATTAAAAAAAAAAAAAAAAATCTACAATGTAAATGACACCATCAGGAATATTTTTCGGTTCATACATAATGGAAACAGATGGTTAAGTCTGCAAAAATAGGACTGCCCGTTTGTTCTTTCACGATTCCGGCATTAAAGATGCTTAGTCATGTAGGACAAAACATTATAAAAATATCTATTCTTAGGTGAATGAAATTGTGAGGTGAGTTATGCGCCAGATCTGAAATTACTATGGTATGAAAAACCAAAGTATTTGTATCATTTATGTTTCTGATTATGCGTGACGTGTGAATATAGAAAATACTAAGTGTTAACCTCTACCGGTTTTTCTCTATCTGTTTGATCAGGACTGAGTCAAAGCGATGGCAGCTGACGGCGGCTCAGCACCTGAGTTTGACCCCTCGACACAGGCAGCATCTGAACGAATGACATCGTGAGTATGCTATTGTGTCAGTTCATGTAAATAAAGAAAATGCTACATAATTGCAAAACGGTGTATAGGGTGAATTGGGTAAATGATAGATGGTGGTATAGTATTGTCAAACCAAATGTTTTGCTTGCCTTGTACTATGACACCTTCTGTTACTTGCAGACTACATGAGAAGAACATCAGTTGTCACAAAATGTAAGTCCTTCAGGTCCTGGCTAATATCTTTAGCTTTGTTCCTCTCATACAGATTAAGTGAAAAACAACCGTTGTCCAGCAATATTGTCACAAATCCCAGACTGGGAGATGTAATAAGTTATGACAGGACAACAATCACGAACAAACAAGTTAACACTTAACAGAACAATCCATCAGACTCACACATTTATTAAACATAATTATACATATAATAGCGCAATTACATATATTATATTATTGAAATGACTGCCGTACAACGGCCTTATTCTCACACACACGCTCCCTCGGATCCACAATCCGGTAGTTACTCCTAAAGGCACTTCGGCCTCAGCCTCTCCCCTCAGGGCCTTAATAGTACATTAATGATTCACTGGCACCGCAGTCTCTCAATATCACCTTCCTATTGTCATACACCTTAGCACTCCCCTCGCACCTCCGCAGGGCAATAACACATTATTATTTCCATAGCCATCAACATGGCAACAACATAATATCAGTTCACTAGCCTATCAACATGGCAACAATATAGTATCTCATTCACTCTCATATCTACGTCCCTGTCCGTGGCCTGACTGCCACGACTTTATGTGCCTCTACTGTCCTGCACTGACAGCCTCACTTCTGGCCTATGTGTGGCCTCCGGCCCTATGCTGGCCTATCCCCTGTGCTCATCGAGGTGGCTCTGCGGCCCGTCCCCGACACCTACAAGAATAATATTACATTGGTATAATACCCTACCATTTCTATTCACTCCACCTCTCCTTACAATCCATGAAGCGTACACACACTAGTTCACCTTTCACTCACCACACATCTTACGGTAACACACCTCCATCGGAGTACACACTACTCACTCGCGCTACAAATCCATGAACTCACTTTCATCTATCGCTCATGGCGCACATTGCTATATTCAATATCAAGGACTTCCACATTCCTCACATATACTTATTCACATCATGGTAATAGACGAATATAATATAATACATCAATCATAATAATCAATCAACATTCTACATACCAGTCATAACTGGAAAGACTCTCACTAGTCTTCTCGACTGCTTCCTTTTATCTCTGCCCGATGGGCTATTATTCACAGATCCGCTCCCTAGGACCTTCTAACTTGCAGTGATAGTTATACAGCGCTTTCGCCTCCTTCAGACCCCCCACTCATGACATGCACGACTTTTCTTCCCTGTCTCCGTGCGTTAATTTTACTCTCCTCCTTTCCCCCCGTAATTATTAACTATCGCTCACTCCACTCGTGACATCATCCCCCACCCCAAAAAAATTAATGCAATTAATTTCAAATCGCATCAAGATGACTGTCAACGAGTGAGCGTGAGCAATACCTACACTAGAAAAATGACCTATCAGTTCCCCCAGTATATAAAATACCGAAATCAGGGGAAAATATGGGGATCAATATGGCCTGCAATATGCATATATGTGTCACATCATGAATAGCTAACTAACCACAATACTTAATACAGAATCAAAAACCATTCAACCTATCAACCATTCTTCATATCATATTTATAATGTCAATATTTTAAGTCGACTCATTCACACAGATCCTGTCAATGTTCCTGTCCTCCGATGTATAAGCTCCCGAAATCTTCCCCTAGGCTCGACTAAGGTAGTCGGCGATATGATTGCTGGTTCCTGGAATTGGTTGAATAACGAAGGTATACGGCTGCAAAGCCAATGCCCATCTAGACAAGCGTGGGCTGGACGAACGATTCTTCGACAAAAATGTCAGTGGCTTGTGGTCCGTCTGGATACAAAATTCTCGTCCCATGAGATAACGTCCTAATTTCTGGACGGACCACACAATGGCAAGACACTCACGCTCTATCACAGAATACTTTCTTTCTCTCTGCAATAACTTCCTACTGACATAACATACAGGATGGAGACATTCGTTCTTCTCCTGTAGAAGACAAGCGCCGACACCAGAGTCCGACGCATCCGTTCTGAGGATAAAATTAGATCGAAAATCGGGTAATATCAAAATGGGTGACGATGATAATGCTGTCACCAAATTATCAAATGATGTCTGACATTCAGACGTCCACTGGACCTTATCGGGTTGTCCCTTCTTAGTAAGGTCAGTAAGAGAAGATGACAAGGAGGAAAAATTTGGAATGAACTTTCTGTAATAATTTAAAATTCCCACTAAGCTTCTGACTTGTTTCTTTGTTTTAGGGATTTGCAACCCTACTAACTTGTCAATTTTTGTTTCTTCAGGTCTCTGAACACCTCTACCCACAATATGTCCTAAGAATATTATCTCTGGACATGCCAAATCCATCTTTGCGGGTTTAGCAGTTAACCCAAAATGACGTAATCGTTGAAAAATTACTGTTAGTGTCTGAATATGATCAGACCATGTCGACGTATGGCATGCTATATCGTCAAAGAATGACACGACATTAGGTATGTCCTTCAACACTAATCTCATTAATCGTGCAAACGTCGCTGGCGCGTTTACCAACCCAAATGGCATGACCTTAAATTGGAATAATCCAATGGGCGTTTGGAACGCCGTGTATTGTTTAGACTCCTCAGTAAGCGGGATTTCCCAATACCCTTTCGTCAAATCTATCTTGGAAAACCACGTGGACCCGGCCAATGAAGCTATTAATTCCTCCTGGAACGGGATAGGCTCCCTATCGCCTACCGTAATAGTGTTCAATCTTCGAAAATCAATACAGAACCGCACCGATCCATCAAGTTTTTTCACGAGGACGATGGGTGATGAATACGGCGATGTTGATGGTTCTATCACATCTAACTTCAACATTGACTCAACTTCCTTTATGACTCTATCTCTCGAAGAAAACGGCAACGGATACGGTCTAAGAAATACTGGCTTATCCGAAGTCAACTTTATTTGGTGCTGAATCACCGTAGTGCGACCCGGCAAATCCGTAACAACATCCGGAAATGACGCTAATAGGGTCTCAAGTTCCCTACTCCTTGAACTCGTAAGGTCAGGGTTAATTTTTACGTCCCTGTAACCTTGTGTCGGAGTTAACTCCGGCAATTGAATTTGTAACTCCTCCTGCGCCTCGGTGTCGCTTACGTCACAGTCCAACTGGTCTACGACCCCCGTACAAGCAGTAGAGAAGACAGTCTCCTCTGGTCTTGCCTGTGCACACAGATACTGTGGTCTCTCATAAAATCTCTGTAGCATATTAACATGGAAAACCTTACTCGCTCCATCAATGTGGATAGCGTAATCTACCTTTGAAACAACTCGCTCAATAGCATAAGGGCCTTTCCATGTCATCAATAACTTATTATGGTCCGTAGGTAACAACAGCAGAACCTTGTCTCCTGGCTTAAAAATTCTCAGTTTGGACCCTCTATCTTTATAGTCTTTTGCTCTTTTCGAAGCGATACCAGAAGCTTCTTCTGCTATAGTGCGCGCTGAAGATAGTCTTTCTCTTAAATCAACAAGGTACTGAAACACCGAAATCTGCTCATCGTCTCCCGATGATGGCGACGTCATCATGTCCCGAAGAACATCAGTTGGGCCCCTAGGACTACGACCGTACATCATTTCGAACGGCGAGAATCCCGTTGACTCCTGCCGTACCTCTCTGTACGCGAATAACACTGCAGGGATATATCTATCCCAATCTTTAGGGCGATCAGCAGCTACCTTACGCAGCATCGACTTCAACGTCGAGTTCAATCTCTCGCACATGCCATTAGCCTGCGGATGATAAGGGGTGGTAGTGATGGGTTGTATACTGAATAAGCGGAACAATTCCTTCATCATCTCCGACGTAAATTGCGCGCCCCTATCAGACAGAATTTGCTCTGGTATTCCTACCCTAGCGAAAATTGCAAACAACGCTTCCGCGACTGCCTCAGACGTTATGGTCCGCAGAGGAACCGCCTCTGGCCATCTCGTAGCATTACATATGACCGTTAAGAAAAATCGATTCCCCCTATCGGTCGCTGGGTGAATGGGGCCAACAAGGTCTATCGAGACCTTTTTAAACGGTTCCGAGACCGTGGGGATCTTCTGAAGAGGGGCCTGGGGTGTACGACCCTTATGCGTCGTCTTTTGGCACGCACTGCACGTCTTACAATAGACCTGCACATCTCTGTGGATCGATGGCCAGTAAAAATTTTTAAGAACCCTTTCTTTGGTTCTAGCTATCCCCATATGACCCGCTAATGGGACATCATGTGCCAAATGCAATACTGTTGCGATCAGCAACGCTGGCACAACGACCTGCTTTAAAATGGAGGACACCGTTACATACTTACGGAACAGAATGCCCGCCTGAACAAAAAAAGAAGATGACCCGTTCTTATATCTCCTCGTTTTCTCGGTTCGCGCTTCCCCAAAACATGGGTTTAATGATGGGTCCTCCCTTTGTAATCTCGCCAAGCGCTCTGGCGTGATATCTAGGTTGACCGCTGGCGTCGCCAAAGGTCTAATCTTATCTTTATCCGCTACTCGTCGACGTGTTTCGACCGCGGCGCAAAAGTCAATACCTTTTGATTGCGACCATGCTTGCACGTTCTCATCGGAAGGGGAACCTACCCGTGATACATTCCCAATGATGAGCTGGGCGCCTGGAAAACAACCAACGACTGCTTCGACTTCCCCGCTAAGGAAAGGTGTATCTATCATTATTTTTGCCATGGGTAATTTCTCAATGGCCCCCGAAAATTGGATGCACGGGACAGTCTCACCTGTAAGCTGTGAATCCCGAATGCAGTCCCTATGCACTCCCACAACGGTAGATCCTGTATCTCGTAAAACCGAGACCGGTTCGTCCCCAACAAACCCCGGATAAACCCTAAGACCACCTCCTGTATGACATGAATTTATAACGGGGATCTTTCTCCCACAAGGTAAAACACCGGAAGATAATAACTTCTCGCAACTGGGACACTTAGAATACTGTCCGCCTCCGTTGTCCGATGTAACACACGCAGCCGCATGATGAAATTTATTTGGGGAACATGGACTGGAGCTACTGTCCACGTTCGCCGCTATCCTACCTGCAGGGCAGTTCACGCTGATGTGATCCGCTCTACCGCAGTTCCAACACTTCGCGGCCCTACACTCGCGCGAAAAGTGACCCGCGCGTCCGCAAGTCCAACACTCCGCTCCCTGTGCTGCCCTAGGCCTGGGTCCCCGTGACCCCTCGCGACCGGAACTAGAGTCCCTATGCCGTCGGTCATCGGCAAAGGTCACAAGTCGGCCCCGGCCATTACCGCGACCTAGCCCTCCTGCTCGGTCAAACTTACCGGATCCATATGCCGGTGATTGGTGATAGCCCCTACGCTGCCCCTGGGCTTGCCCGCTATAGGCACCACGCTGACGCGACCTGTCCCTAAGTCCCGCCGGCGACCCCTCGACAACGGCGACGTAGCCAGCATCTTGGACGTACGCCCTGGCGACTGGTTTGGACGGATGCGCCGTACGGTATGCCTCCGCCAACTTAGACGCCTCCTGCACCGTCGCGGGTTCGTTCTCTTTCAGGAAAGCCACCAGATCTTTGTGGCACGACGCGTACAGCTGGTCACGGATCATTAAGTCTTTCAGTTTAGCAAAATCCGTGCCCACATGCGCCAAGTCTACCCAGTTCGCGAAATACTCAGTTAGTCTCGCGACGAAGGCAGCAAAGTCCTCCCTGGTATCTGCACGTGCTCGCCTAAACTGCTCCCGGAAATATTCCTCGGTACGCGCAAATCGGCGAAGCAGCAAAGCCTTCAGCTTATCGTAATCTTGCACGTCTTCGCGCTGTAGCTCTTTAAAGTAGGTTAACGCTCGCCCCTGCAATAGCGACGCCAGGTACGTGGCCCATAATTCCTTATTTTCCCCCCATTGCAATTGTGCGTTCAGTTCGAACCTGTAAAGGAAGGCGTCTATGTCGTCCTTCCGGTCGTCGAACGTAGGGAGCTTAATCCTAACGCCACCTTTATTGGGTACCTGCCGCTCAACTGTTTCTGTTGGCGCACTCTTTTTGATTTCCAACTCCGCTATTCTTACTCGCGCGTCTGTCTCCCGCTCTTGAGCTTCTATCTCCTTTAACCTTATCTCCCTTTCCTGCTCCCTATCCTGTCTCTCCTGTCGCTGAGCTTCTAACTCCTTTAACTTAAACTCTCTTTCCTGCTCCTTATCCTTAGCCTCTCTCTCCTGTTGCTTAAACTCCCTTTCCTGTTGCTGAGCCTTAGCCTCTCTTTCCTCTTGCTTATCCTTAGCCTCTCTCTCCTGCTCCTGAGCCTTAGCCTCTTTTTCTCGCTCTCTATCCTTAGCACGCTCATCGCGCAAATCCGCCTGCTGTTCTTTAATCCAGCCGCGTAGCTCCTCTCCCTCCAGGCCAAGTTCCTTACCCAACTTCATTAGTTGTTGGAGTTCCGCCATTTCACAGATTTATGGTTATGGTATGTATTTAAAAAAACGGCCAACCTGTCGGTATGATAACTAACGACACGACCAGAGACCTGAGATCACACCAGATATAACAATACCCAATTCAGAAATTTACCTTTACAGCACAACTAATTCTATATTCATAAAATGTACTGCACTATTAATAATAAAAAAGAGTAGAAAAGACAAGAATAAGGAAATTCAGTAGAAGGACCACAAGTACGTCAAGGACAACGAACCAGACTAGGACAAGGACCTAAAAAAGAGAATATAATGGAAAAAACTGCAACCTAACTACGCCGATTACACAACAAGGTACGAACGAGAACAGAGTCTGAAAAAAAAGAACGTATCTATAGATAGGTAGAAAGAGGGACAAGAGAATCGTCTTCCTAAAACAACGAGGAAGATAGAACGCTACAATCTAAACAAAAATACAGGTCCCTACAGAACTGGTCACTGTGATGAACGAAGTTCCAAAGTTTACCACACCTTTTTAAAAGGATAAACTAAGTTCAACACAGCAAACCCGCGCCACCGCCCATATAATCAATTACAACGAAAACAGAAAAACAGCAGGAAAAGACAGAAGAAAAGACAGCCCTCAATCCAGGGCACAAAATTTTCACTTAACTTTCACCCTAGATTTCAATTTCTCCCTTTCCTCGGAGCTCTGGCTGCTCGTCTCCTCAGGCTGCACGCACACACTCTGGAAAGTTTAAATACAAATTAATACCTATTCATAGCAATACATGCATCAATATACATTCATTATTATACATAAATCATATCATGAAATGTCCATTCATCCAACGAACAAGACAGCACAATTACCTACTAACTAACTACAACTAAATATTACGAAAATGGACGAGTCACAATGGACGAGCCCCCAATGTCACAAATCCCAGACTGGGAGATGTAATAAGTTATGACAGGACAACAATCACGAACAAACAAGTTAACACTTAACAGAACAATCCATCAGACTCACACATTTATTAAACATAATTATACATATAATAGCGCAATTACATATATTATATTATTGAAATGACTGCCGTACAACGGCCTTATTCTCACACACACGCTCCCTCGGATCCACAATCCGGTAGTTACTCCTAAAGGCACTTCGGCCTCAGCCTCTCCCCTCAGGGCCTTAATAGTACATTAATGATTCACTGGCACCGCAGTCTCTCAATATCACCTTCCTATTGTCATACACCTTAGCACTCCCCTCGCACCTCCGCAGGGCAATAACACATTATTATTTCCATAGCCATCAACATGGCAACAACATAATATCAGTTCACTAGCCTATCAACATGGCAACAATATAGTATCTCATTCACTCTCATATCTACGTCCCTGTCCGTGGCCTGACTGCCACGACTTTATGTGCCTCTACTGTCCTGCACTGACAGCCTCACTTCTGGCCTATGTGTGGCCTCCGGCCCTATGCTGGCCTATCCCCTGTGCTCATCGAGGTGGCTCTGCGGCCCGTCCCCGACACCTACAAGAATAATATTACATTGGTATAATACCCTACCATTTCTATTCACTCCACCTCTCCTTACAATCCATGAAGCGTACACACACTAGTTCACCTTTCACTCACCACACATCTTACGGTAACACACCTCCATCGGAGTACACACTACTCACTCGCGCTACAAATCCATGAACTCACTTTCATCTATCGCTCATGGCGCACATTGCTATATTCAATATCAAGGACTTCCACATTCCTCACATATACTTATTCACATCATGGTAATAGACGAATATAATATAATACATCAATCATAATAATCAATCAACATTCTACATACCAGTCATAACTGGAAAGACTCTCACTAGTCTTCTCGACTGCTTCCTTTTATCTCTGCCCGATGGGCTATTATTCACAGATCCGCTCCCTAGGACCTTCTAACTTGCAGTGATAGTTATACAGCGCTTTCGCCTCCTTCAGACCCCCCACTCATGACATGCACGACTTTTCTTCCCTGTCTCCGTGCGTTAATTTTACTCTCCTCCTTTCCCCCCGTAATTATTAACTATCGCTCACTCCACTCGTGACAAATATGAGCAAATTTAGACACGGCATTCTCTTTTCAACCTATGGACATTCAAACTTTAAAATGTGAATTTTTCAAAACCTTCATTTTTTGACAGCTGATGTTTTTCACCTGTAGACTTCGTGTGCTTTCAGATATTCGCTAGTGTCAGGTAAAAATAAACATAAACAATTTTAATGCTGTATTTCAAATATCGTTTAAATTACATAGTTTGATTTTTCTCCTTGGTTTCCTTACTAGCTGAGGTACAAGGCCGGGATAAATCTGTTTCCCGGCATACGTTTCAGTCTTGGTGCTGATATAAATCTGCTTGAAGTTCCCCATTCCTTAATGGTAGACTTGTGTTAAAAGTTAATGGTATTTCCATGAAGTTCAAAAGACATAATTGATTCCGGTTCCCACCACAGGGCACTTCCTGTGAACGTTTCTTTTTTTTTTTTTTAAATTTTGGTAAAATGCGCTCTTGCTGCCCACCTACTTAGCTGCAACTATTAAAAAAAAATCGACGAAATCTCATCCAATTCGGACCGCTGTCACCCCACCCAGCTACCACCCCAGCCAGCTGTCACCCCAGCCAGCTGTCACCCCGCCCAGCTATCACCCCACGCAGTCGTCAATCCACCCAGCTGCCACCTTAGCCAGCTGTCACCCCAACCAGGTGTCACCCCAACCTGCTGTCAGCTAAGCCAGCTGTCAACCCACCCAGTTGTCACCCTACCCAGTAACCACCCCATCCAGCTGTCATTCCACCCAGCTGCCACTCCACCCTGCTGCCACTCCACCCAGCTGCCACCCCACCCAGCGGTCACTCCACCTAGCTGTCACCCCACCCATTTGTCACCCCACCCAGCTGTCACCCCACCCAGCTGCCACCCTACCCAGCTGCCACCCCACCCAGCTGCCACCCCATCCAGCTGTCACTCCGCCTAGCTGTCACCCCACCCATCTGTCACCCCAGCCAGCTGTCACCCGAGCCAGTTGTCGCCCCAACCAGCTGTCAGCCAAGCCATCTACCACCCCAGCCAGCTGCCACTAAAACCCAGTTGTCACCCCGCCCAGCTGTCACACCACCCAGTTGCCACTGTAGCCAGCTGCCACCACACCCAGTTGTCACCCCACGCAGTCGTCACTCCACCCAGCTGCCACCCCAGCCATCGGTCACCGTAGCCAGTTGTCACCCCGCCCAGCTGCCATTTTACCCAGCTGCCACCCCGTCCAGCTGTCACCCCGACTACTTGCCACCCCATCCATTTGCCACCCTATCCAGCTGCCACCCCACCCAGTTACCCCACCCATTTGCCACCCTACCCAGCTGTCACCCCAGCCAGCTGCCACCCCATCCAGCTGTCACACCAGCCACCTGCCACCCCAGGGAGCTGCCACCCCACCCAACTTTAACCCCACAGAGTTATCACCCAAGCCAGCTGTCACCTCATCCAGTTGTCACCCCACCCACTAGTCACCCGACTCAGCTGTCACCCCAGCCAGCTCTTACCCCACTCAGCTGTCACCCTACCCAGCTGTCAGTCCAGCCAGCTTTCACTCCATCCAGCTGTCATCCCACTCAGGGGTCATCCCAACCAGCTGTCAACCCATCTGGCTGTCAACCCAGCCATCTGTCATCCCATCCAGCTGTCACCCCATCGAGCTGCCACCCCGCCCATGTGTCACCCCAGCCGGCTGTCAATACAGCCAGCTGCCACCTCACCCACCAATCATCCCACCCAGTTGCCACACCACCCAGCTGTTACCCCACGCAGTCGTCACACCCCACCCAGTTGTCACCCCGCCCAGCTGTCAACCCGCCCAGACTTAGTCAGCTGCTACCTTAGCCAGCTGCCACCCCACCCAGCTGTCACCCCATGCAGTCGTCACTCCGCCCAGCTGTCACCCCACCCAGCGGTCAGCCGAGCCAGTTGCCACCCCTCCCAGCTGTAACCCCACCCAGTCGCCACCCCACCCAGCTGCAACCCCACCCATTTGCCACCCTATCCAGCTGCCACCCCACCCAGTTACCACCCTACCTAGCTGCCACCCCAGCCAGCTGCCATCCCATCCAGCTGTCACCCCAGCCAGCTGTCACCCCAGCCAGCTGCCATCCCACCAAGTTTTCACCCCAGCCAGCTGTCATCTCACCCAGCTGTCACCCCACTTAGCTGTCACCCCGACCAGCTGTCACCCCACTAAGCTGTCACCCCCACCCACTTGTCACCCCGGCCAGCTGTCACCCCACTCAGCTGTCACTCCACCAAATTGTCACCCCAGCCAGCTGTCATCTCACCCAGCTGTCACCCCACTTAGCTGTCACCCCCACCCATTTGTCACCCCACTCAGCTGTCATCCCAGCCAGTTGTCACCACGCCCAGCTTTCACCCCACCAAGTTGACATTTCACCCAGCTGCCACCACACCCATATGTCACCACATCCAGCTGCCACTCCACCCAGGTGCCACCCTACCCAGCTGTCACCCCACCAAGCTGTCACCCCACCCCACCCACCTGTCACCCCACTCAGCTGTCACCCCAGCCAGCTGTCATCCCACAACCTGTCACCCCACTCAGCTGTCACCCCAGCCAGCTGTCACCCCAGCCAGCTGTCACTCAAGCCAGCTGTCGCCCGAGCCAGCTCTCACCCCAGCCAGCTGTCACACCACCCAGCGGTCACCTCACCCAGTTGCCACCCCACCCAGCTGTCACCCCATCCAGCTGTCACCCCCCCCCCCAGTTCCCAAAGCATCCACCCCACTTAGCTGTCACCCCGACCAGCTGTCACCCCACTAAGCTGTCACCCCCACCCACTTGTCACCCCGGCCAGCTGTCACCCCACTCAGCTGTCACTCCACCAAATTGTCACCCCAGCCAGCTGTCATCTCACCCAGCTGTCACCCCACTTAGCTGTCACCCCCACCCATTTGTCACCCCACGCAGCCGTCACTCCACCCAGCTGCCACCCCACCCAGCGGTCACCTCTCACCTAATTGCCACCCCACCCAGCGGTCACCTCACCTAGTTGCCACCCCACCTAACTGTCACCCCCCCCCTCCCCCAACCAGTTGCCACCGCACCCAGCTGTCACCCCACGCAGCCGTCACTCCATCCAGCTGTCACGCCAGCCAGTTGTCATCCCACCCAGTTGTCACTCCACCCAGTTGTCACTCCACCCAGCTGCCACCCCACCCAGTTGTCACCCCGCCCAGCTCATACCTGCTTGTTTAGAATGAGAGAATGGGCATCGATTTCTCGAAAGCTGGCTTTTCAATTTATTTCTCAGATTTCACAAGGAATATTATGGAACTTTTTTTTTCTGCTTTGATTAGACTGTAGCCTGAATTTGAAATTGCTTCTTTGCACTTTGCACATAATAATCATTAGAGCAAATTATCTTATTATAAAAAGAAAATAGTGGCGGGAGTAATTCATTGTTGTGGAATTTTGGCTTTTTTTTTAACAACCTGAATGAGCTTTTTCAAGACAATAGAAAAGAAAAACTGTATTAAAGAAAGATATAAATGGACCACCAATTTTGAAAGAAGAAGTGAAGGGCGCCATTAGCAAAATGACACACGGGAAAGCCACACGGCCAGATAATATTCAGGTCAAAGTGATTGTCGCCCTGGAAGAAACAGTGGTTATCCTTAAACATCAAGAAAACAGAATGCAAGACAATATCTACAAAGGCGGTAAACCCTATCTGTAATCGCATACGTAAAGGTGAGAAGATTAAACAAGTTCAAAAGTTTAAATATTTAGGATATACAATTACATCCAATGGCAAATGTACAACAGAAACAAAAAGAAGAATAGCGATGGCAAAAGATAACTTTAAGAAAATGAGCTCAATCGTAAAGAACAGATACATCTCTGTCAACAAAAACAAGGGTTTTGAAGAGCTATGTGTGGTCAACCCTCTTGTACGGATGTGAGTGCTGGACATTAACTAAGGACATGGAAAACAAGCTAGAGGCAACGGAAATGTGGTTTTTAAGGAGACTCTTAATATTTCATGGAAGGAAAAGAATCGAATGAAATGGTGATGAAAGACACAGTGTGGGTATTATGACTGCATTTTAAATCGAGAGGTATTTACTATTTACTCTTTCGTACCATGCCACACACTAAGAACAATCTGAATAAGTTTCATAAACAGACCTGCAGGGCCACAAATTTAATTACATTAAATTTCCTAACAATTTTGTCTAGATCTATTACATACTAAAAGACAACATCAGCAGCATCAAATGAAAATTTAATAATATGTCACTAGAAGTCTTCTCTAGATTCCTATAAGGTTATGATCATTCTGACTCACTAACAATTTAAGTACTAGTTATATATCTCTCAGATATAGTCTGCCTACTATCTATCAAGCAATATACTAATGTCTCTGGCGACGATGTCATCTCAGCTATTTGTGCCTACCGCTTATAATGGATCAAGCTCGTCAATATAAACTGACGTAGTTAAGTCTATTGGATCTACTCTAGGATGGGCTGGCAATCCCCAGCCTCATCCAGACAAATCAAACCCAATTCACAGATGTGTATGCCAGACATTCATACTAGTTGCAAGTCACTATAATTCTTTGTCTTGCATTCTTGGGTAGCACTCCTAGCATATGCGGCAATCCTGTCCTACTGGATAAATTATGTTCAGCTCCTCGTTCATTGTTGAATCATCAAAGGACAAACACTTACACTTGGTCCCTGGTACTAGAAAAACCAGGGAACAGTAGACAATAGCAGTGGGCATATCTCATTCAAGCATATGGCTTCATCTCAATGTCTATAGTGGACTAGACATGAATCAACAGTCTTATGATTCTTCAGGCAGAATCGTGCCGACGCCTGCACAGATTGGAATTTTCTGTATGGAGTAATGGACATAGGTATGGCTACGCTTTTATACTGTGCAGCCACCTGCAAATTACCGTCCAAATCCCTAGATTTGATTGGTGCATCCATGCGAGCTCATCTCGCAGTATTAATATATTCTACGTGGGAGTTGGTCACGGCCTTGTACTAAAAACAGACAAGGTCAATTTAAAATGTCAAAACAATTACTGAAATCTTTAAACCCTCGTGCTTTCTACATTTTATGTACGAATTTCTGAACGCGATTAAGCGTCTTAAACTATCTATCCTTATTCACCCCTTCTCTTCCCTTCTAAATGTTCATCAAAATCACGGGGTCGAGAATTGCACTGTCACTCCTAACTTATCCATTTATTCTATCTCGCCCCACTTTCTTTCCATCTCTAAGAAAAAGTGTTTCAAAAACAAACTGTTCACGAGAACAGTTCAAGGACAATTTACGCTGGTTATAATCAACGAGACCGTGAAAAATCAAGTCCTCGCAAGTCGTGACCCAGCACGACAATTATAGCATTAACCCTGACATACGGGGCGATCACTAGTAAAAACAGGAGAAAACAATTGCAGTTCATGGGACTCCAGAATCGACACGACGGTCTTGAACACTTGGCTCTAACTGGAAAAATAGAGGGCAAAAATAGCAGAGGTAGACAAAGAATAACATATCTAGAGAGTTTGAACAGATGGGCGGTGGGGAAAAACTAGGAGAATATGGGCTTTTTGAGAGCATCCGAGCGGAGGAATGACTGGCGCACAATGATCGTCGATATCTATTCCAGATCAGGCACTTGAAGAAGAATAATGACATTTTAAAATATTATCGAACTAATTTTCACAATGTCAGCTGATCTAGCCCAATCGCTCTTGTATTGGCCTGTTGTGTTTATTCATGTTTCAGGCAATGTTTTTAAAAAGTTGTAAGAATGTAAACTACAATGATCTGTGTTTGTGCTCTCTTTGACAAGCTCGCTGCCATGTTAGACTGTATTTGATAAACATTTAATTTAGTGCAATTTCTTGGCTTAGAAATGAGTGCACAGATGCGACCCGTAGCAAGATTGTAAATTACAGTGGAAAACCTCCTAGATCAGCGAGAGAGAGAGAGAGAGAGAGAGAGAGAGAGAGAGAGAGAGAGAGAGAGAAGAGAGAGAGAGAGAGGCGGGAACACATATTTATCTGCGTATGATACCGAGTATCTGTCTCATCTCGCCTTATTATCTATCTTATTATACTAATTTTTAAAAAAAGTGGCTGGAGAAGTGGAGTATTTCATCGTAGTGCAATTTTGGCCAAAATTATAAAATTAATTTTCTTAAGTGTCAACTAATCCAGCCCAGGCCAGTCACATTTATATAGACCAATTGTGTGTAGCTTCGAGATAATGTCTTAGCGGTTAAAATGCCTTCTAGTTGCATTGTAGTCGATTGCTACGACAGGGGTGGAAAAGATTAATCCAAGTTGGTCAGATTCCCTACCATCCGTGTAAATAAGGGAGATGAAAGAATTGACTGAACGTCTCCCAGAGAACCTGTACATACTTTCTATTGTTTAGTCTAGCAACCTACTTTTAGCTCGCCGCCGGTTGGTTTGTGGCGCCCCCTTGCAGTGCATATCAGCCAACGAATCAAAATCAGTGCAACAATGTGACAATGGCCTTGGTGGTGGGCGGGTTAGGACACGAAAGATTGCGGGTATATGCGTTCTACCTATTGCTCCATGAGTACAACCGATAATTTTCACGTTCAAGTTGAACATACGTTATATTTTGGTGTTTCGCACAGTTCAGTAGGACCACTGCAGAATGGCGTTTTTGTTTTGTTTTTGATACACGTAAATTTGGTCTACTTAAGCACGTCTTGATTTTGCGCTACTTGAGGCATGCAGAAACTTGTATTTAGAGGTCTAGCTTTAGGAAGTCGAAACAGTTCTTAGCAAGCCCTAAGTTTAAAGCAAAATTGGAAAGAAAATGAGAGCTTAACTGTAATAGAAACACAGGACACCGAGTAGTCGAATCAACTCGCCATATTCCGTCCGTCGATTTGCATGCGATGTCAGCAGTGCAACAGTGCGCACCACATCCCGTCATAATTGAACGAAAAACACTACTGCCCACGATATTTATACGTAAGCAATTTGTGCATATAAATATAATGAGAGAAGGAATGTTTCGTCTCCGTATTCTATGTCTGGGATTGTGAGACGCTTGAAAATAGTACCTAAATTTATCTTAACCATAAATAAGCTCATTTTTTTTTAGAGACTACCTCCTGTCTGCCTACCTACCTACCTACCTACCTACCTACCTACCTACCTACCTACCTGCCTACCTGCCTACCTACCTACCTACCTACCTACCTACCTACCTACCTACCTACCTACCTATCTACCTACTTACCTACCTACTTACCTACCTATCTACCTACTTACCTACCTACCTACCTACCTATCTACCTACTTACCTACCTACCTACCTATCTACCTACTTACCTACCTACCTACCTACCTATCTACCTACTTACCTACTTACCTACCTATCTACCTACTTACCTACCTACCTACCTATCTACCTATCTACCTACTTACCTACCTACCTACCTACCTACCTACTTACCTACCTACCTACCTATCTACATACTTACCTACCTACCTACCTATCTACCTACTTATCTACCTACCTACCTACCTACCTACCTACCTACCTACCTTACCTGCCTACCTACCTTATCTGAACCTACCTACGCACTTACCTACCTTCTATCACATTACCACCTATCTATTCTCTACCTACCAACTGATTGCCTACTCTCTGCCGGTTTCAATACCTTCCTCATGTCTATAACTCTGAGTTATCAATATGTCTTGTTTTCAGATCTGCCACCAGCAAAACTATGAAAGAAGTGAACCTTCTTATCGTTGGCAAGACTGGGGTTGGCAAGAGCTCTACAGGCAACAGCATCCTAGGGGAGGAAAAGTTTGAGACCAAGATGGGTAGTGTCGCGGTCACGAAGCAGGTCCAAAAGGAAACTGCCATTGTACAGGGACATAGGGTGACAGTGGTTGACTGTCCTGGCCTTATGGATCCAGAACTTGATGATGATGAGGGACTAGATTACGTCATTAATGCTTTGGTGAAGGCATTAGAGTTGTCTCCTGATGGCTATGATGCCATCCTCATTGGTACAATATTTGGTCAAAGATTAACCAAAGAAGATGAGAAGGTTTTTAGCAGGCTAAAGCGTATCTTTGGAGAGGTCTACATAATGAAGCATGGAATTCAATTGGTCACTCATAAGGACAAGTATAACAAAAAACAATGTAACTCACTGTCACTGGAAGAGTACCTTGAAAGCGAGACAGGTTTATTCAAGAAAATGAGAGAAGGATGTGGTGGCCGAAGTATTGTCCTTGATAACATCTCTGATGACCCAGATGTTGTAAAATCCCTGCAAAAAGAAGTGTTGGATTTTGGAATAGAAATGAAAGAAAATGGGGTTAGTTACACAGCTGAGATCTTCAAACAGTTCCAGACGGAACATGACAAATTGCTTCTGGAATCACAGATGCCAAAAATCGAAAAAGAAACTGACAGCAAGTTAAACGACATAAGAAAATTGCTGGATGAGTGGCATGAATCATGTGATCGATCTTCTCCTGACATCGGCAAACTAAAAGATTATGAAAAATATTTATGGGAAATACGAGAAAGTCTGAAAAAAGTGGATAAAGACACCGGGGCTTTAAAGAAGCTTATCAGCCGTGTGGAAGGAGTTGAAACGTGTGTTAAGAGGACAGTGTCCTCTGCCACGGATAGTTCAAAAAAATTACCAAAGGTAATTATTGGCGAGCAAAAAGAAGCGCTTGTCGCCTTGAACAGGGAATGTGAAGTCCGAGAACTAGTTTATGGAACAATTTTGGTGGCCGCTGCAGTGTGCGTAGTAGTGGGAGTAGTGTGTCTCTGCATGCCATCAGCTACACCTGCAGTCACCAAAGTAGCGGCAAAGAAAACTTTATCATACACGGCACGCCGCACCATGACGAAATGTATTACGGTAAGTGCCGCTCGCGCCACAGTTCGACATACTTCAAAAAAATAAGGCGTAATATTCGTATTTGTTCAATAAAGCTGTCAATGTATTACGTTTAGTTACTGAAACAGGCGAAAATAAAAACCAGAAATATCCATATTACATAACATGTTCAGCAGGACGCGCTTCAGCGAAGTCAATCCCGTATGTTGTACCTGGGTCTTTCTTATCCCTCGTCTTTTTCTTCATTCTTTTTTTCCCAACTTTGAATCGTATCTATGTTAGACGCTCCCATCTCTTTGTCTCACTCAGAGGATGCTAAATCCCAGCGTCATAATCCAGGATATTCCATCACGAGTTCATGCACGCTACTATGTGGTGCCAAACTCCTGGTTTTTGTGCTTGTCAAAATCAGTAGTACTAGACAACTAGTGAATAGCTATGTTCATGCGCATTGTTTTAAGTTTAGAGTTCCTATACACAATACGACAACTCGTGATGTTTGTTTGGTTTTTTTTTTTTTTAAATAATTATCCTACCACACACACAGTTAATGGACATTGACATAGGTCGCAGTAGGGCTAGGTAAAAACAACCTGATTTGGGGAGGGGGGGGGGCGTCACCCGGTCGCCTGAGCCTTTCGTTTGAAACACTTTTCTAATTTTATCTACACATACATTTTTTTTGACAGACAAGTATTGAACCCGCGAAATTCGCGGGGGGGGGGGCGGGGGGAGTGAAAAGTGTTGTGAGTAGGTCTGGGGGTGGCTGCAATGGAGGGAGCATTACTTGACCGTTGGCACAGCAAAGTGCAGCAAGAACCACGAATGTTGTGGATGGACTCACATCAATGCCTTTGACAGAACCTATGAAAATTATTATCTCCTGTGTACATACATATGTATTTAAACTTGCATGTCTTGCGTTATCTCCATTAAAAAAAAAAACATTTTGCCATTAACTCTTTTTTACAGTGAGCTTATTCCTTTTCTATTTATAGTAATTGTTACTGAATGTGTTAAATGTGACAATTTTAGTGTCTTATCTAACCAATTTATTTGACACACATTTTATTTTTGTCTCTTCTCGGTAGAAAAAAAAAAAAAGAGTATACTTCTCTTGTGCACGTTGTCAAAAGAGAAAGACCAGCTAGAAATGTATGGTATTCAGTTCATATATACTCCTTAGGAGGACAGTTCTGAGGACAGTTTATACTTTCAAAGTGTACCCTTAACTCACTTTTGAAAAAAAAAAAAAGGGGACAGTGTGGTCCATTTCCGTAGTGCACCTAACACAATTATGTGCACCTAACACAATTATGTGCACCTAACACAATTATGTGCACCTAACACAATTATGTAACTACATTTCATGCCGTTTTCATTTGTATGATTTGCCAATTTACACAATTTTTGTCTGGCTAAATGTCTTTAGACCTTGGGGAAAAAAGGGGTGGGAATTTATTGTTGTAATCAATGCCTTTGACAGAATCTATGAATATTATTATCTTTTGTGTCCATTCATTGTATTTAAACGTACATGTCTTGCGTTATCCCCATTCTTCATTTTTTGTTCTGTTCTGCAGTTAACTCTTTCTGGTACAGTGAGCGTATTTCTTTCCTATTAATAGTAATTATTAGTGATAATGTTAAATATGACAATTTTAGTGTCTTATCCAACCCGTTTATTTGACACACATTTTTTTTTCTCTTCCCTGAAGCAAAAAGAAAAAAAAATGAGCTTTATAAGTTCAAGGTGTGGCTTACTTGAGGTAGCCTTGGTTACAGAGTAACAGTTGTTTTTTTTGCGATTTTTATAATATTTCGTCAATTACAGTTTATAAACCAGGCACCTCAACTGCCAGTGGTGCGGAAGATGTTGAGGAAGATGGAAAAAAAAAAGATTATATGATTTGGTGTAGCCTATAGCTCTCAAACTCCTCCTTGTCAATATTTTAGGCTGGGAAACGTTTACTTTATGTGATAGCCAGATTTTATCAGGTATCTGTAGCCTTTGGATTCCTTTGCCAGTTTGAATTTAATTAAGAAATTCTTGTTCAAAATCCTGTCGTTCACCTGCTAACGAACATTGGAGATATTGGAAAGTTATGATTTTCTACTTGTCTGTATTCAGTAACTGAATTTTAATTTTTAACACTTGGAATTAACCCTAATTTGTACGCTGCATTGTACTTTATTTGATTCGTAATAAGTCAATTTTGTCACAGTAATTTTTATGCATTATCTTTTGATATCCATGTTTAATAATCAAATTAAAATTTTTACATCCACTGGGTGTTGCTAAATATACTTTTGTTTGTGCATTGTGCCATTTTATGTACATTTCTTACAAGGAAATTCAGACAAATATCTTTCTTTTAGGAGAAAAAAGGTTAACTTTTTATAATGCCAGGGTTTATAAAAAAAAAACCAGAGAACTTTTTTTTACTCCTTGTGTAGTTATGTTTTGTTTATTGTTACTGTAGCTGCCTTATTTGGAACAATATATATGATGTGAAAAACAAAACTAAAATATATACAACATTAACACGGCTATTTGAATCACTGTCAGTCCTCACAAGCAACTTCAGTCTTCTTTAGTTCTGAAAATGTATTTTTGTCTCATTCTTAAAAAATTACTTTTTTTTTTTTTATGTCCCTAAGAAGTAACTGTTTCTTTCGGATTTTGTGGGGTCCTTTGCTGTTGATACCTTTTGAAACAAAGTCAAACAAAGAAACATGGTAATAAATGTTTATATTATATGTTGTCTTAATCTGCTGATGTATATTTACTCTTCATAATAAGAAGCTTTTTTTTTGTACCTTTTTTTTACGTTTTGTTTTTCATTCTTTTCATGTTTGTAAACCAGTGGTCCCCAACCCCCGGGCCGCGGACCGGCACCGTTCCGTGGATCAATTGGTACCGGACGGCACAAGAAACATTTAATTATTTCCATTTTATCTACTATCTGAGTTTACCTATTTTTTATTTTCCTTTTATTTTCCAGGTTACATCTCGGTCACTTAAGCGCTGAAATTTAACCCATATTGAATACGAAACAGACGTCGTTAGAAAATTTCCTTGCGCAATAAAGGAAAAGGCCCAGTGAAGAGACAGAAGAAGAGCCTTCAACATCAAAGAAACAGAAAGCTTTTAACAGACAATACCATGAGTCCTATTTGAAATATGGATTTACCGCGACACACCTCGCCCCCCCCCCCCCAAACCCCTCAGCGGGCCGCGATAAAATTATCAAATATTGATCGGTCCGCGGCAATAAAAAGGTTGGGGACCACTGTCGTAAACGGCTCGTTTTCTTACGGTACACTGCTTGCTTTTACTGGACTTACTTTCAAATCAGATCTGCGTATTTTTGCTTGAAAAGAGTTTGAAATATTTTCCTTTCAACTTCCTTTGGGGCTTTTAGCATGGAATAAATTTTTTATGGTTTAAGATTAGTGTTGTTGTTTGATTATTTGGAAGAGTAGTGTTTGTATGATTACAGGGATGGACGTGTGTGTGTGCGTGAAGGGCGGAAGGATGGATGGATGGATGGATGGATGGATGGATGGGTGCTAGCGGTGGCGAATGGATGGAACATCGAATGAGTGGATAGATTGGTTGGACGAATATATTATATTGGTGTAGGGATGGGAGGTTGGATGGATCGAATGGATGGGTATCGATGAGGTGAAGAAATAAATATCAGCAAATTATAGAAAACACACAATGCTTAGAACGGTCGAGGTGTGTCACGGTTTATATAACCACTATTATAAATAGCCAACATCCACCCCTTCCCGTCCCCTCCCCCCCAAAAAATATACAAAAAGTAAAAAAAAAAAGCTTGGGGAAAAAGGAGAAGGGAGGGGGGGGGGGGGGGAGAAAGGTGGCACGGGAGAAAAGTATAAAGTTGCATCCAGCAGCTTACACTCGGGCCAGTTTCTTTAGGGAACACAGTACTGGACCTCATATCTATATAATTATGTAGCAGATGATGTTCATTCGTTTCGGAAAAGAGATGTGAAACGTTCCTCAGAATGTGAAATCTGTAAACCAATTCCCCCCTCCCCCCCCTCCCCCGCCATGCGTCCCCCTTCCATTAAGCGGGAAAAAAGAAATATTGGTGAAAAGCACGATTTTTTTTAGCAATGATCCTTTACAGAAAAGAGGGCATTTACATCTTTTAGATGTATGACGAGTGTAGCAACTGTATTTTAGGTGATCCGCAAAGTGAGCGAGAAAGGAATAATTATGTGAAAATGTAAAATTCTGAAACGGGGGATTCACAATAATGGTGGAACAAGGGAGGTAATGAAAACTGTTCCTTCGATTTTCTGACGATAAACGAGAGTTATATCCCCTGACACATCGGCCACAATGCGAATCAATTGTGTTAGGTTTTGGCAATTTTTAAAGAAAGAACCAAATCTCTCCCCCCCCCCCCCCTACTCACACACACACATGTACACCTTTCATACGCTTGGACTCAGCCTCAACCCCCCCCCCCCCTCCTTTTTTTGTATGTACGGCATGCGCCCATTAAAATGATGGCTGTCCATAACAATTAACCTTTTAATTGGCATTTGCATGGACTATTTGACAGTTCCATTAGCAACACCTTTTTAGTATTTTAATCTAACAAAAACGTAATTCGCTGGAGGAAAAGGGCAGTAAGTTCTTATGTACAGACAACTCTGTGACAAAAATATTTCTGCGTATAATTTGAAAACTAGTAAAGATATCGATACGCCGCTTTGTGAGAATATAGATCTCACTATGCACAATGATTAGGTAACCATAACTCAAAGCAGTAAAATCATGGATAACTGGTCTTGTCCACAGCATCCGCTCCGCTCCGCTATTTTACGGAAAAATAACGTATGAAAAAGTAAAACATTCATTGCCTCTACAGCGGTGAGGAGCGGAGCGGAACGGATGCTGTGGACAAGTATACAGAGGCAAAAAATGTTTTACTTTTTCATACACCATTTTCCGTAAAATAGCGGTGCGAAGCGGATGCTGTGGACAAGTCCAGTTATCCAGTACATGTACATGAAATGGACGGTGATTCTTTCCCCGATCCAGCGCGTGAAATCCCAGGTCTCTGTTCTGAATGACTTTTGAATCAGGAACAGACAACTCCGAAGAGTCATCACTAGCGAAAGTCCTGTAGGTCAGCACTACTGATACAGTCAATTCAAACTGTCCCCTGATGCTCGCAGTGACGCTGGATTATCCTCAGAGAGGCCTCGCCTTTCCTCTTTATTGGCCGGCCATAAAAAGAGCCCGGGATTTCTCCAGTTGTTGGTTGATATTACTGTAAAACTCTCGATTTCTTGGCTATGCGAATTCCTGAATACAATGTTCGAGCTGCTGATAAACTGATAAACAAGCACAATGCAATTTATGCAAATTGAAGACTTTACATACTCTTTAAAAATGTGCTACATGTTCGCATCAAGACACAGCATATCAACTTCGACTTCCTGTGTCAAAACTATATTTGGTGCATGTCACAAGGCAAGCAAAGTTGTACAAACATACTTCAGATTAGGCAAGGACAAATAAATTCTCACATACAATATGTATTTTGAAGAATTTTTCCGGTTTGAAACCATAATACAATCTTGATAAAACTAGTCGACGCCAGAAAGATTCTCTGTCGTTCAAGAACTGTTACAAGCCAGATGCTCCTGTTATAAATCCATGTTTAGTGTAGGCCACATTCCATCATTTTGCTCAGTGTTCATTAACACTAGATTTCCAGTTTCCGGTGGCATAATTACTGTGGGGTAGATTGGTCATGAAACCCAGATCACCCAGACAGAGGTGGACGCGGGAGTAGAAGTACATATAGTATTAATTAAAGAACACATCTTTTTTTTTTGGCTTGCCTTGTTTTTTTCAACATTATTATTATTATTAACTGGTGACAGTAGTAGTGAAAGTAGTAGTAGTAGTAGTAATAGTACTAGCAGCAGTAGTAGTCGGTAGTCATAATATTTCATGTTGTCCTAAGCACCATCAACCCTAGTTCCGCCTCTGGCTCATCACTTTCATTTGATCTTATTTACAGGAATCTGAAGGCTGAAGGCCCAAAGTGACATGTATGAAAAAGAAAAACACGAAAAAAAAACAAAACAAAACCACGTGAAAGGCGCGGAGTGGACGTTGTCGTGCCGACGCGTCATTAAACCCAAGCTCAAAGTCAAAACTCGCCTCTGGTTTTGTTCCTTGCTTTCTCCTGTTGAGGCGTCTGTCCAACTTCTGTTTTATCTTCTTTGAGGCGAAACTTCTAATTCTGTATCATCTGGGCCGAATTACATTTTGTCATCATAACGATTAGTCCCTTACTGTTAGCTACACAGTTTCACAGCTCAACTGCTAGATGTCATCATCAAAATGTCTTGTGTGAAAAACAACAACATCGACATCAACAACAAAGCTTTCATCGTGCTGACGTACTGTAAACCAGAACTGAAAACTGATCTTCATAATCTAACTTGAGCATTACCAGTCCAGTATCGTAAAAAAAAAAAAAAAAAGTTCTGAGCCAAGCATAGACGAAACGTAATTTTGTAGCCAGAATTGTTTCATTCGATTTCTCCGTAAGAGCTTCGCGGATTAACAGTAAACTAAGCATAGACAAGACTGGTAGTCAGTATTTTTTCAATCTCTCGCCTCCGAAAGAGCTTCGCGGATAAACATAAAGCTAAGTCTAGACAAAACGTCAGCACAATTTCAACGTGTAATCTCCATTTCGTCATCCAAATCCACTTTTCTTTCAGACCCATAATTTATAATTATCCCATAATTCTGTGATATGTCTGTAAAATGCATTCGCTGGTTTGAATTTGTTTGCGGTCAACGTTTCGCTCGAGTCATGAGCTTCATACTTTTTAATCGTTTGGAAGATATGGACATGGACCGGAATACATGAATACCCAAACGCGGGTCCAACACTAGCCCTTTCGTAAGCCAACAATGCACTATAAAGACGCGGAGCATCGTTAAATCTCGCGGAGTTCAGCTATAACTGGTACAGACGCTCGCAGAAAGCGTCGCTGTGGAGCAGAACTTTACAACCGCCGAGACGAGGAGCGAAGGGAGATAAGCATAAAATGACATTAGCCCTGAACGACACGCCGGATGAAATGGAAAATTTGCATGTTCGCTAGTCTTAAAACTTTAAGCAACCGCCCAAAGCAGGCCGAGCGGTTTATACCGCAAATCGTTAAAGCGCAAAGGGAGGGGGGGGGGGGTAAAAGTTGATTTATAAGCGCTGGTCAGGTGGTCAAGCCGCCATTTTCTCCCTTGTCACTGGCGAGTAGCCTCCTTTGTTTGTGAGCGGACAGGGTTCTGACGTGTCCCTGCAATCATGAAGGTAAGCTCCAAGCCTTGGCATTGACAGTGTCTGCTTCTGTCTATTTCTTTTCATTCTGTTGTAACGATTTTAAAGTATTTATTGATATAAAAAAATTATATTGTTTGTTGAGTAATTTTCGTATTTTTATTATTCACATTGATCAAGAAACTACAAAGATTGCAATCCATCTATCGCATACACCAGAGAAATTGATATGGGCCTCAAAATTTAGAAAAATACTGGCAGCCATTTATGTTTCTCTCGGACATGCCACAACGACACCGTATTCCATTTCTCAGGACATCGGCAGGATCTAACATGTACCATCAAAATTCATTTCACATTTCAAATATTATTATTGAAAGTGATCAGGGATTTAATAGAAGAACGATTTAGTCCAGTGATTCTCAAAAGGGGGTATTTGGCCCCGTGCGAGAGGGGAGGAATCCAATTCAGTAAAGACCAATTTAGCTGTATAAGGGTGAAAACATTAGTAGACGACAATTCAAAATGAGAGAGAGATTGAGGAACAAACTTTGAAAAACACTGGTTCAATTATTCTTATCTATGTTCTTTTTCTTCTTATTATTCTCCATATTATTATTGTTATCACTATTTGAGCTTAGCTGTAGATCTACCTTCCTTGCACACGAAGCGAATTTGCTGAGAGTCGACAACTGCTCGAGATTCTGTTGTAGAATCAATCCAAGGACGTCATTTCAGTTGTTTATCCCTAGGGAATGTACTGATGTTTGCACTTGAATTCCCTGCAAGTTTCTGAGTAAGAATTCTGTGAGAATTCTGGTCGCCAGTTCTATGTAAGTTTTTCATACCAGTCCTGACCCTTCATACCTGACATCAGTTGTTTCTTGTTCTCTCCCCCCACCCCGAACAGCTAGTGGCAGTATTTTTGTGTGTGTGTGTGGCTGGCAGCCTGGGGTCAATCCTCCCTACAGGGGCCGGCGCCATCAACAAAGCCGCAGTCGGAGTGGGCAAAGTGGATGTTGAAGCCGTCAAGGTACAGTAACAAACCCAGTCAGCATCCCTACGTCAGTCCGACGCAGATTTGTGTTGTATTTCCGAGGAGTTAAGTTATGATTACCGGAGGAGTGAATTTCCCAAATCCAACCAAAGATACTAGAATTGATAAGATGAGACAGCTAGTGCTTTTAGTGTGCACAGATTTCGCACTACCACCTAGCGGCAAACGCGCAGAAGACATGAAAAGTCATTTACAAAGCCTACTAGGGAAAATATTGAATTTTGTTCACTGTTCAGCTATCGCTGTAGGCCTTGATTGACGTCACTTATTGTGGAATTATAACCTCAATCGCTGTGGGATAACTCTGGCTTTTTTTTTTTTTTTTAGTCGCAGTAGCACTGACACAATTTTGAATCATAAATTTACCATTATATCAAGCATTCTTTTCATACTATGTGCCATGAGCTCCGCCCCCGATCAGCGCGCAAATTGTATACACGTTTTTTTAGTGGTGCAAAGAAGACAGTGTCTCATCTTATCGTTCCTAATATCTTTGATCAAACTTGCGATGATGCGGTGTCGTAAACAGCGTAGTGGAAACGATTTCATTTCTGTGAATACACTTGAGGCTAATCACTTGCATCAGATTGACGTATGATTTGCTGATTGGGAACACAACAACAACAACAGAGGTAATACATGTATCCGAATGAAGTTTGGTAAAATTGTTTAATAATAATATGATCATAGCGTTAACATAGTGGCCTCAGTTTTGAAAAGAAAAAAATATCGGCTTTGACATTAATGCTCACAAAATATTGTTTGTCAGTACAGCTAATCCTACCTATGTTCATGGGATTTTGCAAAGAAATTCTCTCACTGCAAATGCAGAATAAAAAAGACTGAGCAAAACCTTCATCATCATCATCATTGCCTTTCTCACCCTGGATCAGGGTATAGGCCACCAACAAACACTTTCCATCCCTCTCTATCATGGGCCAGTCTCTTTACATTATTCCAAGTCTTTCCGCTTCGTTGCACATCATTTTCTCTGGCTCTTCTCCACGTTCCGCGCGGCCTTCCTCTTGATCTCTTGCCCTGGGGATTCCAATCCAATACCTTCTTCGTGATGCTGTTTCCTGGCCTCCTGAGAGTGTGGCCGATCCATCTCCATCGCCTCCTACCAATTTCCTCTCTGACTGGGCTCTGTCTTGTTCTTTTCCATACAATTTCATTGCTGACCTTGTCTGTCCATCTGATCTTAAGTAGCTTCCTCAAACATCTGTTGATGAAAACTTGGATTCTCTTTATGCAGGCCTGGTTGGCGGGAAAAAAAGAGGAAGAAAGTAAGGGAAACGTTTTCTTGAGTGTGTATGTGTATTTCTTCAACCAACAAAAGAACGAATAAGTCTGTTACGGTATGGCCATGACAACACGATAATGACAGTATCATACTGGAGAAAAAAAATTTGAATGACCATATTAATATTATTTGGCATTTAAAGGAAATGCTATCATACATGTGCAAAGTTCCTGCTTCATAGGTTGCACATATGAATTTATGACAGCACAACTTTGTTTGTAGCTACAACAGCAGGTGAAAGTTTGCAGTTGATATGTTTTAATCATAAATCAGTTACCTATACCTATTGGGGTGTTGGGGAGGGGGGGAGTTTTGGAGGGTAAGGTGATATTTCCTCTGAAAGTTTTAGCAGTTCGTCTCACCACCAACCTCACACACCAAAAAAAAAAGGTAGAGGACAAGCAGAGAGATGTCAAGAATGTTCTAGAGGCCAAACAAGACTGGGAGAACAATGACCTGAGGAAGTCCAGAGTTGCCCAGAACTGGGATCAGACCTCACGGAACGCCGCCAAGGACTCTAACGCCAGAGCTCAGGACTACAGCCGTGACGCATCCAAATGGGACGAAAAGACCGATGCTTCCAATAAAACAGCAGCAAAGGCCGCTGCCACCAGGTGAGTCGGGGGATCTTTCAGAAAGTGCATTTGAAATTTACAGAAAAACAAAAGGGGAGGTTGAAATAGTAAAAGAAAACACTGAGTAATTTAAGTTACCGATTTTTCAGGGTTATATTTGGAAAAATATTCCGTGAATGGGGGGGGGGGGGGCTGGGGGGGGGGGGTTGCAAGCAAGTAGAGCAGTATGCACGCAAAAACGTAGAGTGCAAAGATGAAAAGCGATAGAGAGAAGGGGGGGGGGGGAGGGAGTCGGCGAAAACTTTGAGAGCTCAGAGCAATGATAGAAGGACAGACAGAAAGACAGATACAGTGTGGATGGATGTACAAGCAGATAGATAAAGACGGACAGACAGAAGGACAGATGGACAGTAAGACAGACAGACAGTGAGACATAGATAGATAGATAGATAGATAGATAGATAGATAGATAGATAGATAGATAGATAGATAGATAGATAGATAGATAGATGGATAGATAGATAGATAGATAGATAGACACATCACTGACCACTGACCACTGCTATGTCCTCTATGTTGACAGTGCCGACAAAGCCGGACACCAGGCCTGGTCAGGCAGCAACAGATTGGACCAGAACCAGAACTGGGCCGGCCAGGGCGGCTGGAGAAAGGGCAACAGGCACGTCACCCTGTCTCACTGGTACATGCGTTTGAGTTTAGGTTTAGCGGCACATTGGCACGACAATGGCCACTTTGAGCCTTTCACTGTATTTTTGTTTTCTGTCTTCGGGCTAGCTGTTAGCCCCTAGATTCCTGTAAATAAGATCAAATAAAATGAAGTTAAAAGACTAAAGCGGAAAAGGCCGGTGCTGCAAAGTATGTCTATATGAACGTAAATAATATGACAAAAATCCATTAAATTAGCTCGTAGATTTCGACCTCCTTCAGAAATAACGAGATGTCCTGCGGATCCACGTCACCAGCGCATGCCGCCGCTTACTGAATTCAACATGAACACGTAATTTAATACTGTAATAGTAAAATGTTCACTTCAGCTTGACACGGCAAGCTTCCATGTTCTAGCATTCAAGTTATCGTGAATGGCAGCTGAGGGGGGGGGGGGGGGGGAGGAGGAGGGGGACCAGTATGTCGTGAAATCCAGCCATTTCCTCACGACTGACCAACTTGCTCTTTCATCTTGAATGTGTTCCCTTGAGTTTCAGTTCTGAATGCATTCCAAAGCAATCGTCGACGAGACAATTTAAACAACAACAACAAAGAGCATGAACATACAAACAGACGTAAATGCATCAGGTTGTCGAAAAGCATCCAGTTATAGGAGAAGGTTTCACGAAGTTTATCAGAGATTCCCAAGTTCTGTGATCCTCACCTTGCTCTGAAGTGAAACAAACATTTCCCTATGTACTGGTCAGTTGATGATACCGGTCTGTTTTTTTTACTCATGGCCTATTGTTTGCCTCACTTTCGCCACTGGCCATTCTCACTGATGGTTGATCTACTTTCGAGACTGAATTTTTGACAAAATCTTGTTTTCGATTATATGTGGCGGAATAAATTAAATAAACACTGGTAGCCCTTGGACTTTCCATGCCCTGATTATCATAATTACATCATTCATGAATGAATCTTTGCATTTCCTCAGACGCCACGAAGGCATCAGTTACGCTTTTGACAAGAAATTCGACAGAAACGCCAATGAGAACGGTGGATACAACGCAGGTTCCAAATTGGCTGACCACGCCCTCGACGACTATGCTGACAGAAGCTCCTCCTACGACCGTATGGTCAATGATCACGGTGCCCGTGCCGCCAACGCTGACAGACAGTCCGCTGATCGCAATGCAGCCAATGGCCACAGTGCCTGGGCTAACCAGGTCTGTACTTACTAGCCGACACACTGCTCGTGGATTAGCCCAATTCGTTCTATTTTAACCAACTTGAAACATCCCCCACATAAATTTCATAATTATTACTTTTAAACACGACTTTTTCGGATTTAGACTTTGTTACTATCAACTATTTCATCAGATATAAAACATCTTAATATCAGTCATTAAATAGAATGCTATTGCTAGCGAGATTGAGTTCGACAGTGCTGCTATCAGCCATTCTATTGCATGCTTTCACAGGGCTGTCTTAACATCACCACGGGTCTCTGGGCAGATTCTTTTGTAAGGCGCGGCATTTTCGTCCCCGTTTCAAAAACCAGTGTAAATTTGCATGCCTGGGGCCCTCTAAATCCTTAGGAGCCCCCGGGCAACTGTCAAGTGTGCCCATGCGTTAAGACGGCCCTGTTTCTTCCACTAGTGTGGCACGGCATACACTTTCCCCCAAAGCAACAGCAGCAACAACGACAACAGACCTTTTTCTGTGACAAGACATGTACAGCAAGTTTAGCTAATCTCCTTCCATCCACCTGTTTTTCCACTTCAGAACGCCGCTGACAAGTTCGGGCGTGATGCCGACCAGGCTGCTGGAGCTCACGCCAACGACCGTGATTGGGCTGAGAAGAGAGACAACGCACGTACCGCCAACCGTTACAATGAGGACGGCAGAGTGACCGCTTTTGATGCTCTCAACGACCAGGCTTTGGTGGACAGAAACGCTAACGTGAGTAATTGGAACATTTCTGTACCATTAAAATAGATCAGCCAAGCATTTCTATCATTAAACAATGGTACTGAAAGTACCAAGACAAGGAAGCCACTACAGATTTTTCCTACAAGCTATCATGTCTTTCACTGCTGTGTTCGACTTTTCTTTGCATTCTTTTTTTTTTTTTTAAATTATTATCTTTACTTGGCATGGTGGGGTCTTGAAGGTCCCGTGAAAGGGGGTGGGGGTGGAGGGGCTCGAGAGGATCATTGTTAGGCATTGCTGAGTATCAGTTGACCTAAACCGGCACTGTTTTAGACGTAAAATGTTACGTTGATAACTTTCATTGATAACGTAAATCCTCATGGAAAAATTGTATACGAGTAAATACAATGTAATATTATTCCATGTTTAAATATGTATCAGTTTTCTGTCTCTTTGATGGCCCATCATCTCAATATATTTCTCATTTGGTGTTTATTCAGTGATTGTGTGTGAATTTCTACCTCCAGTGGCTTTTGCTGAATACCCTTTTAGTTGTACACTATGCCATTTTATCATAGCCCAATTTTGACTATGCCATTTTATGTACATTACCTCTATAAATATAAACATAGTTTTGATAATAAACAAATAGTTTTTACAAAATAGTGAAGTTGGCCTTGGGCGTACCAATCTACAACCTCCAGTTTTACATCCATATCTCCACCCACCAAATGCCATTAATAACAATTTTCTGGATTATCAAAATGTCTTACTAATGTTTCACCAGCGCAAAGCTGTGGGTTACGGCGCCAAGGATGCTTACGGCAAAAATTACGCCTACGGTGCTCCATACGGCTATGGCTATGCTGGCAAAGGTGTGGGTCTTGCTGGAAAGGGTCTCGAACGTGTGGTAAGTTGTGTGTGAACGGTTTCCACGGGATACATGCAGGGTAGATATATCCAGGATCTATGTCTCGAAATCGTGTGTATTGCTGCATATTGCAACTTTCACACTCAAGTGGATAATGTACCAAAAGAAAAGATTGCGAGTAAAGTTATACAACGACACGGTCATTGCTGGCACTGATTCAAGTTAAAATATCTGGAATATCACTTAAAATATTTTCATCGCTGAGTCACTGGGAAAGCGATTTCGATTACTCAAGAAGTCTTTTCAGATATTATACCTCTTCAGAAATGTCCGTGTCAGCATGATTCAGGAAATTACATGTGATCTGTTTTGTTTTATTGCATGTAGGGACTGAGCAATTTGCATGTGCCAGGTTATGCTACAAGCCTAGATAGTGAGACTCGTTTTAAGTAATTCGAAAATCAAGCCATTCACAAGTTTAGTATGAGATTTCGACCCTTAGAATGACAATGTTCTATCTCCAGTTTTTGGCTGAACTGAGTTACACACTACATGTTACTTCTATGGACTTTCTCCATTGTGTGTTAAAGCATCAAGCAGATTCGGTGTGTTATTTGTAATGTTACCAAAAGGGAAAAAAAATCTTTGCTCTAAAAGCTATGAAACTTCACATGAAACTTCAATCCTGGATTTCTCAAAAGTTGACGGAAGCGAGTCATTCTGGGGAGACCATTTGTGTACGCCACCTGCACATTTATGCCATTAAACACTTGACCGTGACGTCAGCATGACCCGCACACATGAATGTCCCCCAAACATGTGTGTTTCCTGCTCCTTCTTCATCTGTTTTTCAGCTTCGTCGTGGGAGTCAATTCCCATTAAACTACACATCTCATTGCTGGACGCCACGTCCAGTTTGACTAGAAGACAATGTTCGAGGGTCCTTCGAGGGTGTTAAGAAAATCTGGCATCAGTCTGGGCCTAACTAGTGCAAAACTATTACGAGGCTGATCTCCAACGGCAGACCAATGTAACCGTAAGTCTCAGCAGTTGCGATCTTTTCTCTTTTCAGGCTGGCGGTGCCGACAAGTCCAATGTCTGGGACTCTGCTCAGCGCAACAAGAACCAGAAATGGGCTGGTGACAACTGGGTGGACAGATCCAAGAACAGCGCACTGGCCAATCAGTGGCAACAGGATCAGATCAAGGGATTCAACAAGTAAGGGAGACGTCTTTATTTTTACAAGAGCAAGAACTGACTGTTGACAGGAATCAAAATCCATGCACATCAGGCATCTCCATAAGTGCTCCTCTCCCGGCTCCAATTCCATTTGAGGGTTTTTCTACGAATTGCCCCAGTGACCCGTTGGTTCCATATTATTTTGTCGGGTTCGTCTGGCCTTGTCGCACATTCTTCCCTCGTCCGGTTTGTATCCCTATTCAATCATTCTGGTTAGGGGGGGGGGGTGGACCTCAGCAATCATGCACTCGCAATCTGCATGATCTCATTCCTGTCATACTGCATGTCTCCACGGACAGCAGCGTTGCCGGCAAGCGGACAAGAAAGAATGCAAATAAATTTCTTTTCATCTTCACAAGCGAAGACGATACTGGGAAAACCACCATAGTCACAAAAAGTAATTTTCGCCTTTATCCCCCTATACAGTCATCCAAGATGAGTTCATCGGCACTGTCTTTGTGAGCCGAAGTTTGACAGAAGAATTGCAGTCACAAAATATCTGATATCATCCTTTCAATAGCAAGAGAAATTATTTTGTAGACTGTCACATTTTAAAAATGGAGTTTTACACTTTCTCACATTATTGTGATAATGGTTGGTTTTCCACATGTGGTCTTCAATTGTAGATTTGGATTGAATCGTTTCTCGCGTTTCCCCCTCCATAAGATCTTAATCGTGTATTTGTTCATATTTTAAGTTAGTTTTCTGATAGTTCTGCCTGTGAGAGAGTCCGGGGGGAGAGGGTGACTTACTTAGTTAAGCAAACACCTTTCAGTGAGACGTGCAACAAATAAGTCATGTATGCCGACATAACAGACTGGAGAAAATGACCTCTGGCAACTTTGGGTTAAATCAAACTACGATAGTCTGTTCTGTCAGCCGTACAAATAACTTAGTAGATAAACTTTTGGCACAGGGATGCGGCTGGTCTCTGACTCAGTTTTCGATTGCTGGCATATACGCGGTAAACGCTGCTGGCAAAATGAGCCACTCCTTGTCTAAAATGAACCTGAAAATGGACATTATTTTTATACCACTGTTCACTATTCCGACTCCTTATTTTTGTCCCGACAGAGACCAGGCCGCCTCACTCAACGACAAAGGCTATTCCAGTGATGCCGCTGCTCGCGATCAAGGTGTACGCTCTGCCAACAACCAATGGGCTGCCGCTGATGCTGCCAAGGCCGCTTCCCAGGCAAGACACGACCTGGATGAGGAAGCTCATCTTAGAGCCAACAACAAGGTGAGAGCGGAGGTGGTGGGATGTCTCTGTTTTCTGGGGTAAGCAATTGCTTTGCTGGGGAGGATATCACATGTTGTTGCCTGAAAGTTATATATATATTTTTTTTCTTTAGCAAAAACTGGAGCTACAAAAGTTTAAAGTGGAGGGGGGGGGGACAACAAACTTTATGTGTGAAAATAAGTTACATGTACAATATATAGACCTTTATTAAGTTCTCTTGAATAGAAATGTTGGTATAAAATATGTTTTTGCTTCCACCCCCACCCCCACCCCCACCCTCCTCCAACAAGAGAATGTAAAGACGCCATAGGCCGGAACATTATTTTGTTTAAGGGGAGATTTAGGACTTCTGAAGATCTCACTGTAGTCTTGTTCTCCTAGTAGCTTGGATTTCCTCTTCCCCCTTTTTCTCAGTTCGCTTTTTCCTCGTGTATTATAAAACCTGTTTGCCTGCCTGTTTCTCTCCAACCCCACCTCACCATCCCTGATGTGACTACCAGTGGAGACAGTCCGATCGTGACCACAAACTGAACGAGTGGAAGAAATTCTACAGCAATGACAAGAAAGGTGGCCAGAACTGGGAACGTCTCAAGTACAACCGTGACCAGGTTGGTGCATGGCCAGAATAGCCACATACTAAACTTAACACTTTCACTGCCAGTCATCTACTTCCTAAGCCGCATAAGTCTTGCAACAAACTCTAAATGGCTGTAACTTTTGAACGAATTAGGTTAATTCAATTTTTTTTTAAATGAAATAAACAAAGATTGTTTCAGGGTAATTAAAATCTTTCATTTTTCTGATGACTTGATGTTCTGTCCTGGACAACCAAACAACAAGATTCAGACCTATATGAGGAGATTTCAGCCTCTCGGGTCAAATGTTTTGGCCGTTTCTATCTTGCCTATTTACATCTTGTGCATGAATGGGATAAATAGAACTCAATTATCTCCAGCGTTTCAAAAGTTACAGAGGTCTAAGTTTGTTTGCAGTACTCATGCAGCCTGATATATATTCAGATTATAATTATGGTTTGTCAGGGCTGTTTCGATGGTTGACAAATAGACGATATCATTGTTTCGTAGCTCAGATTCTGCTGTTAAAACTTTTGAAGTTTCTCCAACGGCAATAATAGCAGCAGAGTATTATTCATTTTTCTATATGGCACCCCCGAAATGATGTACTATTCTGAGAATTCCGTGGCACAAATTAATGTGGAAATCCCATTGGTGCTGAATGGCATAAGACAGCCCAGAGGGACCAAAATAATGCAGCCCTGTATTATCACGAAGCTGTTATCGCAACCTTGTACGCACCAATACTCTCAGACAGCTTATTCTTTGGATCTTGCTGGCCGACCGTGCACTGATCAACACATATTACATTTAAATGGTATTTGATTTATGGAAATATTTTGAATTATTAAAATTCGATGGAAACTTTTGTTGAGGTTGGTACTGATCAATCACTGAGACTTTAAGGAATGTAGCTTACTGGTATTGACTCGTTTCTTAAATGGTTAAGTGAAATCATTCGTATCCGCTGAATGGTTCGTTCCTCATATATATGGAAATAAACATGAAAATCTTAAGTTTGGTTTTCATTATATGTACGGAAACGGAGACGGCGACGGAAATGGTAAAAAAATCCATCAAGTAGTAAACAGAAAGTGTTTTCATGTGTAAGGAAACGGCCTTTCGGTACACATGAAAACATTCACTACTTGAAGGATTTTGAAGTTTCCGTTGCTGTTTCCGGTTTCCGTACACATGAAAACACAGCTTTAGAATAATTGTGAGGGTTTTTTTCGGCCAAAAGCCTCTCCGAGCTCTAATGTGAGTTTTTTTTTTAAAATCTTTTTTTTTTTTTTTTGTTCGTCCACTTAGACCGATGATGCTGCTGCCGCAGACTTCAATGCTGCCAAGGACAACGCCAACAAATGGCAGGATGGACACAGGTCAGTTACAGGAGGGCGGGGCTTAATGACTGGCAAGGGAAGGGGCGGAGTCGAGCATGTCTTATGGGGCACTGAAGCGTTCTCGTTTGACATTGATTGGCGGGGACAGACACATGGCGACCTTAGTTCTAATTTGTTCCGTCTCGATTTTCTGAAAAACTGGAGATCTTTTAGTACATGTAGAAGAGGTATAACAGATGCACACTTTGATATTTGTTTAAAATGCTCTGTGGTACTTACCAAGCTGTTTCACAGTGCCTATTTATTCTAACTCCGTATCCATAATACCACAGCCTCAAAAGTTTAACGGCGAATTTCTTCAGTTGTGCGACAAGTGGAGTTAAAACAAACAAGAACCGAGGTAGCGATATAGGCTACCTGTTATAATAATGTATCATTAACTAATATCTACAGCGAAATCAGTAACAACATGAACAAACATCTTTTTTTGTTCCAGAGCTCATTATATATAATCTTAGTGAGTTTAGCTTAATAAGCGTAGTTTTAACGAATGAGTTTAACTTGTTTACTGTCAGTATTATGGCATCCTGTTAGTTTGCCGTTTTCGTATTTTGTTTGTTTTAGTTGCCGTATGCAAAATAGAGAAGGAATGAGATCTTTTTACTGCCAATGTTTGTTAGTTTTGTACTTGCCCTCTGGTCTATACAGAACCTAGGGGTGAGCACTTTCCACTTTCCCGCTTCATCAAAAGAAGCGTCCGTTGTTAGTACAGATGCCACACTATTTTGAAGGTATCTAAACTGCAGAGGTCCGCTCTAAAGTGCCTGTTTATGTTAGTTCTGTTCCTGTCCTAACCAAGTACTAAATGAATGAAAGAAAGTGCAACTGTAGCATGGAAAAAGAGGACAAAGTCAAAACGAATAATGAACGAACATCTTAATATAAACATTATTTCTGACTAATCCACTTTTTCGAACACTGTCTTTGTAGTTATATCTCTCCCCCACGTCTTTCCATACACATTTACACTCAAAAATGCTTGATCTGAAACAACAACAACACAAAACTGTCTTTTGAGAGTAGACGAATTGCAAAAGGACATAACATTCACTACATGGAGACGGAAGGTGAAGAACAAGCATTGTTACTACAAGTGATTTTCACCTTTATTATATATATACACACTTCCACCCCCACCCTTTTTCTTTCCTACCCCCCCCCCCACTCCCCTTTTTGTTTATATACAGCTTGGTTCATCTGCCTCATCAGTGCGAAGTCAAAGTTTGAAAAAAAAAAATGCTGAAAAGTTGCAATTGCAAAAAAGATTAGAATTCATCCATTCAGTTGCAAGAAGGAAATTGTGGACTTTGAAACTTTCAACATCAATATTTCCAGTTTCACACTTAAAGTGACCTTGATTGTTTTTCCATGTGATTTTCTGTTATTGATACGATCTTTATGGGGTGTGAATACGTTTTTTTTTCTGACAGATTCGACACCCAGAGCCAGGCTGCACGCGGTGCTGACTCGGCCAGAGCACGTGACGCCCAGGACAGACACCGGACCAGCGACTGGTCCAGTGATGCTAACGGCGCTCAGCAACAGGTAAGTGGAGTAGTCACAGTTATTGTCAGGCATACCATCTGAGCGTCAAGGAATGAGCACTGTACGCGAGACACAGGATATCGATAAGAATCAATACGACATATTCCGTGCGTCGACCTGCGCGCGTATCATCGATGTCAACAGAGCAACAGTTCGCACCATACCCCTTCATAATTGAACGAAAACGAATCGTACTTACCGTCTTTATACGCGCGCAATTTGTGGACATAAAGTGGGAGAAGGAATGGTTCTTCTCGGTATTCTGTGTTTCGGACTGTACTGTAAGTTAATATTACTAAGTTTAAGCAATCGCACCCCCAATAATCTTGGTTCGCAAACACAAACTTGTTTCACTAGCTGATACCAGCATAACACTCATATGATCAACAGCATGCTGGAAAATTACCTTACCTGCACACGCAATTTCAATGCTCCATGACTGTACGTGAATTTATCCATCCATCTATCCGTCAGTTATACATCCATCAATCCATCTATCAGTTATCCATCCATCAATCCATCTATCAGTTATCCATCCATCAATCCTTTTATCAGTTATCCATCCATCCACCTACGCGTTTTCCATCCATCAATCCATCAGTTATCCATCCCTCAAGCCATCTAACAGTTATCCAGCCATCCATCTATCAGTTTTCCATCCATCAATCCATTTATCAGATATCCATCAATCAATCCATCTATCAGCTATCCATCCATCAATCCATCTATCAGTTATCCATCTATCAATCAGATATCCATCCATCAATCCATCTATCAGATATCCATCCATCAATCCATCTATCAGTAATCCATCCATTAATCCATCTATCAGATATCTATCCATGAGTCCATCTATCAGTTATGCATCCATCCATCTTAGATCAGTTTTCCATCCATCCAGCCATCCATCCATTCATCCGGCCGTCTATCTATCTATCTATCTATCATCTATCCGTCTGTCTGTCTGTCTGTCTGTCTGTCTGTCTATCTATCTATCTATCTATCTATCTATCTATCTATCTATCTATCTATCTCTGTCTGTCTGTCAGTCTGTCTGTCTGTCTGTCTGTCTATCTATCTATCTTTGTCTGTCTGTCCGTCTGTCTGGCTGGCTGTCTGTCTCTGTCTGTCTATCTATCTATCTATCTATCTATCTATCTATCTATCTATCTATCTATCTATCTGTCTGTCTGTCTGTCTGTCTGTCTGTCTGTCTGTCTATCTATCTATCTATCTATCTATCTGTCTATCTATCTATCTATCTATCTATCTATCTATCTATCTATCTATCTATCTATCCAGTCGGCCCAGGCTGCTGACGCTGCCAGCAAGGGAGTGTGGGGAGCCAATGACTATGCCCGCAAGAACCAACTTGAACAGGCCGCCAAAGACTACCAGAACAAGGATGCCCAGGCCTGGGACAGAGGCACTCAGAGAGCTGGCTACGACAAGATGGGATACAACGGTGCCAAGGTCAGTGCTCCCACGCTTTTCCCTCAGGCTAAGCACAGTGGCTTAACCCTCTACTGGTCAGACATAGATTGCCAAAGCCAAGACGTCAGAAACTCACAGAACCAGTGGCGTAGCGTAGCTCGGGCCAAATAGGTGGTTGTCCTGGACGCAAAATTACAAAAGAAAAAAAGAAATAGTAATTATAATACACGTAATAAATAATAAACGAGCCCTACCGCGCCCCCCCCCCGCCCCCCAGCCACACACACACAGAGAAAATCTCCCAGTGTTAGAACATTCTACACAGTTTTTCAACTTGAGGGACAAATAAACGTTACCACGTAGGAACCAGTCCATGGGTCATCGGGTACATTCTTATCTTGCCCCGGCTGCTAGCAACACATGCTACGCCACTGTACAAAACTGATTTATTTATTTATTTATTTTTAGTATATTATTATATTTATTTACTGTCACGGAAACAGATTTGTTCATATAATTATGTTGTAGTAGGCCTATATAAAAAGTGTCTTAAAAATAGACCAGTGAGCATCATGCTTCAAGCATGTAGCACTGGGCACTGCAGTGTTAAGTAGCGAATTACTTTAGAGTATGTTGCAGACCAAAACTGGATTGTTCTTTTAAATGTATGTACAGTGCTTTACTGAAATCCTTACTTCCTATTTACGGCCTTGGCTTTTTAAGATGTTTCACTACGCAAAAACAACGACATATGAACACTTTAGACCCCAAAAATAGTGCTCAGCTACGCTGGAAGTTAAAGAGTACTGAACCGACATGTCTTGTGATTTAATAAGGCAACCGAAAGAACTGTACCAGGATGGGTATTATAACACTTAGAGGAAGAAATCGAGGGGTATTTGCCATGTTGTTGTGTGCAACATTTTGCCGATTTTGAGGTTTTGTCATGAAAGTGGTTCGAATTTTATTATGTACCAGACAATCCCGGCAAGATAAATCTTGCCAAAATTTCCTTGTATCACATCCAGCTGTATATCTAGATCTAGGTCGCATTCATAACGGCACCTAGATTTGATGCAAAGACTCATAGATCGTTTTGTTACACCACAATTCTTGCAGAATACACAGATGTGATAAGTTTACTATGAGTAAATATGAGTAAATGGTGACGTTGAGCGTAATTTCTTCACTGAAACCTTAAAATGGCGAACAATGACTCGAAATAGATCTAAATGATTCCGAAACAATGAAAAATGAAACGTAGAAGCCTGAACATTTCATAATTTCTAATATAGCCCATGTTAATTTCGCATTGATAATAATGCTGTTGTGCAAAGTTTGAAGCCTGAGTGTGATGCGGTTCCTGAGCCTTAGGCGACCAAAGTTTCGAGTTACCAAAATATATATATATATGGTGTTGTTTTTTTGCTCGTGGGCATTTTTATGCAAGTTTCGATTCTGAAAAGTATTGAACAAAACCCCGATTTTACATAATTCTTCAAACTTTTAATCCTTATTTTCTCGAAACGACAAATTAACATGCACATACAAAAAATAATATAGATAATACCCGAGGAAACGTTAAAGCATTATTTTCATTTAAGAGTCTTTTTGTTGTCTGGAATTGGAATTCATTGAGGAATGACCTTTTATTTGTGCCATATGGTTAAAATGGGTTTGGTTTCCACAATGGCTGTTTTGAGGAAAATTTCAGGTTAGGATTAGGTTTAGCTGTTTGGCCACACCAATTTTCTGGTAGACGACACGGCCACAGTACCTTTTTTGAGATTGGCCACAAGTTGGTAGTACAAATCTCGGTGGGAGTAATTTGGCTATCTGGTCCAAAAGACCCTATTACATGTACTTTATTTATTATTTGACGTTGTCATTTAAAAATTTGTTTCCAGAGCGCCTATGGAGCAGCTGGAATTGCCGCCCCTGGGTACAACAACTATGGCTACGGTTACCCAAACAACTACGGCTATGGTTACCCTGGTTACGGTAACTATGGCAACTATGGTTACGGCAACGACGGATATGGCAAGGGTTACTATTATTAAAGGTTGCACTCCCATGGTCATGTTACTTGACTTTGTTATAGCATTGTAGCTTTTCGGCTCCCAGTGGACTGGTTTTATAACTGGTTGTCAAGTCCTTTACATGTGTTTTGGACGTTTCATTTACTTTGTATTCTTGCTTTTGTTGTATGCATAATGTATTTACCAAAAGATTGAAAAAAAAAAAAAAAAACCTTTGTAGTCTTAAAAGCAACACGATTCCTTCTGATCAGAGTTTCGGGTTTGTTCATACAGGTGAAAGGCAAAAGCTCTCTAAGTTCACTGATAGAATGAGACGAGCACTAGTGATTGAACATTCTCAAAGATGTAATCGAAAAGGGTGTCTGTAGAAGTGAATTAGTGTCTCTGTTAGTTCCATGCACACCAAAGATGAGTTATGATGATGTGTGGAGTGTCTGGACATGGTAAAGGTTTAACAGTCCACGAAGAAAGTGAGATCGATCCCAATAATTCCGTTGCCAGCTTTAACATTCCTATTTTATCATGCCACCGCAAGTTTTTCCAGCAGACATGCTCCTGTATGGAATCGAGTAGCTCTTTAGTGTGACAAGAAACTGTGCCAAAAGCTCGTGACATTGTAGACCATATGTGGCCAAATCTATGTAAAATGGCCAAATCTATGTAAAATGGCCAAATTAAAAAATATATCTGAGTGCAATGCTTATAGTTCTGCTCGAATTGTTTTTTTTTTAAGCATATCAAATAGAAGAGATTTGTAAAGTCACGCAAAACAATTGGAATTGTTAGATATCATTGGGTGCTATGTCGAAATATTGATACACCAACAATGACTGAAAACACTAAGAATGGCTATGCCATAGACTGAAAACACCAAGAATGGCTATGTTATGGACTGAATACACAAAGAATGCTTATGTTATAGACCGGAAACAACAAAAATGGCTATGTTAAAGACTGAATACACCAAGAATGGCTGTGTTATAAAATAAAACTCACCAAGAATGGCGTTGCTATAGACTGAATACAACAATAATGGCTATGTTATAGACTGAATACACCAAAAAATGGCTACGTTATTGACTGAAAACACCAAGAATGGCTATGCTATAGACTGACCTCCCCCCCCCCCCCGCCCCCCACCAAGAATGGCTATGTTACAGACTGAATACACCAAGAATGGTTATGTCGAAAGATTGAATACAAACTTGTGTAAAGCACCCATAACATCATCTACGATTGTTTGTAACAATAAACTACAATAATTGCCTGTATGAGCAGCCTCGTTATCATTCTTTTCCACTCTCTTTCTCTCTCTCTTTCTCTCTCTGTCTATCCAACTATCTATCTATCTGTTTGTCTGCTTGTCTGTTTGTCTGTCTGTCTGTCTGTTTGTATGCTTGCCTGCCTGCCTGTCTGTCTGACTGACTGTCTGTCTGTCTGACTGACTGTCTGTCTGTGTGTCTACCTGTCTGATCTATAGGTCAACCTGTCGCTTTGGTCTGTCTATCTGTCTTTAGGTCAGCAATTATATAAACTTTCATTCCTTTCTCTTCTTCCAGCGACATACAGTATCTTATCTTGTCCACCTACCAAAGTCTTTGACTTACTCGAAGATCTGCTGGTTATAATAATAATAATAATAATAATATATACATTTATATAGCGCCAGGACTAAAACATTAAAAGCTCTAGGCGCTGTACACAGTAAAAAATCATAAAAGCACATTCAAATAAACTTACACACACACAGACAAACTAGTTTTATACATCCACATAGCAAGCTATAAAATTCAGTTTTTAAAAAGAAATGTTTTTAACCTGTTTTTAAATATGTTTAGAGAGGCAGAATTTCGAAACTCTTGTGGTAAAGAATTCCACACACAGGGACCAAAACAACTAAAAGCTCTATCTCCATAATTTGATGTTTTACACCTGGGAACAACCAGTTTGTTTTCTGTAGTAGATCTTAAAAATCTATCAGACTCATGTTTTTTCAAAAGTTCCGAAAGATAGGAGGGAGCTGAACCTTCAAGACATTTGTAAACCAAAACTGCAGCTTTAAATTTTATTCTGTTTTCAACAGTAAGCCAGTGAAGTTGGCCAATAAGGCTTGAGGCAGATTCTCTTTTTGATTTTCTAAAAATCAGTCTAGCTGCATTATTCTGAATTATCTGAAGGCGTTTTATTTTGTTGCTCGGAATTCCAAAGAGCAGAGAGTTACAATAATCAAGCTTTGAAAACATAAGTGAAGTGATAAGTATTCGAGTTGCCTCTTGGGATATGAATGGACGAATAGAGCTGATGTTTTTTAATTGAAACATTAATGATCGACATAATGAACTTATTTGATTTTCCATGCTGAGATCTGATTCTAAAATTGTGCCTAAGTTTTTAACTTTATTCACGTTTGCTACAGTGCTTTCACCAAGATTTAATTTTACATTTTTAATTGCAGTAATTTGTCTTTTCTTTCCAATAATCATAACTTCTGTTTTGTCTTCATTTAGCTTTAGTTTGTTTTGGTTCATCCATTCTTTTGTGTCCATAATACACTTTTCACTATCTTTTATAACATTGTCAACATGACCTAAAGTCGTACCAGGGTGATATAGTTGGACATCATCAGCATACTATATATATGGCCTTTAGCGTCTTTACAGACGGTCTTAGCAGCTAGAATATTCACTTTCACTTTGACTGACAGCTTCTCTCGTGGCTTATTCTACCAATGTTTGACCCGAGAGTGCGATGGCAGTGATTGCAGGTCAGTCTTTTGGGTTCACTTTGGCGAGTGTTTTCATTCCGCCTCTGTCGTTTTGTCAGGTATGTTTCTTTTGCCTTGAAGTCTATTGCGAGCGTGCCACTGCGCAATTTTTGTCTCCATCTGCTTCGATCACTTGCAAGGTTCTCCCATTCATTGGGGTCGATGTTGAATGCTTTCATCGTGACCTTGCAAGTGTCTTTGAATCGCAGATGTGGCCTACCTCTGGGTCGGTTGCCAGTAGCAAGTTCCCCGTAGAGAATTTGTCTGGGGATGCGATCATTTTCCATACGGTGGAGATGTCCAAGCCACCGCAGTCTTTTTTTGCCTAGGAGAGCCTGAGTTGATGGAATGTTGGCTCGGCTCAGAACTTCGATATTTGAGATCCTATTACTGATGGTAATAAAAACCATGATCTTTAAAAATATTAGACAGGGGCCCAATTTACATAATAAAGAGAGTAATAATGCAGTAAAACGCTTTTCCCGCTGGAGTATGAGCAATTTATAGCGTAATACACCAGGTTTACCACTGCAAACTTTGTACATGCAATTGGTGCAAATTTTGCAAATCCACCAACTAAAACTTATCAACGTTTAAAATGAAGCAGCTGTGCTGTCAGGAGCAGATTAGTATTATAAATGCCGTGCTAGGTCACGGCTTCAGTGAGTTAATTTTTACGATCTTGTTAATTACAACCAGCGTAATTTGTCCTTGAGCTGTTCTCGTGAACAGTTTGTTTTGAAACACTTTTTTCTTATAGATGGAGAGAAGGTGGTGCGAGACAGACTAAATGTATAACTAGGAATGACAAAGCAGTTCTCGACCCCGTGATTTTGATTAACACAGAGAAGGGGCGATTAAGGGTAGTTTTATTGAGACGCTTAGTTGGCGTTCAGAAATTCGTGCATAAGAGTAGAAAGCACGGGGTTTAAAGATTTTAGTAGTTAATTTTTCACATTTTAAATTTTATTGTCTAGGTAAAATTGACCTTGATTTTGGCGCAAGGCCGTGACTAGAATAAATTAATACTGCAGGCTGAGCCCGCGTGGCTGCACCAATCAAATGTATGAATCTAGACAGAAGGTTGCAGATGTGACTTTCGTATTTAAACACGTACAGAACATAGTTGCCACATGTAGACCATCCATCTGCGAAGTGGACGGCGATAGTCCTCAGCCAGATGAGAGACATAGAGACGCAGTTAAACAGTCCATGTTATGAGGAGCGTTGATCCATTGAAGCTCCAGAGCCTTAGACCACTTGGTTTGATATATGAACCCACAGCGATGATATCCAGCGCTCTCACTCTTAGAGAGGGCCGCATGGTGAGAGCCAATTACTAATTTGTCATAAAGCAAAGCTACCGCCAGACAACGCACTGTTGAACAAGCACGTGTGATTGGGATTCTCCATGGCGTGTACTGAGGAACTTTAATATTATAACATGTCTCATTGGAAATAAGAAATAATAGAATTTAAATTGTATTATCCGTCGCCACGTGCGCGGATCCTTTTTTGGTATTTAAACTTCATATGAGCTGCAAATAGTTAGATTGAATAAGTTACCAGTTTTTATAGAAAGCTTTAGTTCCACAGCTTAGTTAAGATTTCAGTTGCCTTTGAATTACTGTAATTAAACTGCCCTACAGTTCTGCCGAAATTCAAATCGATTTATTTAGTTTTTAGAATGAAAGTATTTTCTTTGTGTGTTCGTCATTTGTGGGAGCGGACCTCGTAAGAGTGTAAGTCGAATTTTCCCCTTAACCCACATCGCGACAGCAGCTAGGCGCAGTCAATTAAAGGTGATCAGTAACTCTGCTGGTAGGAGTTCCCTCTATCACGTGCTGTCCAGACTCAGATGTCCTACTTTCTACTAGTACTACCTTCCTAGCCCGTCATCCCAAAGATGTGGCTGTTTCAAAAATAAAAATAATAATGATAAAACAAGCAAATTTGCCCGTGACTGATTGTTGTTTCGAACAAAGCAAAATGAGAGAGAGATGCCGTGAGCCACTACGGTGGTTTTATGCAGTGAAGAAGGTAGGAAGAAAATCGATAATAAATGAATGCAAAAAAATAAATGAATGAATGAATGAATGAATGAATGAATGGATCTAATGTTCATTTTTTCAAAATCATCATCATACTAGGACAAATTTTTTTCCAGGCCTTGTTACGGTTAAGATTTCACAATTCAAGAGTTTTCTTTCTGTCAAAGTGAAGATCAATCGGTTGCTTTGGTATAGCATAGGCCTACCTGTTTTTGCGGTGAATGAAAGCATCGTTTAATGTTAAAACTATACACGCGACGGAATTCGACATAAGGAGAAACAGTGTGTGGTTAAGTTTCATGGCTGTGGGTAGCGTTATGAAATTGGCAAGCATTAAACAAAAGCGTTCTCGTCGTCCTTATAATTTTTAATTAAAATGAAGAAACCTAATCTCTTCATTCTTGCATACCTAGGGCAATAAATCGGTAGTAACTGATGTAATGCAGTACTGTGTGACCTCCCTTTAAAATGATATTGCGTCATCTGTGTGGCAATTGGAAATTCCCGCACTCAGTGCATAAATTCCCCCGGTTACGCACGGTGTGCACCAGTTGAACCGCATCATGGCTGTGAACACCATTCTGCCTATTTCCGGTCAGTAGATGAGCTTGAGTTGGCCAGCTCTCCAGGGGAATCGAAAGGATTATGTAGCGTTTGTTTCATCTTTCGTCATCATGTGAGTAGAACACTTTCTAGTTCTATACTTTAAATGTGTAGGAATTTCTACAAAATACTCACCGACTCTCGTGGAAGAAACAAATCATGACATAGATTATTTAAAAACTGAAAAAATTCTTCTTTTGCTTTTTCTTCTTCTTCATTCTCGAATCCTCCCTGTTTCCGGTGTCAGCGATTCAAAGATTCCAAGTTTCTTAGCAGCGTACCTGATACCTCCAACAATTATCTTCCAAACTATCCTCTTTTGATATTTATCGAGACGTGTTTCTGGTTTGTAGTTCCGAGGTATCAAAGATATATATATAGATCTATACAGAGAGAGAGAGTAAAAGGGAGAGAGAGTCTAAGAGTAAGAGAAAGTGAGAGACTGTCAGAAAGAGAGGGGGAAGGACAGAGAGATGGGGGGGGGAGAGAGAGAAGGAGAGAAAGAGAGATGGGGAACGGGAATGAGCTGGAGAAAGAAGGAGAGAGAGGGAAAGGGGGGAGAGAGAGAGAGCGAAAGAGAGAGAGAGAGCGAAAGAGAGAGAGAGAGAGAGAGAGAGTTTAGTGTGTCAGTTTCCATAATGCAAGATGTCTGAAAAATTGTGGACAAGTCGTGGCGGTGCCCACAATGTGTCTCTGTCTCCCCGTGCTGACCAGTATTAGAAGAGCATATCATGGGCAAGCATGCGGATGTTTGCTGAAGGGAGAGTCTAGAGCCAGTGAAACCTGAGAACACTTCCTATTCTCTTGTAACCTTGGTCTCTAAAAAAATCATGTGTAAGGTTTGAATTTGTCTGACGTCAGAGGCTTGACGAAATCATTATGGTGTCTTCTCTTAGACTTTATGTGTGTGTGTGTGTGTGTGTGTGTGTGTGATGTGTTGTGTGTCTAATGAGTGTGTATGAGTATTGGTCTCCCAATTTCATTTTCACTCTCTCTCTCTCTGTCTCCTTTCTACTTCCTCTTTCTCTCTGTCTCTCCCTTCCTTCTACCGCTCTCTCTCTCTCTCTTCCTTTCTCTCTCTCTCTCTCACTCTCACTCTCTCTGCCTTTGTATGTGTGTGCGTTATTTCCTCCCGTTTACTACCATCAACTTCTCCTCCAACCTCCCCCCCCCCCCCACCCAGTTAATGTTCCACCTGCAGATTTGTCACCATCCCTGTCACGACAGAGCTGATATCTGACCAGGGAGCAACCCCTAATTGGACATCCCACGTGACTCTTGACCTCCGTAGGTCACAGTGCACAGTGGAAACAGCTGCCCAATCACTGGCAAAATCTCCGATAATTAAATCAGGGTTCAGCAACTCTCATCATACAAAATCAGTTTCCAGCTTGAGCTAAATCATCCACCTATTTACTGAATGAACAAACGTTTTCAATTTCTCAGTATTTGCGTTGAACCACACTGGAGTCTCATCAAGCATCCTATACCAACTTCTTGGGCACAGGGACAGGAACTTGTAGACTGAAAGATCACTTCCACAGCACTATGGCCAACATCAGCAATACAAGTGACGACTAATGACCAGCGTACAGCGAAGAGTTCGGACGAAAGATTCCAATTTCCAGCTCCAACAAGTTGAAATTAAATTTAATCAGAGTTCTTCGCAAAACTTCACATAATACATTGTTTTGCACAGACAGGGAATTTAACATTGCAGTGTTAAAATATTTCCTATATTGCTTTCATTTTATGGTGCATACAGAACTGTTCTGATAGCAACGGCAGAGATAGTCAATTCGCTGTTGATTTTGGAGGTTCTGAAGACAAAACATAAACAAAGTATCCAAAGCCCAAAGAGATCGTGAAAGGCGCCAAGTGACCATTATCGTGCCGGCGGATCGTACCACCCAAACTCAAACTCAAATTTAAACTCTTACACTGGCTGCAGTCGATCCACAGGTGGAGCATGTCAGAGAAGATCGCTGAGTTGCCCGGAGCCTTCGCCGAGGCCCTGGCTGTTTTCATCAATTCGCTCCTTTTCCTGGCCGTCAGCGCCGCCAAGGAGATTATACTGTTCGTGTTGTTGGTCCTGGACACTATAGTGGCCTACATGGACACTTTCTATAGAAGCTTAACAGGGTAACAATAAATACAGCAAGGCCGAACCATTGTCTTATGGGTACCTTCTACAGAAAAAAGCAGCAGAATCACAAATGATTATACAGCAAGGCTGAACCACTATCCTATGGATGCCTTCTATGGAAGCCAACAGCATAGTAATAAATCTTACAGCGAGGCAGCACCATTGTCTTATGGATATCTTCTATAGAAGCCTAACAGGATAGTAACAAATTTTTAATCATTACACAGCAAAGTTGAACCATTGTCTTATGGATACCTTCTATAGAAGCCTAACAGCACAAGCAACATAAAAAAAATCATCATGCAGCAAAGCTGAACCATTATCTTATGGGTATCTTCTATAGAAGCCGAACGGCGTAGTAGCAAATCATTATACAACGAAGATGAGCCATTATCTACTGGGTACCTTCTATAGAAGCCCAACGGCAAAGTAACAAATCATTATACAACGAAGATGAACCATTATCTTATGGGTACCTTCTATAGAAGCCCAACAGCATAGTAATAAATCTTACAGCAAGGCTGAACCATTGTCTTACGGATACCATCTATAGAAATATAACTGCCTAGTAATGAATCATACAGCAAGGATGAACCACTGCTGTCCAAATTCCCCCTAGCAAATGTTTCACCTGCAGATTTGCCATCATCCCTGAAAGAGTTCAGCTAAAATCTAGAGGTAGAGGAACCTTTAATTGGATATCCCAAGCGACCCCTGCCCTTCTTAGGTCATACTGCATAGTGGAAACACCAGTTCCTCCTCTTCCCCACCACTTTCTACAAACCGTTTCCTCATCACCTAGACATGTCCACATACTGAACTAACACCTTCTTCAGAGGTCTCTTCAAGAAAGGAACACATTCCCAGGCTCAGAGGTTTCATCATACAAAATCAATGAGTTAAATCATCCAACTAGTTATTAAATGAACGATCTTTTGAATTCCTCACTGCGTCGAAGCACACACAAGTCTCTGCAAGCATCCACTCCCAGCTTCTTGGGCACAGCGGCAGGAAATTGAAGACTGAAGAATCACTTCAATAGCGCGATGGCTAATATCAGAGATAAGTGACCACTAATGACACGCCTCCAGCGAAGCATTTGTACGCTAGATTCAATGTGCAGCTCCGACAAAATTGAAACTAGAAGGGCTCCCCGCCCCTCCTTTCCCCACCTATCACTATGTTGTAATATTCTCGGACAAATCGGTGATCTGTAGCTTTCAAAAAGACCTTGGAGGGGGAAAGTAAAAAATACAGCAATACTCCCACCACTGTAGCCATTCTTTTACTCACCCAAAAATGGTGGTTCTCTACAGTGCTACTCGTGAAATTTAAATTGATGAAGCTGTGAATATGAAACATATCAAGTAAAGTACCCAACTAGACCATGAAAGGCACAAAGAGGTCGTTATCGTGCCGACGCGCTGTGAATTCAGACCTAAACTCTCTCCACGGATACCTTCTACAGATTATTCTTGTGAAATCTTCATTGCCATACTGGACCGAAACTGATGCCTCCCCAATACTGATTGCTGCAACCATACAAGTATTTTCATCAGGATTTTAAGTTAATGCAAGTCTTGGTTAGGGTAAATAAATTCATAATGTATAAATACAATCAATGTAGATTCTGCATTCAGTTATTTGTTATTCATCACTTATGATTATGTTTCACTTTATACAACCCTACACCTTATAATTTCATTGAAAAAAAAATAAATATAAATGGACTTTTTGTTACAGTGACTGGAAAGGTTGCTTACGTTTTACAGACCCCCCAACCCCAAACCACTGTACACTTTTCTAATGGTTGGGGAGCTGCAGCTCCCCCTCCCCACTCCGAGTGCACCTAGTTTATAGAACGCCCCTTACTTTCAATCTTTGGCAAGGACCAGACACAACCATAAACAAGTATGCACATGTAGTTCATTATCAACGTGTCTAGGAAGTCAGAATATTTCTCCACCACTTTCGTCTGTTCCAAAGGTTTCTTGATGTTTCTCGGCTTCCATTTTGTTGTTCTTGTTAAAATTTTGAAACAAAAAAGAAAGTTTTTGGCCCATTTTCTACTTCTAGCTTTCGTTTTCATTTCTACAAGTCCAGTTTCACGTCACTCGCAACAGAATGCCCGGTGTAGCAGGCCAGATTATACCCCCGCCAGACTATACCCGGGGTTAGGCCAGTTTATACCCCGGGGTTTACTTTGGGCTAGGCCAGACTATACCCCCCCAGTCCAGATTATACCCCCTACTTTTTTTTAAAAACAAATCAAGACCGTAGTTTATTTCAACTTTAGTTTGAATTGTTCATTATCACAGTCATCAGATATCATATTGAAGCATACATTTTTGACTCTTGTAAATTATGATACATTTAAAAGGACATAAACATGCTTAAAAAGCATTGATTTACAAAAGGATTGAAAATCCATTGAAACTGATATGATTAAACTTTAACACTAATTTTACTTGTGTCCGTTGGTATTATTATTGTTCTGGTTTTTTTATAATTAGTTGACCATGAGTTAAACATGTATTGTATTTTTTTTGTTTGGCACCACTAACATATACTTAGTGGCAAGGTATGAACTAATTATAAGACTCATAAGCGTAAAGTTATCTGAATCTTATTATAATTTTTGAAAATAAGAAATGTGCTTGATATGTCGGAACAATTAGATCTATATACAAATTTACACTGATGCAGAGAGAAAGGCCAGAAAAGAATACATAGAGAAAAAAACAACAACAACATTTTAACAGCCGAACTGGCAGATGGTGCAATTCCATCATCCAGCAAACACTAAATATTTCACACAAAACTAAATACATACTAAAATTGTTTCACATAATGAATTTAACCTGTCCAGATCCACTTGAAACCTTACAGAAAGCTAACCAGTAATATACAATAATAACAATAAGAAAACCAAATCATCTTATTTACTCTTGAAAATAAAGAGAATATAATCAATATCAGAATCACCATCATTTTGGAATAATACAAAGATAAGAGGGAATATAAAAATGACCTACACATCATTCTAGAATCTATAAGCAGCAATAATATATGTAATATATGTGCAAGTACATGTAAAAAATAATGTGTTAAATCTTTTCAACTATTCAAGTAGAACTGGACTGAAAGCTTTAGCGAAGTAGCTTTGATAGTCATGTAAAATGACAGATTAAATCCACTGAGACAACAGTGCATTGCAGAAAGTAATTATAGTATGTTATGGCAAAAATTCGATGGATCATGTTGCATGAACATGTCTTGTTAGTAAATTCTTTGATAGCGTATTTGTAGAAATGTATACATTTTATGTAGCTCATGGTTTAAGGCACTGGATTAGTGTCACTCACGTTCGTTGGCATGTTGTAGTTGTTTTTGTAGTTGATTGCCATTGAGTAAAATTTGCACGGTACTGTTTGTTTGGCACTGACATACACATCCCAATGGATGAAATAATTAACGGACTCGAGTCCTTCTGTTATCTTGGTAGTATCATTGACAATAAGGGAGGAACAGAGGCAGAAGTCAAAGCACGAATTGGAAAGGCACAGGCAGCTTTCACGTCCTTGAGCAAGATTTGGAGAACCAAGGATATATCTCTAAAAACAAAGCTGAGGATATTCAACTCGAACGTGAAGTCAGTCCTGTTGTATGGGTGTGAGACTTGGAATGCGTCTCAGGCCTGCATAAAGAGAATCCAAGTTTTCATCAACAGATGTTTGAGGAAGCTACTTAAGATCAGATGGACAGACAAGGTGAGCAATGAAATTGTATGGAAAAGAACAAGACAGAGCCCAGTCAGAGAGGAAATTGGTAGGAGGCGATGGAGATGGATCGGCCACACTCTCAGGAGGCCAGGAAACAGCATCACGAAGAAGGTATTGGATTGGAATCCCCAGGGCAAGAGATCAAGAGGAAGGCCGCGCGGAACGTGGAGAAGAGCCAGAGAAAATGATGTGCAACGAAGCGGAAAGACTTGGAATAATGTAAAGAGGCTGGCCCATGATAGAGAGGGATGGAAAGTGTTTGTTGGTGGCCTATACCCTGATCCAGGGTGAGAAAGGCAATGATGATGATGATGAAAAATGAAGTCATTTTAAATATTTTTTTGTGTACAAATACACAGTTGTTAAATCCCTTGGCAAGGGACGTGTTAAGCTTAGGAAGGTAAAGACGGACAAGGTCTTTTCTTTTTTTATTTTTATTTCATTTCACTCGCGAGTGACATTCCCTTACTCACTATAAGTTATAACACATAAGTTCAGTCTTTCAAATACCTTGCAAACTAATCCAGTGTCTTAAACCGTAATGTACATGAAAGTTGTATCTTTCTACAAATAACCTATCAAAGAATGATACTCACTGACAAGAAATACTGTTAATGTAACATGATCCATCGAATTTTGCCTCAACATGCTATAGATCCAATTACCTTTTATAATGCACTACTTTTGTCTCAGTGGACTTACTCTGTCGGCCTACACAACTGTCAAGGCTATTTAGTATTTCACTAAAGCTTTCTGTCCAGTTCTACTTGAATATTTGAAAAGATTTAACACGTTTTTTATATATAGTTGATACACATACATTGCTGCTTATAAATTCTAGAATGATTTGTAGGCATACGCTGCCATTTTTACACTCCCTCTCATATCTTTGCAATTTCCAAGATGATGATGATGATTCTGATATTGATATTTCTCTATATTTTCAAGAGTAAATAACATGATTTCGTGTTCTTATTGTTATCATTATTACTGGTTAGCATTCTGTAACGTTTCAAGTGGATCTGGACAGGTGGAGTTCATCAGTCGCAAACATTAAGTGCCTATTTAGTTTTATATCTGCTGGATGATGGAATTGCACTATCTGTCAGTTGGATTATCATTATTATTTTTTTCTGTGTGTTCTTTTCTGGCCTTTTCTCCCTACATCATTGTAACAAAAAATACAATGCATGTTTTACTCATGGCCAACTAACTATCAAAATAATAATAATAATAATAATATCATCAACACTCACGAGTGAAATTAATGCTGAAGTCTAATCATGTCAGTTTGAATGGATACTCAACTCTTTTGTATATCAATGCATTTTAATGCATGTTTGTTCCTTCTAAAATGTATCATGATTTACAGGAGTCGAGAATGTATGTATGTACACCAAAGTAAACTAAGGCTGAAATAAACTGTTATTATTATTTTCTCTAAATTGCATTATGACTTGTTGGTGTCAAGAATGTGTTCATGTATGTCTTAATATGATATCTGATGACAGTGATGAAGAACAGGCTGAAATAAACTGTGGTCTTGACTTGTTTTTAAAGAAAAAGCAGGGGGTATAATCTGGACTGGGGGGGGAGGGTATAGTCTGGCCTAGCCCAAAGTAACCCCGGGGTATAAACTGGCCTAGCCCAGAATATACCCCGGGGGATATTCTGGGCTAGGCCAGTTTAACCCCGGGTATATTCTGGGCGGGGGGTATATTTTGGCCTGTTACACCGGGAGATGTTACATCTTTATACATGGTTGTTATAGTTTGTTGATATGGTGAATACTATGTGAAAAGGGAAGGGAAGATTTAAAAAACAGTCTATGACACAGACAGAAAGACAGACAGACAGGCAGACAGACAGACAGAGGGGGGGGGTAGATGGATAGACAGACAGATAGATAGCTAGATAGGTAGATAGATAGATACATAGATAGATAGATAGATAGATACATAGATACATAGATAGATAGATCAAATATACACACATACACACACAGAATTTTCTGAAGATTTTGTTGACAAGATTGATTTATTACATCAGTATATTGCAACAGACTCAGGTAGAATCAGGTGTTAAAATCGTGCACTCGCATTAATGATTGTAAACACCACAGATACTCCTTTCAAAAGAGAAAAAAACGTTTGTTCAAAATTTAACTGAGATTTTTCACATTATATGGCAGGTTATTTAAAAACACAAGGTCTAGAATAAATGGATTATTTACGACAGTGTAGCTAAACCTGTGAATGGATGTTTTTAGTAAAACAGATAGGGCAACCGCCATTCAGTTCAACTGTGACGGCGCACTGCAGTTTTCAGACTCACAAAAAAGTGACACAGCGGAAGAAATTTCCTGAACAAAGCAAAAAACTGTAATGTGTACTTGCTGTAAGAAGATTATTACCAACATAACTAAAATAGTACTGGCAAATATTGTAGAACTGAATCCTATCTGCACTACAACGTAACTGGCAATGTTACTAAACTCAAATTTAAAAAAAAAAAGTGGCAGCACATATTTAGCCTAACCTGATGACGAGGATATTCATAAAAGTTGTATAGTCAAACCCGTGCCTAATTTCAAGATGTTCGACTTTTGCGGGGGTTTTTTTTTTTGGTTCGTATTTGTTTAAAGTCCGTATTATTATTAATTTATAGATCACAATTATTCATTTTTGCTTTTGAAGAAGGATCGAAATTCCGCAGAGGTGCCGACATTCGAAAAGGTTTTCGTTTCCCTCGCTCCTGTCCCCTCCCCAACCTTACATTTGAAACGATTTGTTTTAACCTTCACTTTCATAAAATATGAAGTAGTTGCCGCTGAACATCAGTGTACAATTATGAATGCTGAAGAGGATTTACAGACTTTCATGGTGTTCTCATTTTCATTACATGAAAACTAGAGTGGTCTAATTAATTAAATGGAAGGTCTGTGAACTGGATTGAAGCAGCCAAGTTTGAAAGAAGTTGTGTTATGACCAAGTGGCCTCTTTAAAGAAACGGCAGACAGAGGGCCAATATTCTTTGAAAATAAGCATTCCACAGAGCAGCTATGAAAAGTTAATTGTTGAGGAATTACATTGTATCCAAGGACTACTATAGTATCGTAATAAAATAATTCTAATTAAGGCCAACAAGTGGCAAACATTTCATTTGCCATTTGCTTGTTTGCAAAATCTCATCAATTTCACATAATAATTATCTTATTACCATTTTTTTTCTTCCGCAAAATTATTGAATCATAATTATTATGAATATGAGGTTGAAAAATTGACTGATTATTTTGGTACCGATATCCCGCACTCTTCTATACTGAAAACCACTATAAGCACCCATGTACTTCCGGGTCAAGTTATTGTTGTCTCACGTTGCCGAGAGGAAACGCTGTGTGGATGACTGCGGAAAGCAACAACGTCTGAAAAATGTATGCGGCTCACGCGGAACAGAAGAAAAAAGAAACATCCCTGGTCCATTTACAAAGCTGTCTGAATGAAATACACAGCGCAGGGACTGACAATGAACTTTTTGCGGCTTTACTGGAGGTATGCATCTTGCCGTAACTAGCGTAAACAATCACTCGGTTGCACGTGAATGGTGTCTTGACTTCACGGGATTCAGAGATAGATCGGTACTGTTTGTCAGAGGTAACAATGAGTGTTTCATTTTTCGGAGCATTTACTGTCCAAAACGCGACTGAGATCTATGTATGTGAAAAACACAAATGAACTGCCAAAGAAGAACTGAAATTATAATTGTTGTTTTGCCCCAATCTAAATTCTAATCCTTTCCCTTGCTTCTGATTTCATCCCACTTCTTTTCTGTCCTATGGATTCAGAGTTGGTGGTTTTCTCCTCAGCGTCCATCAGTTTTTCATATCTTGTTTACCTCCTTGATGTCAGTGCACAGTGAAACTATTTTTACATGTTCGGGTTCAGTCTGTTTTCTCCTCGGAGTCTCTATATACTATCACCATCAGTCTTTGTCAGGTGTGAAATATATATTTTTTTACTGGTAGGTTTTGAGATTGGTGAGTCTGTAGAATCCATTTTCATTATGTGCTTTTCAGTCCTTCATTATGTGCTTTTCTTCTTCTTCTTCTTCTTCTTCCCATGTAGTTGACTCGTCTATATAATCTGACGATTCCTCAACTGCACTATGTGCGACTCGACGCCCCTGCTCTGAGGCTAAAACAGGCTAAAACAGCATATATTAAGACCATTTAAAATATATCGTTGTGTAATTTCTTTGTATATGTATATTTCTGGTTAAAAATATCTCCTGGTACCTAGATTGTGCACAGAAATAGACCCACACTTTAAATACAATGGTAGCTGCAACGGATAATTATGTTCTTCAATTCATTGCCAAAAGCCGTTGCAGACGATATTTTTTGGACTTCTGCCGGGAGGTCCTTTCAGTCCTTTAAAATCTGTCATTTTCACTCCAGGTCACCCAGCATGTTAGAGATAGTGCATTCACAGACGATAATCGCCAAACAGTTTTGAAAGCAGCCGAGCTGGAGTTCCTTATAAAACTTCTCAACTCAGGTGGGTGTGCATGCAGACGAGTGTCAAAACAAAATGTTGACGTGAATAACTTGTATTTCTAAATCCGAATTAAAGATCAGCGTGTCCAGCGAAGTCGGAAAGTCGGATTTTGGTCGGATTTTTAACTCACGGTCGGAAAAGTCGGATTTTGGTCGGAAAAATCGATATTTGGTCGGAAAAAAAAAAATCAAGTGTTGCCGATAAGGGGAAAAAAATTATCGCGCAGAAGGAAAAAAAAAATACCCGTGAAACCCAAACCCAAGCTGTCAAGAACAGATTCAGTTCATAAATGCCGTGCTAGGTCACGAGTGCATGAGTTAATTTTTTACGATGTTATTGATTAGATCCAGCGTAATTTGTCCTTGAGCTGTTCTCGTGAACAGTTTGTTTTGAAACATCTTTTTTCCTTGCAAATGGTTAAGGAATATGTGTAGGTAAACTAGGGATGGCAGAATATCTCCAGTTCGGGAGTAGTAGCATTGTTAGAGGGTGTGAGGTGGTTGTAATTGGTTTTTGACATTCAGTAGTTCGTGAAAGCACGAATTGTGCTGAGTCAAGTTAGTAAGATTTTGGATTTAATTGTTATTAACCTATTTAGAAGACGACCTTGTCTGTCTTAGTGCAAGGCCGTAACCGACTAATACAATAGAATAAATTATACTGCGAGCTCAGCTCGGAGCTGACCGCACCAATGAAATCTAGGGATTTGGACGGTAGTTGCAGGTGGCTAGACAGTATAAAAGTCAGCCCAGACATATATCCTGCACTCCATACAGAAAACTCCAATCTGTGCAGGCGTCGGCACGATTCTGCCTGAAGAATCATAAAGCTTTGTACGACTTCATGTCTAGTCCACTATAGACATTTGAGATGAATCCATATGCTTGAATGAGATATGCCCACCGCTATTGTCCATCGTTCCCTGGTCTCTAACACCAGGGAATAATCGTAAGTGGTTGTCTATTGATGACTCAACCATGAACGAGGAGCTGAACATAAGTTATCCAGTAGGACAGGATTGTCGCATATACTAGGAGTGCTACCCAAGAATGCAAGATAAAGATATATATAGACTTGCAACTAGTATGAATGTATGGCATACACATCTGTGAATTGTGATTGATTTGTCTGGATGAGGCTGGGCATTGCCAGCCCATCCTAGAGTAGATCTCTAGACTTAACTACGTCAGTTTGTATTGACGGGCTCGATTATTATAAGCTTTAGGCACAAATGGCTGAGATGACATTGTCGCCAGAGACCATATTAGTGTATTGATTGACATATAGTAGGCAGACCAGATCTGAGATATATATAATTAGTACTTAGATTGTTAGTGAGTCAGAAGTATAATAATATTATAGGAATCTAGAGTAGAATTCTAGTGAGGTATTATTGAATTTGGATTTGATGCTGCTGATGTTGTCTTTACTATATAATAGATCTAGACAAAATTGTTAGGGTAATTAATGTAATTAAATTTGTGGCCCTGCAGGTCTGTTTATGAAACTTATTCAGATTGTTCTTAGTGTGTGGCATGGTACGAAAGATTAGATATTAAATACCTCTCGATTTAAATGCAGTCATAATACCATCATTGAGAAGACCCTCTCTGTAACACCGGAGGGCACATCCTTCCCCATATAACCCAAGTCATAATAACTCGAGGGGACTTCAGAAGAATCTGACACCCTTCGTGTCAAAATCGCCCTGCCATTTGGAACGCGAATCTGCCGAGATCACACCTGATTAACGAGACTTTGAGAAAAAGCTACGCTTGCAAAGGCGGCCATTTCGTTTTTCTATCTGGACGACAGCAGTTGATAAAGCATCTCTCTTTTGTGTTTCTTCATTGTGCCCATTGTGAAATTCTGTGCAGCTGGACTTTAATGAATTCTTCAAGATCCAGATAAATCGCGGGAGATCCCATTCTAGATCTAGACTCGAGTAGTGAATGATAAAACGAGCCAGGACGACGGACGGTCTGTTTCTCGGGTTTGGGCTCTTCCACTTCGATTGAGTTTCATTTGGACATTGTTTGAACGATTTTCTCATTCATCGGCAGCCATTCATTGCTACAGGAGGCCACTCCATGTTTTTTTATCATGAGGAGGGTAACGTGTGTTTTTAGATCTGGATCCAACGTAGAATAGGTGGAAACTGGTTATATCGCTTGCTTGATCAAAATCAAGGTCCATTTTTATGGTCTGGTCAATGTCAATAGTATAGTGCTCCGATAACAAATTTCAGGAAGACTAAGAACAACCAAAAAATGGGAAAGTGCTACTTTGATCCCGAGTGGTTAAAAGATCCACAGTATAGTGACTGGCTACTTTGTGACAGTGGGGACAAGGATAATTTCCGCTGTAAATTGTGCAACAGAGCATACAAAATTGGAAAGTCGGGAAAGGGCTTTATCGACACATTTGTTAACACAGAAGCACCAGGATGCTGCAGCAGCAACAAAGAAAAACGCTTCCATTCTAGGATTTACCAAGACAAAGCCTGGATCTGTTTCAACTACATCAGCACCAGTATCTTCTTTGGGTGGACCTAATGCTGGTTCTAAATCTAGTTGTAGTTCGCACACTCAATCTCAGCTGCCTGTGTCGGATAGCGATGTACTAAAAGCGGAAATCAAGTGGGTTCTCCATGTTATATCCACTCATAGCAGTGCTAGGTCATCCGACAATACTGATAAACTGTTCAGGTCAATGTTTCCTGACTCTGGTAGTGTTTTTGTGTGTTTTTTTGCGTTTGCACTTGTAATTTTGAAACATTTTCCGCGCGCTAGACTGGTAGGATTTTTTAAAGGAGTGGTAGGATTTTTTGAAGTTGGAAAGTGCTGGACACCCTGAAGATAGTCTTGCACTGATCACTGACAGTAGCCTACTGTGCTTAGCTTAAAATTGAATTAAAAAAATTTTTAAACTAATGAGAAAGAAATAATTACATGATGAAGGTTTGTTGTCATTTATAATAATTTATGATAAGAAATTAGGAGGTTATCGTTACAACTGTATATCGTCCCTTCTTAATTGTTTTGGCCATGAGCACTAAGAAACAGATTGGAAATTTAGAATAAATACCATTTGGAAGCCAACAGTCTGAAAAAGTATAGAGTTGAGGCATGCAATGGCACCTTGGAAAAGAGCCCAACACGTTAATCAATACAACATTTCATGAATTAAGGGCACCATGGTAAAGATAGAAGTGAATTAAAAACAAGAAAAACAAAATCTTATTGTGCTTGTAAACCAAATGCAGGTACTTGAACATTTACTTTTCTTGTCGACTCTGGCATGCCTTGTCTCTGCCAATACTCTGATTCCGAAGTGTTTTCCTATTTCATGTGCCACACCTCCTTACCATAAGATGAGATTTGTAAGGTCTTGTGAATATCTGAGCCCAGAAATCTAGAGTAGAACTGTCTTTAATCCCTCATTTGTGTGAGTCATTTCCAAACTGGTTTGACTTGAATAGAGTATAAGCTTGACTGGATATATTTCATTTTTGAAGTCTTGCTGAACAATATTTTTATTTATCACCAGATGTGCCCGAAGATTGTCCACCCAGTCTGTACAAGGTTATAACTCTCAGTTTTTTGTCGGCATGGACAACTGAACCTTATGTGGTAAGTGTAAGCTCTGAGAATAGAGATTTATGCATGAGAGTAGTTCATGAACAAGTTGAAAATTCCTTTTTAAAAAAAGGCAATGCGTGACAGTGACGGACAATGACATAAATGCATAATCGGCGCCCAAGTGAACAAATCTGAAGTAATTATGAAAGTTTACAAGAATCATAGGCCTTCTGTAATGTTGGGAACAACAGTGTCTTTAGATGAGGAAGTATAGACCCCACCTATCAAAAACTACCTTTACAGAGGGACAGAGGCACAGAATAGGCTATGTGTGCATAAGGCCATCGTCTTTTATTTGGAATGTTATTATTTTTATTTACATAATTGCTCCACCTTTTTACATCATGTTAGAATATTTTTTTTTCAGAATAAAAGTACGCATCTAAGAAAAAGTTGGTTTTTTTTTCCTCAACAGATAAAATTATTTCCAGTGAATGAGTGTGTGAGTCTGACCTCTTACCAGTGCTGTTCCATTGGTCAAATTAACTGTTCTATAATATTATGTTTTCCTGTCAGTACTGAAAGTGATAGTTAGAGTCTCAAAGATGGGAGGTGTTGGTTTTTTGTTTTTTTTTACATGGATGATTTTGCAACTTTTTCAATAAAGGGAGGCCAATATGGTTTGCTTTCAGCAGGCTGTAAGTTTTGTAATGCAGTCCATACATTTTGAATCTGTTTCAGGTAAATCAGCCTGAAATGAAAAAGTTCCTTTCTCTGGTCAATGATGTACTGGCCTTGGAAAGTCCGTGAGTATTGTACTCTCGGTAATACTGACAATGCCTTCAAGATTGAAGTTTATCAGTTTCAGCTAGTGTATGGGATAGAAATTATTGTTTTAACTCATTCGCTACGGTATTCAGCTCGTGGATTTGTGTTGCGTTACGGAAAGCTGAATATTTGACTCAAGTGGACACCAATTTTCCAACACTAATATCTATTCTGAACCAACTTCTCGAAATATTGAATCCCATCTTGGTTCATTGATTTTCCTTTACTTTAATGTCAAAAGTATTAGTGTTTATACTGAGTGAAAGAAAAAACATCTTTGAACTACATCTAAATTTCAAAGTGGATAGTGTTGAGAGTTCCTGTCCACACCCACAAAAGTTGCCATAGGGAATGGGTTACTCTTCGGGTTTTATTGTTTAAATTTCATTTTGAATTGTTTTAATGATTAACATGTGGAAAAATATTGTTCTGGCACTGAAATGAATGCAGAGCCAATATTTTTCATAAGTACTTTTTCTAGATGCCAGTAATTTGCTTTGGTGTTGAAGCATTTACATAATTTCAATGTTGTATGGACATCTAGGCAACTGTCCGAGAATATCCTTAAGTGACAGTGTCTGTCATGTCACAAGTGCAGATTAGTCAGTTTGAATTGTGCATTGGTGAAAATTCTTCAGTGCAAAAAACTAAAGTTGACAATATTCTAAACCAAAGGAAACGGGCACTAGGTTATCTTATGCTATTATTGTCACGAGTGTTAATTTTATAGTGGTTACTGTAACTGAAGGCAATCAGTCACTCTACGAAGGAAATGTTTTATCAATAGTGAGTAGAACTTGTTCAGTAATTCTTGTCATTGATGATGTTTTGCCCTGTTTGAATATTTAATTTCAGAAAAGTGTCTGAAGTAATTGAATTAACTACTCATAGAACCTGTTGGCTCATTTTTACTTTCTCAGTGAATCATCCTGTAAGAGAATTGACCCCTTGAGTAGTACATTTTTATGCCCTTGTTCTGCAAAAGTAGCCATTATCCAGATAATCAGACATTTGTTATGTTGTCATGTTTGATCATAGTCTGCTAATGTTGAGCCCGAGAGTTCAAAGGTAATGTTAAATCCACTTATTATGAAAAAAAAAATAATGGTGGGAGTATCTCATTAGGGTGCCATTTGGCGCTTGTTTTTGCTCAACGTCACAGCTTGAATGACAGTTTCATAAATCAAAAGAATGAATTTTCATAAGTGTCAACTAATCTAATCCAGTGTCCCCTGTGTCGACCCATTGTGTTTAATCAAGTTTCAGGCAATCTTTTAAATATATTGCCATGACGGAAGAATACAATGACCGTTTTTGTGCTCCCTTTGATAAGTAAGCCTATGGCAAGAGCGATTGTATTTGACACCTGTTCAATTTCATGCTATATCCCTCCCTAGAAACAAGTGTGCGGTACCATGGCACACTTGAGATTTGTAGCATGGGAAACTGTTTAGGTCAGAGAGAGAGAGGGGTAGGAAGGAGAAGAGAGCACAGGTTTATCCTGCGCAGTGCCAGTTATCTAATATAGTAATTATTAAAATAAATAACCATTTTTTTCCAGCTACAACACCAGTGAGAATCCCAATGCCAAAATCCTGTATGAGCAAATGTGCAGGGAGTGTGAGGACATTGTATCTAACCTGGCTAGACAAGCAGCTGGTATCAGTCACCTGATAGACTGTGGAACTGTGGATGTTTTTGTAGATTACGTTCTCTCACCCAAGTGTAAGTTTAGAGTCATGGTGTCTTTGTCACTACTCTCCAAATCAAGATGTTTTAGTGGTACTCATACAGTACATAAGTATTGCAGAAAGAAGTTGTATCTTTGTAAGAGTTTTGTCTTCAAGAATGAATAGATTCAACTGTTTATAGATTCAAAACGTTCAGTGTATTGTTGACTGAGTTTAGGTAAAGGAAATGACTTGTGAATAATTTTGATGTTGATGTCAGAGATTTGATGGAGTTTCTTTTTTCCTTACTTTTGTTTTTTTTTATTATTGAGTATTGTGGTTTTTTCTTTACATGTCAAGAAATTGGACAAACAGTGTTACACTCACACTGGTAAATACAGCATAGCAAGTCATTTATAGCAAGCATTTATAATTTATGAGATGGAATGCGAACTATTTTCCTTTTCCTAATTTTTTTGAATTCCTGTGGATGATTCCTCCGCACTGTTTTCTGTTCAGTTCATGATCTGTTTTGTCATGTAAAGATAGTGCTGCGTTGGAAAATTTGGAGCCTGAAAGATTTCATATTTTCTGAAATTAGTAGGTGAGTTTTGAGAATAAACACTGGATTGATGTCATTCTGTGAGTTTGTTTTGCTTTGCAGGTCAGAATATTGTCCAGGGCTGTGAAAGTTTGAGTCATGTTGTGAAGAGTAAAGGGGATCTGATTTTACAAGGGGATACAAACAAGTTCAATTCTCTAATGGAGCTGATCATTGAACGTCTGGGACAAGGCTCGGTGAGATATTGATAATTTTCTGCATAGTTCTTCATTCCTTATTGGGGGCTGATGACAGTGTAGACTTCCATTTTTATTTCCCCAAGCGTGTAATATCCTGATTTTTGAGATAAAAGATTGTTCTCTGCAGCAGGCCATGTCCTGATGTTAGAAATTCACTATTGATCCGAATCAGAATGAATTTAGTTTTAACACTAGCTGGGTATGTTTGCTTGTTCATGTTTTTGAGGCCAAGGAAAACAGAGTTTTCAATCTCATAGAATGTTTCAAGGAGATAAGAGACGCACAGCAAAATGATGTAATATGATGTAATGCATGAAGTTACCAAACATTGAACATTCATATTTCACTCTGCACGGAAATGTAACTACACATAAGCTCACAATAAATGTCAGAAGTGAACATTTTCTTTGATGTTTTGTGAAAATTTATAAGATACTTTTGAAGTGGAACTTGCAGTTAGGAATGTATTGTTGCCTCATGAAAATCATTTTTCTGCCATTTTTCATGGATTGCATTTAAGCACACAGATGTGTTTATATGGGATGGTCATGATTAATTTTGAGGAGACAAGTTTTATGATGATGTTTTTATTTTTTTTTATGACTAATGACATTTTTGTTCCATAGGATCTGAGAGAGAAAACAGAATGTGCAAAAATTCTCACATCTTTCCTGAATGGCATTTGTGTGGTAAGTGTCAAATTCTCTCTATTCATTGCATTATGTAAGAAATGCAGAATATTTACAAAAGGCTGTGGAGGCCAGTTTTTGACTTTTTTTTTGTTGTTGTAAGATGAGGAATTTTATTTGCTGCATGCTATGAGATAGTTTAAAGCTGCAGAAGGGACTGCCATGCCAGGATTGGACTGCTGAGCCACACCAGATGCTGCTCTCAACACAACCCACATGATCAAATTAAGGCGCAACCATTCTCCCCCAAGACAGACAATGCCTATTATTAGTGATGATAATGATCTTTCATTGTGTTTCTTCCATGTCGCAACCATTTCCGTGTTTGTTCTTATATTGGTTCTGTCTAGTGACATTCGTCCAATCTTTCAGGTGGAAATTTCAGTTCAGTGTGAATGGGTCGGCAAGCTAGTGCGTCTGATACAGAAACTTATACAGTACAAAATGGGTAAGAAATTCTTCTTTCAGATGAACTCAGTATTTAATTGAGAATCTAGATTACTTATGGAGCCTTAGCTTGCATATCTAAATTGATATAAAATGTTTAATCCTTGTCAGTTGATAATATTTAATTTTTGGAAGTTTTCAGTTTTTTCTTTAACAAAAATTTGTATGTTCCATTCAGTGATTTTCAGTGAGAAAGCCATATAGAGTATATTTAACTGGGCTTTTCCAGCTCTGTATTTTTGTTGGGAGTTCTTGGAGTTTTGCTTGTGTTGTCAATTATTTTCTGTACAGTTCTTCTTAAAGGAGTAAAGGAAACAAATTTTCATGATTGTACAGAACTTTTGGTCTGTTCTCTTCTCTGTCAGCCCCTGATGAGAATGAGGTCATCCTCAACTTGGTGTGTGCCTTGGTGAGCGCTGTCGGTGCAGAAGCTCTGAGCCCAGATGTGGCCGGTGACACAACTTTGTTGAAGGCGGTGGTAGCACGAGCATCAGTGGACGTGTATATGTTCCTAGACTGTATCACACTGGACAATGTAAGTTTTTGCCATAATGGTAATTTATTTGTTTCGCTTACGTCACCCAAAATTATGATGTTGATCATGAAACTGTGCACAGCATCCCCGGCCCCAAATTTCACAAGGATGCTTTTTTTCAAAAGTTGGGGGGGGGGGGGGTGGGGGGTGGGGAGGCCACGATGGCTGAGCATACACACTTACAAAGATTTGCTTTTTTGACATGATGGCTGAGTAAGCCAATTCGTGGATGAATGAAACATATGTCAACATGCAAAAAGCGAAGACACAAGATGAAATTAAATTCAGAATCTCATAGGAGCACAAGCTCTGTGATTCAAAGTGAACTTAACTAATTGTTGTCAGTTATGGTGAAGCAAGTCAGTGGCTGAACGTCTAGCATTTCTGTCAATGAATTGGACTCCCCATATGTTTGATAAGTATAGACAGTGATGTGATGAAATGTGACATTCTCAGCCAAAATGAGTCAATTATTGCTCATCTCAATGGGAGAAGATGAAGTTTTACACCTTTAGCCATACATAGATAAGAATTCTCATGCGCTTTTAAATTTACATCTCAAGAAACAATGCTGAATCTGGCATTTTCCTTTCATCCTAAGATACTAGCTCGTCTGTAATCTGTAAAGATAATCCCAGACATCATTAATGTTGCTTTGATGAAAGTGACATTGAATGTTTCTGGCTGTTGAGGTCAGAGATTGAAAACTAATCCTCAAAACTGAATTTTTGAAGAATGGTCATCTATCTATTGATCTCTAGAGTGTGGAAAATGGCAGAATCTAAAGAATTTATAAATTTGAGAAGTATTTTTTCATGCACAATCGAGGGATGTAAATCTCTCCAATTCTTTAGGAAAACATTTGTTTGAAAGACATTCTTTTTGTCCATTCCTAAATAATCCAAAAAAAAAATACTGTAAAATTAAAAAAAATTTCTTGTCATGACCCATTTACATCTCTAGTAACTCTCTTCCCTCTTACCGCAGCATCTGTTTTCTGCAAATGAAATTGGTTATATTCTTATCCACACACGATTCACTGTCCTGTTATCTGCCTACAGGCAAGAGAGAGATATCATAAGTTGGACAGAGTGTACAAACTGCTGAGCTCCATGGTGAAGTACCTGGCAGAGTTTGGTGAGGTGCTGGACTCAGAGTCGGTGGTCGTTATCTACAAGAAACTGGTGGATGTCAGTGACCTTTTGATGGAGTTTCTAGTTAGCGTGGCCAATCAGCAAGTGGAATTGGTCAGTGAGAGACAACTCTGCCTATATTTTAGTGTTGTCATTAGTTATTTTATTTTGTATTTTCATTGTGGCATAAAAAAAAAATTAACATCCTCTGTGTGAGAAAATCATGTGAAAGGCATCATAACTGTGAGAGAGTTATAGACTGTTTCTGTGGAACTTTGAATACAAGTTTTGCTGTGCATCCATAATTATTGCAATGGATACATGTGAAAACATGAATGTGTTATCTGATTCATGCACATAATTTATTCATTCTTGAATTTCCAGTGAAGTTATTTGCATTTTCAGCCTCACAAGGACATTGTCAACATCTGTATAAATGATGTATTGATAAAGTGAGAGTTGTAAACAGACAAGATAAATTTATGATTTGAATCCATTTGATGTGTTCCGCAGGAGCACTTAGTTCTGATGACTTTTGATAAATGGTCGGGGTTGCCGATGCTGGAAGAACTAAGCTAATTTTCCCGGAGGCAGTCAAATAGTCGAAAACATGTTTTTGTCATGTTGTATTAGATGCATTCTTATGTTGCATCAAAGAAATTATTCACACGAGTTATTTACTGAAAAGGAAGTATTTTTATTGAAACCCTGCAGGCACAACATTATCAATACTTGATGTAAAATTCTAAGCTCTGTGTTTGCATTATTTCATACCACAAATGCTTTTACAGCCCCGGAACCACAGTGTTGTGCTGGTCACTGTCCGGACACTGGCGGCCATGTTGTCTGAGATTACAGAAGATCCAACACCAAAGCTGCTGGAGCTTGTGCCGTTTTTCAATCTGTTATGGTTTGTTTCTTTGATTTCTTTTGAATTCTCAACATTTTGAGCGAAAAAAACAAGAAGCGTAGACTTATAACTTTTGTATCATCATTTGCGTAAATTTCTTTGAATGATGTAGTCATGCAAAAAGAGGGCAAAAATTTTGGATCACAATTTTGGAATATTATGACATCGGGTTTTTACATAGGATGAATGTGAAGATGTTCTGATTCATTTTTTTTTTTTATCTTATTCACAAAGCACTGAAGTGTTTGAATTCTAGAGCAATTGAGTTTTTCGCAAAATTGAGCACTGCTGTGTACGTGGAAATCACATGATGAAATTAGTCAGTCATGCTACACGTTACTTTAAATCAGGCTCAGAAGTTGACAAATATTATTATTTTAATAAAACAGAAAATCTGTGGGGTAACAGCAAGGCTTGAAGCAAAGTAAAAATAGTGCAAAAGAAGAGATGCATATTGCAAAGCCTCGCATAAGAAATAATTCAGAAACGTTACATACAAAGGAAAAGGAAGGACAAGTCAAGCTTTCAGTCAACAGATCTTCTTTGCGAGGCTTTGTAAGATACATCTTTTTCATTTTGCCATATTTTACTCAGAAGTTGACAGCAAGGACCAATTTTAAAGGACAATTTGTCCTCACCAGATCCTTAGTATCCAATAAGATAAACATAAATCACTAGTGGCTACATTAACAATTGTCTTACCTTCGTTTACAATAAATTATTATAAAACAAGAGAATAGTAAATCAAATACTGACTTGATTAAACAACTTGAGCCAAGACTGAGCTGACTGAAAGGCTAAACTGAATTGACAATTATTTTCATATTTGCAGTCAGAATGTGGAGTACTCAGATGATGTTATCCTGGAAGTGAAGAATGCCACACAGGCAGCTCTGGAGAACATAAAGCTGATGGGTATGGGATCCATTCCTGAGGATGATGAACCCAGGACAGATGGCCATGCTGCATCTTCCCCTTCACGTGCACCGCCAGCTTCATCTGCGTTAGCAACTGCAAATGCAGAAACAACCACTTCTTCTGGAATATCAGAACAGTTATCTACTGAAAGAGCGTCCATTTGTAGTGAAACTGAAAATGCTTTGGCTGAGTTAAATATTTCCTCAAATGCGTCGGACAGAACATCAGGAGTGGGTGAGGCCATATCCGACAGTGTGGATGCTGATCCAGATACAGTGGAGCATTCCGTGGTGGATAAAGACAAAAGAGGCATAGATCCAATCTCTGCCTCAACTCTGTCACTTTCTTCCATCAGTACCACAGATTTTTATATAGATCTTAGTGATGGAACAGCTCCTGACAACCAAAATGACAGCTGTCAGAATACTGAAAGCTCACCAACGCACACACAGACAAACATCTTATTAAGTGAAGACAATATAAATGACTTCAAAGCTTTCCAGGTGTCAGTGTCAGCAGCCAGGTCCAGGCCACGTCCATTAAGTGCAAGAAGAGTGTCTTTCTCAAGCAAACACAAGAAAAAAAATGCCAGCAGTTGCGACTCACCAGAAACTGACCAATCCCAGCAATGGAAGCCGACACCTGATGATGTGTTAGGCTTCCTGTTACCAACCTACGCATTTCTCCTGGACAACGAAGAAGCTTTGGAGGTCATGGTCAGGTCAGACACATTCCAGACCATTGTCAGTTTCCTGGAAAGTTCTTTGTCCCAGTTCCTGGAAAGTAAAAGTTCAGTGAGACCTGAGGTAAGTGGAACAGATGTAGAACCAACGTCTGACAGTTACTGGAAAAACACTTGGATGAAAGGATGATTTTTTATTTGCTTTTGTTTTAGTTTTTTGCTTTTTTTTTTCTGAGTGCTTTTTTCAGTGCATGTTTTGCTCAAATTATATTTAACTCTTTCCCTATCACACATTCTGGGCAGTATTCCACGGTTGGACCAAGCTATATTTGAGCCACCATTTTGCTCCCTCAATAGACAACCAAAAAATATAAAATTGTGTGAAAATGAATGTAGATTCAAAATATTCAGGTTTGAATGTACAACAGTGAATTGTATTTACAAAAATTGTGTTTCGTAAACACTGAATTGGAATTGAACATGAATTTCATGAGCCAAATGCGGCTCGCGGTAGGAATCGGGATTTCGCTTGAGCCGCAAAATGCGGCTCGTGGGAAGGAAAGAGTTAATAATGAAACAGATTCAGGGATGCCAAAAAGTCAGATTTTTCTGTTTTTTTCGTCAGTCCCGATTTTTCTGTTTTTATTGTTATCAATTGCGAGAGTTAATTGATACAGTCTGGGGTCTATACACCTCTGTATTTCATTATATTTTGTGTGTTAGAGATTATTTAAAAACTGTTTAAAAAAATGTTTGTTTTGGTGCAGACACGATGACACGTTCATTTTTCAGGGTTTTTTTGCAAAAATCATTTGGCATCCCTGCAGATTACTTCAACAGATTCGTGAAAGTAGGTGGGTTAAGAGTACAGAAATTGTATCGGGTCATAAGATAATAGAGTCTTGTAAATGCTTATTGGATCTGTTGATACATATAATGTTGTCTAATTGTTGGTAATTGCTGTGTCTGCCTCCCTGGTTATGTTTCTTGTATACTTGGATAATGACAACAGAAACTCACTTTCATGAACAACAAGAATGTCATCTTTTCTTCCCTTACCGATCACGTTTTATTAACAAATTTAAAATATCTTTTCTTTTAATCTTATACTATGAAATGGCTTTATATTTGGTGATTCTGTCTGTCTTGGTGGGGGGAGGATTTGATGAAGAATTTCATGGGCCAAAGCAATTCAATTCAAAATCATTTTTTCTAATCATGAGCAAAAAAGTGAATGTGTTCAGGTGCTTGGCTTTATATGTATGTGTAAAAAACGTCTGCCAGTGGTAGCTTTCCTTGTGAACATAGGGTTCTTCACGTTTTCTTGGGTGTGAGGCTGATTTGTCTCAAGATATGTGTGTCATTCATAATTTGGATGCATGGATGTTCTGTGCATAATGTTATATGATCGTTAATTACTACCTTAATTGCGTATGAGGCTGATTAATCTCAAGATATGTGTGTCATTCATAATTTGGGCGCATGGATGTTCTGTGCATAATTTTATATGATCGTTAATTACTACCTTAATTGCGTATGAGGCTGATTGTCTCAAGATATGCGTGTCATTCATAATTTGGGCGCATGGATGTTCTATGCATAATGTTATATGATCGTTAATTATTATTATTATTATTATTATTATTACTACTTTATGAAATTTGTATGACACTGTCCATGTAAGTGATCCATTTCATTCCTACTACAACATTTAAATTCCATGTCTTCCTCACCATCCCAGAGTATGACAATCAATGCCCTATCAGTGATAGAACAAGTGTACACCAACTCGCCCACCACAGCTGCCAGACTCAAGTGTTTCCAGCAACTGTTTGAAATTTCTGTATTATCTGTTCCCAACTTGTGTGAGTACTACATCCGTCTCATCTCTCACTCTCGTGAAAAACTGGCCAAAAAAAAAAGAAGAAAAAGTTATAACAGGCAGGCAAAGCCCCCAAGTTTGGAAGAAATGAACAGGTTCCACCTGGCAAAGGAGTTCATCACTGTTCCCTAAAACTGTAGTAATCAGTTTTTGGCTACTTTTCAGGAGAAGCAAAAAACTGTTTTATTTTGGTATAGCTGGTCTAATTTGCAATGAATTATTTAAAGTTTGCTATTTGATTATTTTTTGGCTTAGGAATCTACAACCAAGATCATTTAATGGGTCTTTGAATGTAGTTGAATATATATTTAAATAGAATTTTTGAATTTTTGGGCTATAGTCTAAGGGAGTGGTGACTATTTGTATTCTGAAATTCTTTGTAATTTTTTCCTTGTTTTCATTTTTATAGGACTTATTGTATAGTTCTCTTGCTGTTTGTTCTCAAAGCAAGCTTTTGAGTGATAAAACAATTTTTTTTCATACATCATAACGTTAGTGCCAAGCTCTGCTGTTACATTGCAGGGTTTTTTTTTTTTTTGGTGTATTTGTTTGTTCATAATCTAATTTAATGATCAGATTATAGTCATCTTTTTACACTGTGACTGTCGTTTTTTTTTTTTTTCCTGACTATGCCTGTGTCTTGTGTGTGTGATTATATGACATAAATGTTGTAAAGCGCATAAGGCCTGGTTGTTAACGGGGTGAATGCTGTGTATTATTATGATTATTATTTCTCACTTTGCGCTGTGAGTATTTGTTTTTAATTTTGTTTCCCCTGCACAGTTCATGAAATAAATCATATTTGATATACTGTTAAGTAAACTTTACAATATAACTCTGCCCGCTCTGGTGTGCCTCTAATTGTAAAATCATAAAGCACTTTCACAAAAGTCTTGAAAGAAACAAGATAGTTAACTTTGTAGCTCATATTTTTTTGTGTCAGAGAAAAATATTCTTTTTTTTTAGATTCCATCTTATTATTTAAAAAATAACAATGGGAATATTTTTCATTCTGGTACAACTTCAGTCTTTTTTTTCACTCAACGCTGCGACCTGACTGATCGATTTCAAAGTTACGAAATTAATTGCTGTGTATTAACACATAAAATTAAAATAACGCATTAGATAAAATGTTACAATTGTTTTATTACACTAAGATCCACTAAGGGGAGTGTTGAATTGACGAGCTTTCCCTTAGCTTCATGTTGATTTTGTTTTTAGTATCCCTGCTCCACCCTCCACATCTGGTATGCCTCAAGTTTCTGGAAGTTTCCCTGGCAGCCTACAGACTACAGATGATGGGAAACAAACGTAAGTTGTTTTATGAATTTCTGTTACGTAATTATATTTGGATGCACATTTTTTTCATGTACTATTGTGTACATTCACAATTTGTCATTTTATTTTTTAAATTCTCTTCAGCCACCTTATCCTTATTCATGCAGGATTGCATGAGGTCCCTCTGTGAACCTCTGGGATCACATGTTAACCCTTTCTGTCCATCTTTCTGCTATTCCCCACCAAGATATCATTCATAGTCCTGCTGTCGTGGGATCTGTGGAGAATTCCATTCTAGAGAATTTTTCCAAGACAAAGGATACCGAGAGGCGTCAACTCATCAAATACTGCCGGTTGCGCTGAGCAGGTACCAATGACATCAACTATGCTTACCACATCCCGTCATTGTAGAATGAAAAATATCACTATTCATAGTGATTCTGGTTGTGCGCATGCAGTTTGTGGACTTATACTGGCAGAAGGAATAGTTCATCTCAGTATCCAGTGTCTCGGGTATTGCCCTGCTAAAACTTTGAACCAATCGTAAAATTTAAATTTGAACCAGATGTTGATTCAAGCATGCCTGTCTCCCTAGTGTGAGTGTAGTTTGCACTTTGTCAGACCTGTTGTTGCTGTTTTTTGCACAGTAATCCAGACAGAGAGGTCAGGAGGTCTGGGCTGAAAGGGTTGATAAGCTGGTAGGGAACAGGTACCAGGGAAAGTTAGGGGTGAAACAGATTAAGGCTGGTGTAAGCACTAGACTGGTGGCTTGCCGCTGGTAAATTTTGCTTCACAGTAGCACATTAGACACTGCCCGCTGTATCCCACTGGGTTGCAGTGTGGGCAGTGCCTATTCACGTTGTATTAGTGTGAAGCAAAATTTTTGGACTGGGCTGGCACAGGTGCCAGACCGGTCCAAAAATTTTGCTTCACACTAATACAATGCCTGTGCCAGCTTTTCTCTGTCACACCTTATGGTGAAAAATGGAGAATCTCGCCCATTTTCATTTTTTCTTTCTCACATCCAGGAAATTCCTCCTTGCCAAGAATGAAACATTCTCAGACCAGATTCTTCAAAGCAGCTGTCGAGTATCTCACATCCGTCTATGAAATACGCCAGAGACCAGGAAGGTCAAGTTCATTACGACTGACCAAAGAGATCCAAGCATTGTGGTCACTGGCTGAAGTATCATGGTGTGGTTGTGTTGCTGGTCAGTTTCCTGTTGTTGTTTTGTTTTGTCTCTAGTTAGTAGTCAATTACATTCTGCTGGGATATGTTGTAAATTACAGTCATACTGATAATTACATTTTTTAATCCAAAGTACTGCACCTTTTTGACTGTGTATCACACCATGATAAGTTACATCTTTTTAAAATTTAGATTTTGATGTGAGCCGCTTCAGATTAGCCTTGAAAATCATCAAAAATTGATCTCAGCAATAAGTAAATGCTTGAACTATCAAGTTTGATCAAGTGCCGTAACACTTACTCGGATCTCTTGTCTTGCCAACTTTTGAAACTGCAGTTTAGAGGACTATTGCTTCTACTGAACTATTTTGGGTGTTAGAGGAAAACTCAGTTTGAAATGCAGGAGAGAAGTAGCTAATATTGTTATTTTTGGCGTCTACAACACAGCCCATGGTTAATGAGGGTCCGATAGCAAAGGTGTGTCAGCATAGGAATGATTCATTTTTAAACTGAGATTTGCCCAATGTATCGTCACTGCTCTATGCTAATAGCACAATTCATTTTTGACAATTTTAAGATTTTAAGAAAAAAATTTTTTTTTTCTGCCATTTGGTGACATATGCCATTGTGATTCTGTTGGGTTATTATGTTTTTCCAGCAGGCATATTTCTTTTTCTATCATATATGATAGCCCTCATGCTCACGAATGCAATGAACCGTCAGTTGCCTTTTGCCATGAGTTTCACATATGCCACTACAACAGTGCAGTGATGATATTGAACTACTCAGTCTTGTATCAGTTTCACAAACATCGTCTCCTCAGACAGTTTTGCTATGATGTTAGTGAAACAATTACTTGTAGATACGAGAGTTATGATGTTTACAGTGATTCTAACAGATTTTGGTGGTCAAAATTGTAATTCTTGTTTCTTCTGTCCAACCAGGCCTATGTACACTGGTCAGGTCAGCTGATGACCTCCAGGAAGTTCTAGTCAAATCTCCTGTCATCCCACATTTCCTGACATTTTTGAGGGATGGTAAGTTCTCACGATAATTGGACAAATTCATGAACTATCTAAGAAGAGCGATGTTTGTTTGTGATCAATATTTGGTAATCTAATAGGCTAGTAGCATGTGTTGAAATATAACGTCTTTTCAATGGCCCTTTATTTTACAAGGCTCTTGTGTTTTATCCTTTCAATGCCAATGCCATACAGCTATGATTTGTACAGTCCTTGTTATTTTTGGATTTGATTATTACGGTTATTCCAAAAGGTAAAATGGGAACTTTTAAGTTAGATTTTATCAAATGTCTAAAAATGCATAACTGGATTAGACAAATTCACAGCTGACAATCATACAAACGATTGCTTGTAACAATACAATGTCAGCATTCAACGGATTAAGATGTTGGGCTGGACATCAGAAGTAATTTATTTTTTACAAAAAAGAAATTCCTGTCATGTGTGAGGATAAAGTAAAGTCTACTTAAGTACACCAGTGATTGTGTACTAATATAACCAGAGTCCATTGTGGGACGTTACGGGCATTATAATGAACTGATAGTTTCAGTTTCCCTTCATAGGGCTTGGGTGTATGTGCCCTTCAGAGTATCCCTTATTGAAGTGATCACTTAATTGGTACGCCTTAAATATAATATTTTCATGTAGTTTGTTCAAATGCACAGAGACATTCCAAAAGAGAGATTTAGGAGAGGATCCAAACACAATAGTACTTGATTTACACCATACGGAAGAATTGACAGTCAGAGAAGTCATATTCAGAGAAAGAGAATCGCTGTCAGTCTAGACTTTTAGAGTTTCAGGCCATGATATCTGTACTGCATTTACATCACAATTTTGTAATGTACGCATGTATATAATTTGTCCAATAATTTCTCCAATAGCGGACCCAGAACTTTCAGGCTGTAAAGAAGAATCCAAAACAGTGATAGAATCCATGTTTTCTCTGATTGAAAGTGCAGCGGAGAATTCTGATGTCATCTGTGAGATGATCTTGCATAGTGACGGGAAACGTATAGCAAGGTGAGTGGAACGAATGTTCAAATACTTCAGATGACCAACATTCACAAATTGGAATGTGTGTTGTATATGGATTTTCTTGTGTGATATTTGTTATTGTTTGAACATTTGAAGAGGAGGCGTGGACCCGCAGCGCATCCTGTCCTTTATGAGAGAGGTTAAAATCTACAACTTGACTTAATAACTTTTACACTCGTTTACAAAACTTTTTCCAGATCTATATGTAACAACTTTATTAGAATATTACCGATGTATTAAAATTATACAAGGTGGTCTAGAGGCAAGGTGCTCGCCTCTCATGCCAAGGGTCCCGGGTTCTAAACCTGGGCAGTGCGGGCATGTTGGAAATTGGATTTTTCTCATATTTTCAAGTCCCTGGTCCTATTGGGGGGAAGGATCGAGTACCTAGTCTTCTCGGATAAGGACGAAAAAATTCAGAGGGCCCGTGTGCACGTTGCGCACGTTAAAGATACCTTGGCAGTTGGAAATCGTAAAGAGCAGGCCGAAAGGCCGATGCCCGGGCAAAATTGAAAATTGAAATTAATAGATTAAAATTTATCCATATCATCATCCCCCCCCCGCCAGAATTTATTATTCATTATTAAATATATCATCATCATCATCATTGCCTTTCTCACCCTGGATCAGGGTATAGGCCACCAACAAACACTTTCCATCCCTCTCTATCATGGGCCAGCCTCTTTACATTATTCCAAGTCTTTCCGCTTCGTTGCACATCATTTTCTCTGGCTCTTCTCCACGTTCCGCGCGGCCTTCCTCTTGATCTCTTGCCCTGGGGATTCCAATCCAATACCTTCTTCGTGATGCTGTTTCCTGGCCTCCTGAGAGTGTGGCCGATCCATCTCCATCGCCTCCTACCAATTTCCTCTCTGACTGGGCTCTGTCTTGTTCTTTTCCATACAATTTCATTGCTGACCTTGTCTGTCCATCTGATCTTAAGTAGCTTCCTCAAACATCTGTTGATGAAAACTTGGATTCTCTTTATGCAGGCCTGGGACGCATTCCAAGTCTCACATCCATACAACAGGACTGACTTCACGTTCGAGTTGAATATCCTCAGCTTTGTTTTTAGAGATATATCCTTGGTTCTCCAAATCTTGCTTAAGGACGTGAAAGCTGCCTGTGCCTTTCCAATTCGTGCTTTGACTTCTGCCTCTGTTCCTCCCTTATTGTTAATGATACTACCAAGATAGCAGAAGGACTCTACATCTTCCAGTGGTTGATCTCCTACTCTGACTTGTGCGCTTGGGGGTGCAACAATTTTTAGGACCTTCGACTTCGCAGGATGTATCCTCAATCCAATAGATTCTGAAATTTTGTTTAGAGCTGTAGTCTTTGCTTGCATATGGTCGTGTGTGTGTGACAATAGTGCCAAGTCATCTGCAAAATCTAGATCGTCCAGCTGTGTCCATGGGGTCCACTGTATGCCATTTCTTCCTCCACTGGTGGTTTCTTTCATAAGCCAATCAATCACCAGGACCAACAGAAATGGGGACAGCAAACAACCCTGCCTAACACCAGTCTTGATATCAAAGCTGTCAGTAAGCTCGCCATCGTGTACGACTCTGCAACTTGTCCCCTCGTACATGCTCTTGATAAGGTTCACCATCTTCTCTGGGATTCCATAATGTCTCAATATTCTCCACAGTGTTTCTGTTACAGATGGGGATTACTGTGCTCGCGTGTTATGGGGTGGTATATTAAATTATGGAATTTAGGTGTTCGACTGCATTTAATAAATATCGAGAGGTTTTACAAAATTACTCTGCCATACCATGCCACATACACTAATAACAATTTCGAGTAAGTTATATCAAGGACCTTGTAGGGCCACAAATTTATTACTTAAAATTCCTAACAATTTCGTCTATCTTACATATCAAAAAGACAACATCAGCAGCATCAAATGAAACTAGTATAATACATAACTAGAAGACTCCTCTAGGATCTTAAAGATTAGAAAATCCATATCATTCTGACTCATTCACAGTTTACTTAGTAATTATTTATCTTCAGAAATATAGTCTGCCTACTATCTCACAAATAATATTCTTATGTCTCAGACGACAATGTTAACTCAGTTAATTACTTATAAAGGATCAAACCGTCAAGACACACTGACGTGGTTAAGATAGATCTAGATCTGCTCTAGGATGGGCTGGCAATCCCCAGCCTCATCCAGACACATCAAATTACAATTTACAAATGTGTATATCAGTCACTCAGTCTAGATCTTAATGGCAAGTAAAAACATTATAGTCTTGCATCCTTTTGGTAGCACTTCTACTGGAAAATTAGGGTCAGATTCACATCATCTCGAATCATTGTGAAGACACTTACGATTGGTTCCCTGAAACGATTTCAGGGAACTGGAGAAAATAGCTGTGGATTATTTCATTGTCTATCCAGGACATAGACATGCATTTAACAGTCTTATGGTTCTCTCTGGCTGAACCTTAGCCGACCGCCCTCGCAGATGGAAGGATCTACATGGAAGTGAACTAGCATAAAGATGTCTCCGCTTATCTTCTGCAAATCCCAGCGAACTGCTCAATTTTGATTGGTGCATCCACTTCGAGCTCAGCTCGCAGTCTATTAATAGTAACAGCCAAAGTCAAACTTAGGATGTCAAAAGCTTTCGCAAAGTCTCTACACCCTATACGTTTTATGTACGAATTTATTCACTCCTTATTCGCCCCGTCTTTCCCTGTTAAAGTACACCCAAACCACGGGGTCGAAAACTGCACCGTCACTGTTAATTTATCCATTCGTTCTATCTTGCCCCACTTTCTTTCCATCTCTAAGAAAAAGCGTTTCAAAAACAAACTGTCCACGGGAATAGTTCAAGGACGTTTGCACTGGCTAAAATCAATGATGACATGAAATAAACAAAGCGTGACCCAGCACGGCAATTCAAATTCTAACCCTGACAGTTTCTCTATCGATGCTATCAAAGGCCTTCTCGTAGTCAAGGAAGTTCACTATCAGTTGGGAGTTCCATTCTAGCGACTGCTCTACTATGATTCTCAACGTGGCGATCTGGTCGGTGGTTGATCGATTACTCCTGAAACCAGCTTGCTCCTCACGAAGTTTTGGGTCTGTTGCATTCTGTATTCGCTTGAGAATAATCCGGTTGAAAACCTTTCCTGTGATGGAGAGAAGTGTGATTCCTCTGTAGTTACTACAATTGCTGAGGTCCCCTTTTTTTGGAAGCTTCACGAGGTGTCCTTCCTTCCAGTCCTTTGGAAACTTGCCTCCGATCCAAATCCTCGAGAATAGTGAGTGCAGACCCTCTGCAGCCCCAGCAGCATCTGCCTTCAGCGCCTCTGGTGGGATCTGATCTGGTCCAGCTGCCTTGCCTCGATTTAACTGCTTTATGGCATCATTAATCTCTGCTTTAGTCGGAGGGTCGCAACTGATCGGTAAATCATTTCTTGCGGGTAGAATGTCAGGTGGGTTGCTTGGTGGAGGTCTGTTCAAGAGGCTGTTAAAATGTTCTATCCATCTTTTTGCCTGAGCTTCCTTTCCAAAAATAGCCTTCCTGTTGTAATCCTTGACAGGAACTTCAGGTTTTCCATATTTTCCAGCAAGAGTCTTTGTAGTCTGGTAGAGGATCCTCATGTGTCCTCCTGTTGCTGCCTTCTCTGCTTTCTCTGCTAACATTCCTATGAACTCCTCTTTGTCTTTTTTAATTGATTTTTTGACCTCTTTAGCTGATGCTCGGTACTCTTCATGGTTACCAACTCTTGAGCTTCTTGTACGACTTGCATTTACCTGTTCTTTTAGGTCTCTTCTTATCCTTATCAAGTCCAGTGATTTTTGACTGATCCATTCCTTGTGTTCCACTTTCTTTTCCCCAAGAACATCCTGACATGTCGATGTAAATACTCCTTTTACCTTAGCCCAGTGAGTCTCCAAATCTACTGTCTCTTCGAGGTCAACAAGGGGTTTGAATCTATTCCTCAGTGTCAGCTGGAACTCTTCCTTCTTGTCTCCATCCAGAAGGCTCACTTGAAACTTTCTCCTCTTTGTTCCTGCTCTGGTACCTTGTTTCTTGAGGCGGAGTTTGAGTCTTGCCAGCAGCATGTGATGGTCAGATCCAACATCAGCTCCTCTCTGTACTATGACATCCTCCAGTGAGCGTCTGAATCGTCGGGTGATGCAAAAGTGGTCAATCTGGTTTTCAGTTACTCCATCCGGTGAAATCCAAGTGGCCTTATGGATCCTCTTGTGTGGGAATACTGAACCTCCAATCACATAGCTGTTAAATGCGCAGAAACTTGCAAACCGCTCTCCATTCTCATTCATTTGTCCCAAAGCATTGCACCCCATAATGTCCTCATACCCTGTATTGTCCTGTCCTATCTTGGCATTGGCGTCTCCCATTATAATGTTCACATCTTTTCTTGGCAATGTGTCAACTATTTCCTGAAGCTGGTTGTAGAAATCGTCCTTGTCCTCATCGGTTGCTTCATTTGTTGGGGCGTATATCTGCACAATGTTCATGTTGATGTTCTTGTTCTTTGTAGTAAATGATGCCAATATAATTCTCCTTCCGTAGGGTTCCCATCCCCTCAGTGACCTCTGGGCGTGCTTGCTCAAGATGATCGCTACTCCTTCTGTATGCTTTTTGTCCTCCCTTCCAGAATACAAAATCTTTTCCCCAGAATTAAGTTGTTTCAGTCCGGACTGTATCCAGCGGGTCTCGCTAACTCCAAGTATGTGCAGTCTGTATTGCCTCATCTCCATTGTAACCTGGGCACTCTTTCCTGCTTCATACATGGAGCGGACATTCCACGACGCAATCCGGAGTGACTTGTTTGATGAAGGAGCAGGCAGGCCAGTGGAGTCCTTTCGGCTTTGTCCATTGTCCTTCATTGAATCTACAGGTGCAGATGCTCCCCCTTCTCCCAAGATAAAAGACTGATTTAAAGTATTTGCTTGTGTTTCTGTAACTGGTTTATTTTTACAGGGTGGGTAGTTGGCCCACCGCCAACTGGCTCTTCTAGGGAGACCAGGACCTTTGCACCTTTAGTCGCCTCTTACGACACGCAGTATCACGTCAGATGTATTCTTTGCTGTCCCTCTTCTGCAAGAGGGCCCCGCATCTGCACGGGCGATTAAATATATACTGTTATTAATAAATATTCAAATATTATTTGAGTTGTGTGTTGTGTGAACTGATGTGAGTTGTGAACTGTTGTGAGTTGTGAACTGCGCCTAACAGGCTGCGTTACAATTTGCTCTGAGATAGAGAGAGAGAGTGAGCGAGACAGAGAGAGAGAAAGAAGCAGTGCAGTATGTTGAGCGCTTCGCAAGCAGCTCCATTCTGCTCTGTGGTTGACATGTTGTTTCTGTAAAGCGCATAGAGCATTTTAAATGGATATGCGCTATATAAATGCTATACATTATTATTATTTATTATTATGTGAATGTATTTAATTCTGTGTTAAACTTAACAGCTCTGAATACGAAACACAAATAAAGAAAGTATACTGAAATAGATCATGAGGGGTGCAAAGTGGCTGGTTTGTTATCATGCTGACACGCCGTAAAACTCAAACTCGAACTGAAAGAGGAATATTCGTTCTGTTAAATTTATTGATTCCACATGCAGATTATACTTTACTTGACTTTACTTTACTTTTCCAGTCCAGCAGCCCTCTGAGCTGAAGCCCTTTGGCATGGATGTAAATTTATAAATTTAAATAATTTAGAATGATATTTCCTCTAAACAGACAACATTAGTGATGAATGCAGAACTTCGCACATTACATTTCATTCATATTGAAAATTATGAATATGTGAATTATTCTCACAATTTCTGCTAATGGTACTAAATGTAAGTCAAATTTGTAACTAACTGAAGAACTTAAAAAATTATGAGTTCATCAGTGCAGGAAGAAGTGGAAAACTAATTTCAGCAGTTGCCATGCATACACAGGGAATATAAACTCCCTATAAAATGTGAGGAAAGAAGAAAAAAAGATGCAAAATTAAATAATGTCATATCCATTCTTATTAATGACCAAACTTGTTAACTTTTGTTTCCACAGCAAATTCAAACTACAAAAATTAGCAAGAAGCCTGAAAAACCTGGCCAGATCATCATAACCTTTGCCCTTATTACTGATGTGGCTTGGATGTTGACAGGAGGCAACTGACAGACAAAACGTTAGAAATAAATCTGGAACAGACAAAGTTTCCATCAAGAATACAGAATAGTTTGCTTGGGAATTCGCATTGTAAAGTCATAGAAAAGTACTTATTAAGTGCCTTACAGTGCTCACATTTTGTTTTTTAACTTTTATACTTACAATGAATCATGAGATACTATAAAAAACCACAGAAATGAATCATACAAGTTGTTGTATCCAAAATGATCTTTCAAGGCCCTGAACTAAAGATGTCATTTTACCTGTGCCTGATTACATGTGGAGTCATAAACAGGATAACAATATAAACTTGGATAGCAAAATAACTTTCCATGTTTTGGGAACTGAATAGCATTTTACAATAGTCACATTTTTTACCTATCCAAAGATCAGCTGAAATTTGTCTTTTTGTTTTTGAATTTTTTTTTTAGAAGGATCTTTTAGATTTGTCGGTTAACTAACTGAGAAATACATCAGTGCACAGGAAAATTGAACCTTTGGGAATTTCTCTAGGTGTGAACTTGAAAAGAATTGTCAACAAGGAAGACAAGATAATTGGACTGGTGAGAGGGAGTGAGGAGGTGAGGTGAGGGGAGAGTCGAAAGGATAAGAACCCTGTGGTTTTGGCTTTACTGAAGAAAGGGACATTATCTAAAATATATGTCACTTTTGGTGATAATGAGCTCCCTTGACTAAGAGAAAAATTCTGAGAAAATTTTGCATTCTTCAGGGTGGGGTTTAAGTGTGTGTGTGTGAGAGTGAGCGAGAGAGTGAGTAAATGGGTGACCAATGGATGAATTGGTTGACAAATTGTGTAATCTCAGGACTAATCAATGAAATTAATGTGGTTTGCGAAGCTTTTTTCAGTAAACAAATGAGCTGTATATTTTTGGTACAGTCATCAGTGTCAGGGAATGATTGTTTTGTCTCCTCTTAATGAAATTTTCCTGTTGAGCAACAGTGGTGACAGATTCACCTGCAAAAGTGCAAGTATTTTATAATCATGACTGTGTTATTCAAGTGCTAATGAGGAAATGCAAATTTTACCTGTAAATATTTGTTGATTTTTATGCTGGTAATTATGTACAGTGCACAATAAAACACACTTTTAACAACTCATAACATTTTGTGTGTGGTGACTGATTTTGCTAAGAATTGGAAATTAAGCTTTATGACCATCCATAAAGGATATATGCTAGAGTTTGGTGACTTACACACACACTCACATGTGCGCATCCACACACGCACACACACAGACAGACACACCCACACACACTCTGCCTCTTTCTCTCTCTCTTTCATCAGTCAGAACTGCACATCATGGAGTGGTATGCATTGATTTCCTTCGCCTAATCGCAGCCTTAGTTCTCTTTCCAGGGGTCTTCATCTCCCACTTCAATTTCGACCTCTGAGCCCTTCTTGTAGGGCTTAGAGCCTGATCTATTGTAGTGTAGCCGTTACTAGCCTGGAGAAACAAGACGGCGAAAAAGATACGAAGAAAGGTTTGGTTAGAGAATATACCAAGGTACAAGAACGGCATGCCATATCGGAACTGATAGCTAAAGGTCGTTTTTGGACCAGACAGGGCCTATAAACCAACAGTCATCACCAAAGTTCGACATTTTTTACATTTCTCTGCATGATATGGTTAATTTGTTGGGCTCTTCAGAAACTTGGATGCAAGATCAAATTTGCACTGTCAACATTACAAAAGCAAACTAAGCATAACGATCAAACAGATTTCTGGCCGATGGTGTTATTGTAACTTGTAGATACACTGGCTGGACAAAGTGGAATTTTCAAAATGCAAGATTTAGAGTTCAGGTATACACATGTAATTGATTACATACCAGTGATAAACATGTAATGGACCAAGTGATACGTTATATGCAATTCACTCTATGAGCTCTCTCTCTCTCTCTCTCTCTCTCTCTCCTCTGTCTCTCTCTCTCTCTCTCCTCTGTCTCTGTCTCTCTCTCTCTCTCTCATACATACACACAAGCATACACACACAATATTGTCTCTTTGCGTACACAGTTTGAATTAGGAAAGGTAAAATTATGTAATAATGAAGAACATTTTTAGTGCAAGGCGGCATGGCATTGCCCTACACAGTGACATAACTTGAAAAACAGTGACCCAAAAAGAATTTGTAATACAGTGACCCAAAAGGGAGGACATCAATCTTCTTCAATTAAAGTTTTGGATTTCAAAGTTTGGCTCAGCTGAGCTGGCCAAAAAAGACAAAATTTGCATTCAATTTTCTTTTTTCTGGGCCTCTCGCTTCCGACAGCAACCAAAGCAATGTCTTCATTGTGCAAGAATAAATATGATAGCGTTGTGCATACAAAAAGAAGACAATATTTTCTTTGAAATGGAAAGGGTCGAATTACTCGAAGATTGATTTCATCTACTTTGAACAGCAGTATTATTCACACCATTAGTCATTCTAATTTAACTTATTAAAAAATGCGAAATGCTTTTAAGGTTTTTAGGACCGTCTGATGACAAGATTGTTCAACTCCCGCCATGGTGAGGACTGTGCTAGAAGTACGTAAGGGGCTGGGGGGTAATGTCTTTTGACTATTTGGTTACCATTGCCAGCGGGTGTATGAGTGAAACTTACGCGGCGCGGGGAAGGGGGAATTTGTAGGCTGTAGTCTGAAATAGAAGAGGGGGTGTATATGAGGAAGGTGGACTGAAGGAGAGAAAAAAAAAAAAGACGGAGAGAAATGAACCAAAGATCACGGGCATGTAGTACCGTATTTTTGCATACGGCACGGAACATACACTGTGCGGTCCTGAACCGAGCTGCAACTGAGAGTCCCAGCTTCATTGTGTCCTCGATGTCAGGGTTAGGATTTGAATTGCCGTGCTGGGTCACGCTTTGTTTATTTCATGTCATCATTGATTTTAGCCAGTGCAAACGTCCTTGAACTATTATCGTGGACAGTTTGTTTTTGAAACGCTTTTTCTTAGAGATGGAAAGAAAGTGGGGCAAGATAGAACGAATGGATAAATTAACATTGACGGTGCAGTTTTCGACCCCGTGGTTTGGGTGTACTTTAGCAAGGGAAGACGGGGCGAATAAGGAGTGAATAAATTCGTACATAAAACGTAGAGGGTGGAGAGACTTTGCGAACGCTTTTGACATAGTAATTTAACTTTGTCTGTTACTATTAATAGACTGCGAGCTGAGCTCGAAATGGATGCACCAATCAAATTTGAGCAGTTGGCTGGGGTTGCAGAAGATATAAGCGAAGCCATCTTTGGGTTTACTCCACTCCATGCAGATCCTTTCCTCCTGCGAGGGCGTCGGCTTAAGATTCGGCCTGAGAGAATCATGAGACCGTTAAAGACATGTCTATGTCCTTGATAGACAATGAAATTACCCACAGCTATTTTCTCCAGTTCCCTGATATCGTTTCAGGGAACCAATCGTAAGTTTTGAGACAGTGCGTCGACGATGACGTGAATCTGACCCTACTTTTCCAGTAGAAGTACTACCAAAGGATGCAAGACTATAATGTTTTTACTTGCCATTAAGATCTAGACTGAGTGACTGATATACACATTTGTAAATTGTAATTTGATGTGTCTGGATGAGGCTGGGGATTGCCAGCCCATCCTAGAGCCGATCTAGATCTATCTTAACTACGTCAGGGTGTCTTGACGGTTTGATCCTTTATAAGCTATTACTGAGTTAATATTGTCGTCTGAGACATAAGAATATTATTTGTGAGATAGTAGGCAGACTATATTTCTGAAGATAAATAATTACTAAGTAAACTGTGAATGAGTCAGAATGATATAGATTTCCTAATCTTTTAAGAATCTAGAGGAGACTTCTAGTTATGTATTATAGTATTTTCATTTGATGCTGCTGATGTTGTCCTTTTAATATGTAACGATAGACGAAATTGTTAGGAATTTAAGTAATAAATTTGTGGCCCTACAAGGTCCTTGATATAACTTACTCGAAATTGTTATTAGTGTATGTGGCATGGTATGGCAGAGTAATTTTGTAAAACCTCTCGATATTTATTAAATGCAGTCGAACACCTACATTCCATAATATACCACCCCGTAACATTTGAGGGCATACCCCGAATCTGTAACACTCGATAATGAAGTTAGAGCAGCTGATGTCATTTTGGCTTTACGACACTGAATTACACATAATCTGGCGTCATTGCACAGCGGAGCAACTTTTTATGGCAATGAGATCATGCCAATTTACAGAGATACTATTCAAAGTGTGCTGACAGCGAAAACAAAGTCAAAATTGGGCAAAAAGAAAAGGTTGTATGTTGCAAAACCCCGCATGAGAAATAAAACCCAAACAATACAATTTATGACAGCGAAAACGTATACAATCCGTCCAGTTCTATTTAATCTCCCCGTTGTCCATATTATTTTATCATTATAGGCTACAAGAGTTACTTAGCGGCTGAGCTAAACTCCGAGACTTCTTTAGTTGAGCTGCATGTTTGTGGGGAGAGAAAAAACTTTTTCACTTTACTGATCTGTGAAATTTACCAAATATCATAAAAACCACAGAAAAACTGTGGGGTCACAGCAGGGCTACAAGCAACGTCAAAATTGGGCAAAAAGAAATAGTTTTATGTAGCGAAACCCTCCGTGAGAAATAAAACCCAAACGATACAAAGCAAACAGTTTGAGCCCTTCTCGAGCCCTCGTCCGCAAGAAAAGTACCGTATCCCTGACAAGGCCCTGTGTTACAGTGTGGGTATTATGACTGCATTTTAAATCGAGAGGTATTTACTATTTACTCTTTCGTACCATGCCACACACTAAGAACAATCTGAATAAGTTTCATAAACAGACCTGCAGGGCCACAAATTTAATTACATTAAATTTCCTAACAATTTTGTCTAGATCTATTACATACTAAAAGACAACATCAGCAGCATCAAATGAAAATTTAATAATATGTCACTAGAAGTCTTCTCTAGATTCCTATAAGGTTATGATCATTCTGACTCACTAACAATTTAAGTACTAGTTATATAGATCTCTCAGATATAGTCTGCCTACTATCTATCAAGCGATATACTAATGTCTCTGGCGACGATGTCATCTCAGCTATTTGTGCCTACCGCTTATAATGGATCAAGCTCGTCAATATAAACTGACGTAGTTAAGTCTATTGGATCTACTCTAGGATGGGCTGGCAATCCCCAGCCTCATCCAGACAAATCAATCCCAATTCACAGATGTGTATGCCAGACATTCATACTAGTTGCAAGTCACTATAATTCTTTGTCTTGCATTCTTGGGTAGCACTCCTAGCATATGCGGCAATCCTGTCCTACTGGATAAATTATGTTCAGCTCCTCGTTCATTGTTGAATCATCAAAGGACAAACACTTACACTTGGTCCCTGGTACTAGAAAAACCAGGGAACAGTAGACAATAGCAGTGGACATATCTCATTCAAGCATATGGCTTCATCTCAATGTCTATAGTGGACTAGACATGAATCAACAGTCTTATGATTCTTCAGGCAGAATCGTGCCGACGCCTGCACAGATTGGAATTTTCTGTATGGAGTAATGGACATAGGTATGGCTACGCTTTTATACTGTGCAGCCACCTGCAAATTACCGTCCAAATCCCTAGATTTGATTGGTGCATCCATGCGAGCTCATCTCGCAGTATTAATATATTCTACGTGGGAGTTGGTCACGGCCTTGTACTAAAAACAGACAAGGTCAATTTAAAATGTCAAAACAATTACTGAAATCTTTAAACCCTCGTGCTTTCTACATTTTATGTACGAATTTCTGAACGCGACTAAGCGTCTTAAACTATCTATCCTTATTCACCCCTTCTCTTCCCTTCTAAATGTTCATCAAAATCACGGGGTCGAGAATTGCACTGTCACTCCTAACTTATCCATTTATTCTATCTCGCCCCACTTTCTTTCCATCTCTAAGAAAAAGTGTTTCAAAAACAAACTGTTCACGAGAACAGTTCAAGGACAATTTACGCTGGTTATAATCAACGAGACCGTGAAAAATCAAGTCCTCGCAAGTCGTGACCCAGCACGACAATTATAGCATTAACCCTGACATCCCCCACCCCAGTGGAAATTTAAAAAAAAATTTACACGATAGGATCGAAGAAACCACAAAGTTATTGTGGTGGGGGCTCAAGTACTACTGTAGAAAAGTCAGCCTTAAGCTTGAGAACAAAAAATCTAACTAAGAGCGTGCATATTGGATGGACAAAAAGCATACAATTATTGATGCCACGTTCTATAGAATCTAGTCTTTCGAAACATTCTCACTCCACACAAACTTGTCACGAACATTTATAATAACAATGACTATGTCACTGTATACTGCTGAATTAAAGTATAACTACAATCAAACAATCAGGCCTTACTGAAGGAATAGGCTCATAATTATCTAGTCAACACACATAATTGCTGCTTATATACACATTCACACACAATATAAATACTGTGGTATCCAATGGCAGCAGTAGCTCTGGTAGCTTGGTTTGCCATGTCTCCATCTCATTGACCCGCTGACAAGGGCGTCAGGTTTGTCAGAAGTTCAGGTCACAGTCCGGAATGACGCTGGTGGAAAGAGGATGTTCACAAAAAAGGATTGTAAAACGGGTTCCTACAGTAGTGAACAAGATAATGTGAATCCATCCACCGTCCAGAATTGAGGGGGAAAAGCACTATCCAACCCCAATACAAGACACAACACTCTTTAATAGGAAACTAAATTAGGCGTGACAAAACATCAGCTTGGGAACTGTCACCGCCAGGGATAGCCCGGATAACAAACCGGTATTCCTGGAGTGCAAGACTCCACCTCGTTAATCGAGCATTTTTAGCCCTGTTAGACTTCAAGAATAACAACGGACGATGGTCCGTTTCAATTATAAACTCGGACATGAGTAGATATCGCGAAAATGCGTTTACAGCAAAAATGATAGCGAGGCACTCTCGCTCGATAATTGCATAGCGGCATTCCCTATCTAGCAACTTGCGGCTGGCGTATAGACATGGCCGCAAGGTATCGTCTCGTTCCTGTAACAACACAGCTCCTAATCCCTTGTCCGACGCATCAGTGCGGACAATAAATATTTGGTTTATATCTGGCAGTATGAGAATGGGGGAAGTCGAAAACAATCGTTGAACGGTACGAAGTGTATCCGTACATTCGGTTGTCCATTTCACTTTATTAGGAAAATTCTTTCTTGTGAGGTCCGACAACGGAGCTGTAAGCGAAGAAAAATTTGGAATGAACTTTCTATAATAGTTAAGAAAGCCCAATAAACTACGAACTTCTTTCTTAGTTCGAGGGGCTTGGAGCTTTAAGATGGTAGTTATCTTCTTGTCATCAGGGGTCTGAACGCCGTGGGCAATTGTATGGCCCAGAAAATTAATTTCATTATATCCTAAAAACACTTTACTGGGTTTCGCCGTAAGGCCAGCTCGACGAAGAGCAATAAAAACTTGACGTAGGGCTGCGAGGTGGCCCGACCAATTGGTTTCATAAATACAAATGTCCTCAAAATACGACAACACGGAATTCATATTCTGGAGCAATATTGTCATCATACGCGCGAAAGTGGCAGGGGCTGTAACTAATCCAAAAGGCATATAGCGCCACTGCATAAGACCCAACGGGGTCTGAAAAGCGGTATATTGCTTGCTATTCTCATCAAGCGGAATTTGCCAATAGCCTTTGGAAAGTCAATTTTAGAAAAAATCGTTGCCCTCGCTAACTGCGCAAAAAGATTCTCCTGGTTGGGAATCGGTTCAGCGTCATATATCGTAACCTCATTAAGTTTACGATAGTCAATACAAAAACGCACTGTATCATCTTTTTTTTTCACTAAGACGATGGGTGAGTTATATGGGCTCGTCGATCGCTCTATCACTCCCAGGTGAAACATGTTACGTACCTCGGTTATTATAGTCTCCTGTGCGTGCAGCGGACGCGGGTATGGTTTAACAAAGACGGGTATATCCGTCTTTAATCTTATAACATGCTGTACCAATGAAGTATTACCTGGTAGATCAGTAAAGACCGTAGTAAACTCGTTAAGCAAATCTCTTATATCTTGTCTTTGCGATTCAGACAGATCTGGATTTATATGTACATCCGACGTATTTTCAGAAGATTGCAGTGCGGGGATTGAATGCTCTATCTTAATAGGATCATCATCGTCAACTGAAACTAAGGCCGCATTGGCCTGAGCAACCACATTTCGGCGATTATTCTGACGATTATCATCGTCGGACAGGTACTGCTTTAACATATTTATATGGAACAGTTTGTCCTGTCCCCGAATCTTGATAAGATAATTTACTCGAGAAAGTCTCTTTAGGACTTTAAAAGGTCCCTTCCATGTAAGAAGGAGTTTATTTTTCGTCTCCGGAAGGAGAACAAGAGTTTGGTCTCCGACGGCCAAGGTTCGCAATCGGCTACCCTGATCACGATATAGTTTATAAAGACTCGCATGCGCAGCCGAAGATTTTTGTGCGAGCTGACATGCATTAAGAATTCTATGTCGCAAGTCTACAACGTATTGATATGCAGACCGCGTATCGTTGTCGTCGGTGTCTGATCCGGCGAATAAATCCCGGAGTATGGCCATTGGACCACGCGGCTTGCGACCATACAATAATTCGAAGGGGGAAAAACCCGTCGATGCATTCGGTAGTTCTCGGTATGCAAAGAGAATAGCGGGGAGCTGTCGATCCCAATCACTCGGCTTGTCGGCCGAAACCCGCGCAAGCATAGCTTTCATGGTAGCATTCCATCGTTCACAGCAGCCATTAGACTGTGGGTGGTATGGAGATGTCAATCTTTGTTTAATCCCGACCAATTCCAAGACTTTCTTAAAAAGTTCAGAGGTAAACTGTGGACCTCTGTCCGATAAAATTTCAACCGGAAATCCAAAACGCGAAAAAACAGTAATAAGGGCTTCAGCCACATGATCGGCTGAAATGTCTTTTAGTGGAATGGCCTCTGGCCAACGGGTTGCGTAGTCAATGACAGAAAGTATGAAGCGATGTCCTCTGTCTGACTTGTGTAGAGGGCCAACTATATCTACGGCAACGCGTTCAAATGGTCTGGAGACCATTGGCATCTCCTGCAGAGGAGCCCGCGATGCTCTCCCTTTAGGAGTACGTCTCTGACATACGTCACATGTTGATACGAACCGGTTTACATCTGCGTAAATACTGGGCCAAAAAAATTGCGATAGTATTCGAGACTTAGTTCTGGCCTTTCCTTGGTGACCCGCCAAGGAAGTGTCATGCGCGAGACGAATAATGTCGCGACGAAAAGATCTTGGTACTACAAGCTGCATAATGGCCTCTCGCTTATTCCGAAAATTACGATATAATAAGTCATCTTTAATAAGAAACTTAGAGGTATCCGGCGCTGTAGGATCAACTTTAGTAAACAAATGTTTCAATGTGGGGTCTGAGTGTTGCTCATCATGGAATGCACTAGACGTTATGTTCAATTCAATAGTAGGGTTACTCAATGCACTGTCTGCTCGTCGACTCGATTGTAGGCGTGTTGTCGCACAAGCAACACTCTCATCCTCAGTCCAAATTTCCAAGTTACCGATAGGAAACTTTATTACTTGAGGTACATTCCCTATGATTAAATCAGCCACCGGATTAGGCAGTACACATGCGGTAACAATACCTGTGAGAAAAGGTGTATCAATTTAAACTTCTGCAAGACGGAATCGCTCTACAGATCCGCCAAAAGTAATACAAGTTACATCCTTATCCAAAAATTGTGTTGGACGGACTAGTGACTGCCGAACGCCGATAGTCGTGCATCCGGAGTCACGTAGAACGGAAGCGCGAATCGCGTTAACGTGGCCCTGGTAAAATGTTAATTCACCCAGTTCATGTAGGGCCGACATGACTGGAATAGTCTTTGATTGCGATGAAGATTTATTAGTATAACCAACATCTGTATAGGGTGTAGATTGTACAGAGCAGGCCTTTGCCGCTCCCATTTTAACGGTACAAAATCTTTGTATGTGGCCGAACTGATTACACCTGAAGCACATAATACGGTGTGAGTCGTGTCCACGATAAGGCCGACCTTGCGGTCTATCGTAATCATTATTATTACTAAAATACACTCGCCGGGGCGGTCTCTGAAGCCAGTTATGTTGATGGCTTGGATAGTTGCCACGATAATACGGGCGAGGCTCGTAAAAAGAATGTCTCTGGTATCCTCGACGCGGGGATAAATCACTCCGATGCGGAAAATCCGGCGGTGTAAGAAATGACGAAGTGGGGGTCACAAAGGACTCCAGCTCTAATTTCTTTAACGTTATCTCACGCTTCCTCTGTTCTCGCTCCACAGCCTCTTTTTCTCTTTGTCTTTGTCTTTGTTCCTTTTCTCTCTCTCTTTCTTCTTGTTCTCTTTCTCTTTTTCTTTGTTCCTTTTCTCTCTCTCTTTCTTCTCTTTCTTTTTCTCTTGCTGCTAACCGATCCTCACGGTCTCGGTCCTGCTGTATTTGTCGTTCGCACCACGAGGCGCGTTCTTCTTCTGGTATACCCAGGGCCTTGGCAGATTCAATGTATTTCAGAAATTCGGCCATAATGTGTATTAAAATCTGTTACCCGTATAGATTCGTATAGAATCAAAACACTGGCACGCTAATGTGTGCACAATTAGTAAGTATTTACCTACTGGTACGGTATATCGCGGTATCAATTATATTATCTCTAACAGTTACTCTCTCTCAATATTAATCCAGTGTTCTATGTTACCACTGCTTCGCGAAAAGAACGTTCTATCTCTCTCTGTAAATTGCAGGCAGTGTCACTTCCACTGCAAAAATTTTATCTCTCTCTCTCTGAATATGAATACTAGTAAGCAGTGCCGTCTATCCGTTACTCCCACTGCAATAAAA